>NW_004624813.1:9680233-9766020 GCF_000247695.1 Heterocephalus glaber | reverse complement strand
AAGAGACTCATGTAATGGTACAAGATCCCAATGATGAATGTAACTGTATTGTATACCTAAAATGTACCAATAAACTTAATGGGGAAAAAAAAAAAAAGATCTACTGCTAACTCAAGTAGGAGCCAGACCTTTTTGGACCATAGCTGTACTCTCTTCTAAGTGCTGGCATAGCTGAGCATGGTGCAATTAATTTCATGTCAGCAATTCCTAAAGTGACCCTTCTTAAGCAGGGGACTCAGGGGCTCTCTTCTCAGAAGTTTGCCCTTTTTACAGCAACTCGGCTTCTCTTCCTCAGCTCAGTGGCAGGGGCTCCCCCTCGGCTGCCGCCATTGCTGGCCCAGCCTTGCTGTGTTCGTGGCCTGTGGCTGCCCTGCAGTTTATGTTGCTTTTTAGTCATCAGGGAAAGCTTCGACTGCAGAAATGGTATATCCCTGTGTCAGACAGAGAGGAAAAAGATTACAAGAGAACTTGTTCAAACCGTCTTAGCAAGGAAACCTAAAATGTGCAGCTTCCTTGAGTGGCAAGGTCTGAAGATTGTTTACAGAAGATATGCTAGTCTGTATTTTTGCTGTATTTTGCTATTGAGGATCAGGGCAATGAACTAATTATCCTGGAAATAATTCATCGTTACGTGGAATTACGTGACAAGTATTTTGGCAGTGTGTGTGAACTTGATATCATCTTTAATTTTGAGAAGGCCTATTTTATTTTGGATGAATTTCTTTTGGGAGGGGAAGTTCAGGAAACATTCAAGAAAAATGTCCGTAAAGCAATTGAACAGGCTGATCTCCTGCAGGAGGAAGCTGAACCCCAAGCAGTGTTCTTGAAGAAATTGGACTGACATAACTGTCCTCCCTTGTTGCTGACTCCTGTGGCATTTCACACACTGCCTTCATGTCCATGTTAGCTAATGGTGTAAGATGATGTCTTGTTAGTATTACTGTTTTGCTAAGCTGCTTCATTCAGGCCTACACAATTTTTTTTTTAAAGGAAATTTTGGTTAATGAAATGATAAGAGACTTCGTATAAATATGAATTAGAAAGATACCCCTTCTGGATATTTTAAAAGGTCACAGGTCAGTTTCTCAGTGATTATGTGCATATATGAAAATGACACATCTGTGTACATGTATATCAAAAAATTTGACAATATGCATTTATTAATTACTGTATTTGACAAAGGAAACAAATTATAATGTGAAACTTGGTTTTATGAAACCAAAGACTAGTGCAGCATTTTATTATATATAATACAAATAAAGGGAATTAACATGTCACATGGAATGAAAATTTAATGTTGAAACTTTAACCAAAAAACAAGAACAAAAAATTTTTTAAAAATGTATATCAAAGACCCCTTTTGGACTGTACGTACTTTAAAACAAAGGGAATAGAGACTATTTTAGATGAGTAAATTGGATTGGTGCTGTTTTACCCTGAAAGTATGTCCTAAACATTCTGAGTGAATGGGATGAGGGAAAAAGACTGCTTTGTGTTAGTGAGCTCATAATTTTTAAGGCCAAGGCACATTTGACTCCTGAGGTGAATTTTTTGTGGTCCTAATCAGTTATTTGGTTGGATTGTTTTTGATGCCCCCAAATAAAGTGGGGATGTAAAATGACCACAGATTTTCCAAAACAGTATCTTACAGAAACATCTTGCTTTCTTCAGTATTGCTTAAAGTCATGTTCAAAGCACAAATATTCCTTCTGGAGTGCTTGTTAAACCCAAATTTATTTTGCTTCCTATTGCTTCCTTCCAATTAGAAGTGCTGCAAACTTCACAGTAGCTTCCTTTCCTTCCATGGCCCTGCCTAGTTATCAGAAGTCTTATAAAAATTTTAAAAAGACATATTTCATATAACAAAGTGGACATGAATGAAGTAAAAGGCATTAGTTGGCCCTATATTTTAAAAAGTTATATAGCTGTTCAGCATCACTTTTATACATCATTATACATATCTAAACATTGTGTTTATGGTTTACACTTTCACTTCTATATGCTGGGCTGGATTAAGCTTTGTTGTGATTGTGACCAACATTCAGGCCACATGAGCACTGTCTTATCACATCGCCAATTAGTTGTAATAAATGTTCAATTTACGAACACTGTAGTGTGTCTTTATCTCTTTCCAAAATTTGTCAAACTGGAGGGCTGCTGAAGGAAGATTTTTTTTTCCCAGTAAAATGCTGGAAATTCCCCTCCACTTGACTCCCTCCATCTTTTGAGTGTAGTGGTGGGTTATAAGCACACACACAAAAAATAGGAGATGGTTCAAGGAATCTTGTACTTCAAATTCAATGTTAAAAATATGTGGATTCCATGATAACAACGACTTACAGACACATTTATTTTCGATCAATAAATGCCGCTTTAGAAACCTTGAAAAAAAAAGTTTGCACTTTTGCACACTTGGGTCTCCAACAGGTGAAGTCTTTCTGATTCCTCAAATGCCCTCAAGGCCTCTTTCGTCTTACTTTGGTTTAAAGTACAGTAAAACCTTGGTTTGCTAGAATAATTCATTCTCCTTGTAATCCAAATCACTTGTATGTCAAAGCGTGAGAGAGAGAGAGAGGAACCAGTTATGATCATGTGACATTTGGCATGCCCTACTACTCGTGTTGCAATACATCACGTTTATCAAGTTAAAATTTCTTAGAAATATTTGATTGTCTTGTGGAACACGCACAGATCAAGTTACTTACAATCCAAGGTGTTACTGTACATGGTTTATTTTTAGTGGTGCTAATATCTTCAGCAGCCATACTTCTTTAGCCCAAACTTTACACCTTTACACATGGTTCTTTTTAGCCCATACTTAATTTTTTTCAAATCTTTTTTTCTGCTTTTTGCTCCTGATTCTCCCTACAAATCTGGCTAAAAGGAACCAGCAGGTCCTATGCCACAATCTGAATACTGGGTTTCTTTAAAATTTTTTCTGTCAGATCAATTAGTCTATCACCTTTAAATTCAGCCTCACACAAAATTATAGGACACAGACAAAACATAAATAAAATTTTTGCCAGAGTATAAAACTTATAGCTTCTAGACTAATTCCCAATAGAGTCCTCATTCCCACCTGAAACCTCCTGAGGTTGGCCTTTACTATCCACATTCCTATCGATATCTGGGTCTTCTAAGCTCCAACCAGAATCACCCATCAACTCTGCTTACAGAAATCCAGGCTTTGTCCAGATTGATTCCCCAAACGTTTTCAAACTCCTCCCACATACCAATTTCAAAGTCTTCTGAACCATACTGTCAGGTATAGCCACAGCAATAATTCTGGAACCAATTTTCTGTATTAATTTTTTGTTGGTGTGACCAAAATACCTGACACACACAATTTAAAGGAGGAACAACTTATTAGGTTCATGGTCTTAGAAAGTGAGATTCTTAGCTAGCTCCAAAGCAGAAACATCATGGTGAAAGGGTGTGAGGGAACAAAGTTGCTCACTTCATGGTAGCCAGGAAATAGAGCATAGGGGAGAGCACCAATGAGATAAATGCCCTCCAAAGGCCCACTCCCAGTGACCAACCTCTCTTACCTGGACTCCACCTCCTAAGCATGCTGAACTATAGCACCAGTGGATTGATCCACTGATGAGTGAGTATAGCACTGCCATGATCTAATTCCTGATCCAGGCATCTCTTAATACAGTGAAGTTGATAACCATGGTTAATAGTCATAAGTAAATAATAATAGCAAGAACTTATTCACTTACTTCAGACACTACTCTGATATACAAACATATTCACTCCTCACAGCAACTCTTTCAGACTTGTCCTAGTGGTGAAGTGCACCTACGCTTGATTACACAGCTAGTGACTAGCACAGACATGATCCTAACTCAATTTTATTTAGGTAGAAATGTTCCTTCATAAGCTAGTTATTTTCATGTATAAAATATACAGAAATAAATACACAGATACCTGATATAGCCTATACCTATTCTATGACATGAAATTAATCAATTTTGAAAGCTTTGTTTCAAAATGACAGGCAAGAATATTCTCTGCCCTTCTCTCCTGAGGTCTCCTTGAAATGGAACAAATATATAGTCACACATGGTCACACACCCTGATACACAGAAATATAAGCATATTTCCATACATATGTAATAAAACTATAACAGAATTTAAAGTTTAAGGGATAACTGAATTAAGGAAATGTAATAAAGATAACCACATCTGATATAAATTTTTGCAGCAAACTTAGATGTTTCAAGGTCAGAGATAACACATTTTAGAACCATTGTACATCATTGAACAAATAAGAAGATACATAATTGAAGATCTGAGCACAGAAAGGTTAAGTCAATCAGGCCACTTTCTCTTGCCACTGTGCACTCCAGGGTTGAGTGAATTGTCTTCTGGAGAATATGAGAAATCTAATATCAGCGAGTTCTATTTGGTCAAAAGGAAGGAACAGAGAGAATGAACAAATGAAAGAAAATGTAACTCTACTGGAGAAACATGCATCAAAAAATCTCTGCTGCCAAATAAAAGCTTGCTCTATTTTGCATCAGTTGGGGGATACTGCTTCTATACAACCTACCCAAAAGACTAAAGGGGAATCCCTACTTGACAAATTTTGTGCATATATGCAAATTTATAATCAGTCATCTAATTCAAGGAAGAAATCTATCCTAATGTTTTATGGGTGAAATAGTACCAGCTACCTCTATTTATCCATATAGTGACTTGATTATTTTTTAAAAAGGAAAAAAAAAATTAAAAGAATGAAAAGGATGAATATGGACAAATTCAACTAACTCCCAGAAAGAAGAAAGATGAACGAACTTTCGATTCATTCCATATTCACATCAGAGATACTTAAAAGGATTATTCATCCATCAAATAAGCACTAACTACTTAGAAAAAAAAAGCAATCACAGCAAACATTGTAAGATATTAATGTATAATTGTTGAAGTATATATGAAATGGTCATGGATTGAAAACAAGTGGTAAGATTTAATCTCAAAGGTTTCTACCCTCGCTGGGTGTGGGGGGGGCACACCTTCAATCCCATGTTGAGGCAGAAGGGTCACAAGTTTGAGGCCAGCTTTGGAAATTTAGGGATACCATATTTCAAAGTAAAAATTTTAAAAGGACTAGGGTGTGTGTTATAGTTTGTGTCTAGATTTCCCCCCACAGCCTCCTGTGGTCATAGGCTATTTTGGAAGTGGCTGAATCTGGGTGTGTGAATGATTCACAGTGGGGCTAGGCCCTTGGGCACTAGGATTAAGGGCATGAGTGCTACCTACCTGCCCTAAAATGTCTGACTAAGATAAAGGGGGCAGAAAGAAGCTGCTAAGGTCTCTTGTTGCTTTTGCTGTCTTCTGCTGCAATGAGCTGTTTCTCTTCTGCCTTGGAGCCAGATGATTATGGACTGAAACCTCTATGAGCTATAAACCAAATGAACCTTTTCCCCTTTACCTTTGAGTGTCAGGTATCTTATCTCAGCAACATGGGAAAAGTAACTAGGACAGTGTGTAACTCAGTAGTAACAATTTCTTGATATGTGTGTGGCCCTGGGAATAATACCCAGTACTAGAAAAAGATTTCTACTCAAACACAGAGCAGAAAAATATAAATTGAAAATACAAAGCAAATATCCATAGAGTCCACCATTTAGTCCCTGTGTCCAACATCTGCCTACGGTAGTTCAGCAAACTGAGAGGAAAATTTAAGAGATCAAAGTCCTAAAACTATGTCTCCATAGAAAATGGTGTTCCAACCATTAGGAGAAAACTCAACACCATTAAAGGGAGAAACAAAATTCCTTATTGAGGAATAAGATTCAAATTAGCACTAGCCTCTTATTCACCAGAACTGAAGGTTAGTTCTCAGAGAAAAATATACTGCAATATTTTTTGCCTATTCACACCTTCTATAATTTTTTTTTAATAAAGAGGTGTTTAGCTTTGTATGAATTCTAAATTGCTCAGAGGACAATGTTTTTTAAAAAATGGAAAAAAGAATCCAAAAATTTTGAAAACTTAGGATTAAAAAAGAGGAGCTACTGGTTAATTAAAATAGGTGTGGATAGCTGGATCCTGATTCTAAAATGATTCTTCTTCACTGAAAAAAGATTTATATAATTTTATTTCATGCTGTTTTTATTCACCAACCTGAAAGAAAAATATATGCTAGAGAACAATAAAATACATCTTATTTACTTTTCTCATTGCTGAGACAAAATACCCATCACTCAAAGTTAAGTGAGGAAAGGTTTACTTGGCTTAGAGTTCATTGAGGTTTCAGTCCATAGTCAGCTGACTCCAAGGCAGGGTGGCATGGCAAAGAACATCACAGAGGAGAAACAGCCCATGCCAATCAAGGTGGACAGAAGGCACCGAACCAGTGACAAGACATGTCAACACACATCAACAGCACTTTCTGTCCCCTCTATATTCTTATCCAGCCTAACTGCCACTTGGGCAGGTAGCCGTCACACCCTGATCGTAGCATTGCACCACGAATCGATCTTAGATTCACAACCTTAATCCCAGCATTACATAGCCTAGATCCAGCCACCTCCAAAAAGCCTTACCTATGATCACATGAAGCTTTGGGGTACATCTACACACAAGCTGTAACAACTACATATCATTTAAGGCCCAATGAATCTGTCTAAAATATTATAAATAAATAAAATGTGTAAAACTATATAATTTATATATAGTAAGAAAGACAGTATGGCAATTATGAAATGAAGAATACGTTTCTTATTGAACTCTTTTTTAAAAAAGAGACAATGGAAACTATTTACATTGCTAGTAAAGAAATTTGAAAATAAATATACTCAATAAGAGTCATATATAGGTCATAAAAAATGATCAAAGCATAGTTCCAATAAACCTTTATTCACAAAAACAAGTGGCAGGGTAGAATTGGTACACAGGCCTTAGTTTGTCCATGGCTGTTTATGTTTGCTTTCCTTGATCTCTGTTTCCTGTCACCCACTTGCATAGATTTAGTCCATTATTATATACATGTTAATATTAAATTGCTAGACATATTGCTGCAAAACAATATAGTAGGTCAAAATTACTTGTCTCTGCTTCTTTCTGGAAACATTGCTTTCCCAGTGTTTTCTAAGTCCATTAATTTAACAGATTTATAGATGGTTTCATGATCTACTTCATTTACACTGATTGGAAACAGGAAAGTTTCCCATACTGACCCTGAGAGAATCCAATCCACACTTTTATTTGGTCTCTCTGAGAAATACACTTATATTCAATTCTAATTTCCTGTTGCTTGTAAGTATGAAACTAAGCACATTGTGAAGTATTTGGGGAAAAGCTTTTTGTACTAAGATAAAAATGATGTGCATTGCAATTCAATTGGGTCGCTGATAGAATGACCTTAATCTCTATTCAGAATGGTCTGCTAGCTTTCAGATGTAGATGAGAGATAATAGGCCTACAATGAACATTGCCTGCCAGCCTGATAAAATTGACAGCATGGAGAGATAAGGAAGTCCCACATCCTCTTATTTTCATGTTTAGTCCTTGGAGCTTTAGTATTATAGCGTTGTTGCTGCCTGGTCTGGTAAAGCCAGGTTAAGATATGTATGAAAATAGTATCATAGGCTCAGGAGACAGCTGACAGCAACTTAAGACACACATATTGTAGCTGGAATTCTCAAAAAAATTTATGATGGTGTAAGAATAAAAATAAAATCAAGTCATTTGAAATACACTGTTGTTTACTTTCTCATCTTTGAAGATAGTCCCACTTGAAAGTATGCCAAGCAGTAGGCTCTATCTATATTTTTCATAAGAAAGGAGATTGTATACATATACTTACTTATATGATATAATATTGGGTGGCTCTGCCAGCTAAAGTTTAGGAAAAAGGTATCTCTCATATCCTCTTTGATCTCCTTTTGCAAAGTACTATAATTTTCATCGTAGAAGTCATTCACTTCTTTGGTTAGATTAATTCCTAAGTATTTCATTTTTCTTGATGCTATTTTGAAAGGTGTTGTTTCTCTCTAATTTCTCTCTCAGAGAGTTTGTTATTGGTGTACAGGAATTCTATTGGTTTTTGAATACTAACTTTGTATCCTGTGATGCTATCAAATTTGATTATTAAGTCTAGGAGTCTTTTGGTGGAGTTTTTGGAGTCTTCTACATAGAGGATTATGTCATCAGCAAATAATGATAATTTTAAATTCTTCCTTTCCCATTGTTATTTCTTTAATTTCTTTCTCTTATCTAACTGCTCTAGCTAATGTTCTGAGAACTATGTTGAACAGGAGTGGTGATAGTGGACGTCCTTGTCTTGTTTCTGATTTTAGAGTGAAGGCTTTGAGTTTCTCTCCATATACTTTGATGTTGGCTGTTGGTTTGTCATAGATGGCTTTTATCAGCTTGAGATAAAACCTTCTATTCTAATTTCCTTTAGGCTTTTATCATAAATAGATTTTGGATTTTGTCAAATGCCTTTTCTGCATGCACTGAGATCATCATGTGGTTTCGGTCCTTACTTCTGTTATTGTAATGTATAACATTTATTGATTTATGTATGTTGAACCATGTCTGCATTCCAGGAATGAATCCTACTTGGTCATGGCATATAATCTTTTTGATGATTTGCTACATTCTACTTGTCAATACCTTATTGAGGATTTTTGCATCTATTCATTAAAGAGATTGGCCTATAGTTCCCTTTTTTGGTTGGGTCCTTTTCTGGTTTTGGTTCTAAGGGTAATTCTTGCTTCTGTAAATCACTTTAGGAGTGCTGTTTCTCTTTCAATTTCATTAAAGAAACTGAGGAGTATTGCATTAGATCGTCTCTAAATTTCTTGTAGAATTTGACAGTGAATACATTGGGACCCAAGCTTTTCTTAATTGGCAGGGTTTTTTTTATTACTTCTTTAATTTCATTGATTGATATTTGATTATTCAGGATTTTTATACCATCTTGATTCATATGTATCTAGGAATAAATAATTTTTTAAAATAAAAAGATGTTTTCAAAAGAAAAAAGATAAAAAAAGATCTGTCTTTAGGTTCTGAAACCTTCAGCATTCAAAGGAAAGAGGCTAAAGTGAAAAATTTAAGGAGTTTCAGAATGAAAGTGACCTCAGGTCTTGTACTACACGATGCTCATAGTCCCCACCTCAGCTCAGGCCAGACTGGAATTGTGAGACCTAACTAACTCCATTTTAAAGTTTGACTCCATCTTAAAATAAGACAGTGAGGTGGCCTTGACCTAAATTCCACTTCACTGAAGTCAACTATTCCCCTAGTCTCCTTTGTGCCCATAAAATAATGATAAAATGTCCTTGCTGTGGGACAACAGATAAAAAAAGAGACACAGCTCCTAACTCAATCCTCTGTCTGCCCAGAAAATAGATGCTCCCGGACCCATTATCTATAGAACATTCTGTCAATGTGCTGATTGTTCCTTTTCCCCATAAACTCTACATGCAGCCACCCCTCAACCCCCCATGCTTGCTAAATATCAACCAATCATGTAACTGCTAAATGGAACATCCCCAAACCTTGCGGTAGCCACAATAAAAACCCTGCTGATTTGGAATTCGGGGCTCTCAATCCTGATCCGCCGCGTCGGTGACGATTGAGTGCCCCTGCTCGAGCTTGAATAAACAACCCTCGTGTGTTTACATCGGAATCGGCTCCTCGATGGTCTTTGGGGACTTCGCGATCTGGGCACAACAGAATGTCACCTGTTAGAGTCCTAACAACTGTCTTCTTCCCTTGTTGCATATTCTGCTCTTGGTTCTAGAAGATCCCAAACATGTTATACCACCAGAGTGTAAAATGTTTTCTCTCTCATTGGTCTTCTAGAAAGGCTCATCCCTCTCAACTAAGCAGGGGTTAGGACTAGTGTTTCCTAAAAATATATTAAATATTAATGTGTCTACTTTCCACCAAAATATTCCTTCCATCTTGAGCACAACAGCTATTATCTATTCTTCTTTTACTAGCATGTTAAAAAAAAATCTCTGAAGACATATTGTAGGTACTACAACTCAGAATTTGGCTAACTTCCACACAATTCTTTTCACACATACAGTAGACCTTTAAACTGGGCAATAAGTAGCTTCTCAAAAAGCAAGCATCACTGTTTATTCTCCTCCAACATAAAGGTTTATATCTCCAACTGGGGGAGGAAAAGTTGCTTATAGCCAGTAGTTGTTGGCTATCTCTCTTTGACATCTGTGAAGCAAGCACCGCACTAACTCCTACCCTGAAACCTCATATTATTTTCTATACAGAGAAGAGGATTGAAGAACATGATCAAATAGCCAAGTAACTTTCTAGTCCTTTTTTAAAAAACCTTTTTATTTTATTTGTACAAGATTGCAGTTCATGTAGTTTAAATCATCTTGTGGAGTGGTTACATGTACATATTACAACATGTTTCTTTCTTTTTTTTTCTTTTTAATTCCCTTCCTCTAACTTTCTAGTTCTTAGCCACCTTTAAAGCAATATTGCAGACCATTTTCCAAATGCTAAACTGATCTTTAGAAGCATCTGATTATAGTTTGTTGATCTGCTTATCACTATATGCTAAAGACTGATTGAGAACTGTTGGAGGAATTTTTACCTAAACTTTCCTGCCATTGTAGAAAAGCTCTCCACACCAGAAGAAGAGAAAGAAAAGAATTTTATTATCAAACAATTATTAAACCAGAATGATAAACATCATGGGCAATCTATTGAAATCTCATTCATTTAACCAAACACATACAAATCAATACATACATTGTTATATTTAATCATGAAAGATTATAGAGAATCACCACACTCTGAGCCAAATTTTGAGTCTTTTTTATTTTCAGTCAGCTTGCTCAGAAAACTCTGAAAAGCAGCTTGTGGGTTTAAGTGGCTCTTTTAGTTGGGGAGGGCTCAAGGAGAGGGGGAGCACAAGTGGAATTTTACAGGAGCAGGACTTTGCTAAATTAGTCGGGGATCAGGGGAAGTTTCACACAGTTTAGTTGAAACAAAATATCACATAGGTGCTGAGTATCCTTTTTACAAGTTTGTAAACATAACATATAGCTGCAGATTGTTCTACCAAATGGGAAGTTGTAAAGATAACATATAGTTGCAGGATGCAGTGGTCTGTCATGCATCAACTGAGGGGACTCCCAAGGAGGTAAGGGAGGTGACCACCTGGAATCACTTGACTTTATGCAAATGGAGTCAGGTTGGCTATCACAACATGTTCTCAAGACAAACAATAACTTGTCATCAGGTAAGGGGTCATGAAGCACTATCATTGCACATACTTAAATTAACCTTGTAACTGGGAGTGGCCATTTCTAAGTGCCTTTATTGAAAGAAATAAAAAAATTGTCAGATCTCTATAAAGCCAGGTAGTCACACTTTGGAGCTAGATGACTATGTTAAATTCTCACAGCGATAGTGAGTTTACATTGATGCTTATATTTCAAAGAGGTAGCTCTAGGTCCTTGGGAGACATTCCTGGACTATAAAACTGACAAAAGTCTTATTTTAACTTTTTAAATAATTTGTATACACCTTGAAGTGGAAAAGAAGTAATTCACAATTACACATTTTCTAAAGTAAATGCTTTAGAAATGCAAATCCCTATCCCTTTCTGCTCCAGGGGAAATTCTATTATGTTTTGTTTTTTTCTTTCTCTATTTTCAATACTCATGTGGAGTCTTGTCCTAAGAAGGTGATGTAGCCTCATGAATGTCTAGCTTTCTGTAGGTGCCAGAGGCCCCCCTAACTGTGACATGGCTAGGCTTGACTGTTTATTTCAAATTCTTGAATAAGTCCCTATACATTGAGAAGTTAGGCTCTCCTTGAAAACATAAACGAGGTGCAATATTACTCATTAACAACTATGTATGTCATCTCTTCAAATGTCCCTAAAAGCTTAAAAATTCAGATAGAGTCTGCATCTCCAAACCTCATCTTTGTTTGATTTCTTAGCAAAGAATCGAGCTGCCATTTTGTATTTCATATAACACTAAGGCACTATACTTTCATAGAAATGACATTTTATATTATTCATTTATATTTATGCTTTGATTTGAACTTCATAAGTGCTCACAACCCCTGCACCACAAAGTAAGCTCTCTGACTCCAGGCCCTGCCATTGGCCACTGTGGGGTGGAGCAATAGTGTATGGATGACTCTTTTCCCCAAAAACCTATGAATCTTATATAATTTCTTCAGTATAATTTTACCATGACTCAAAGTTCTTTTATCTGACATTTAGTAGAAAACCTCTGATTTTCTCAAGTACCTGGTACAAAACAACCTCTGTTAGTGATTTGTGTTAGAATTTATAGACTAATGATATAAATGATGAAAACAATGCACAAGGGTCATATGAACTTTTAAAAATTAATGCAGTGAAAAGGAACTAACATGTTTTCTAAAAATAAACACTATATAATTCATAAAAGCATAAGCAAGTGTGTGTGTACACATACATCCACATACACACAATTTTAAAACACGCAATTGTGTTTGTGGTGTTAAAAGTTAAAAACCAGCTAATAAATTCCATGAGACATTGCACAAAAGAAAAATAAGAACTGCAGTATTGGTAACTGAACACCAAAAAAAATTCTATGAAGAAATCAGTCCACATTGAAGTTGCAGCTAGCTGGAAACCAGAGGTTTGCTTACTTTAGTTGTAATACTTAACACTCACTAATTGTACCACTGAGTGGGTTTCATTGTGACATTTCCATAAATACATATAGCATCTGCTCTCCCTTCTCCTCTCTCTTACCCTCTATTCTTTCCACCCTTTTCTACTTGTCTTCTCCACCCTACTGGTCCCTTCCTTAAGGCTTTCACACAAATCAATTAACCAGTAGTTCAATGAACAGTATACGTACTCTCCTACTGTATTAGTCAGCTTTCCACTGCTGGGACAAAATACCTGACACCTGAAATGTAAAGGAAGAGAAGTTTATTTTGTCAAGATTTCACAGGTTTCAGTCTTTGGTTGGCTGGTGCCAAGGCAAAAACATCGTGGCAGAAGGGCATGATTGAGCAAAGCTGCTCAACTCATGGCATCAGGGAAGCAGAGATCAGGGGAAGAGTCTGAAAGGAAGGGAACCAGAGGTAGTTCCTAAATTCATATTCGCAGGACCTACTTCCTTCCCACCACTTATTCCCACCTCTTAATAGCTCATTCAGCTGTGAACTCATCATTGATGAGGTTCGTGCCCTAATGAACTGACAATCAGAATTAACTGGCTATAATAGTTCAGCTTAACTGTCAAGTTGATTGGCTTGGGAGCCACCTAGGGGACTTATAAGGCATACTTCTGAGTGTGCCTGGGTAGGTCATGGAGGGAGGACATTTGCAATCTGTATCTGCTCCCTGGACTTTTCTTTTGCATTACTGTTATCCTGCTCTGCTTTAAGTACCATGAACTGAACAACTTTGCCCCACCACACACTTCCGTCCTGACGGTTCTGTCTCAGAGCAGCCTGTACCAAAGAAAACCTCTCCTCCTCTTTCATACTAAGGGCAGAGAGCATCTTGTCCTAGTGACAGAAAAACTAATACATGGGCACCTCTACAGACACACATGTAGTACTGAAGATGATAATATACATTTTAATACTTTATAAAGTAAACAGCAAAAATTGCTAAAATGTCATATGATTAAAATATGCATGTTTTAATAAATTAAAATATATAAAGGCTTATATTTAGATGTCATCTTAAAGCTTTCATCCACTCATAGGTGGGGCTTTTTGGAGGTGACTGGATTATGGGTTTGTGATACTGGATCATGACAGTGTGATACTGGATGAGTTCACTGATGGGTTTAGAGCTGGGAGTAATGCAGGGAGGTGAAGCCTGCTGGGAGGAGGTGGGTGACTGGGGTCATGGCCTGGAGATATATGCATACCCCTCCTCCTCCCTTGGGTTCTGCTGCTTCCTGCCTGCCATACTGTGAACTATTTCCCCTCTGCCATGCTGCCCTGCCTTGGAGCCAGCCGACTATGAACTGAAACCTCTGCAAACTGTGAGCTAAAATAAACCTCTCCTCTTTTAACTTGTGGGTGTCAGGTATTTTGTCCCAGCATTGAGAAAGTAACTAAGTCAGTATCTAAGAAATAGAACTAATTTTCTCATGTATGTAAAGTATCTATATAAAATTGACTAATTTTAAAAACTGAAGCTAATGCAATCCATAGAAATTAATAACAGAACAAAGGAAAAACATCATTTAGACAAAAAAAAATCCATAAATATCAGAATTAATGAGTAAATATAAACTTTAATTACAGAATTTTTAAAGATAAACAATAATGAGAATAATCTTCAAGTTTTATAGAATTTTCCCAACACTGCACTCCCAAAGAAAAACATACTTAATGATTTTTATTACTAAATGTCAAACTATGATAATACATGAACTAAGATTCAAATTAAAAGGATAAATCAAATTTTAATTGCAGTTTTTAAGGATATAATAACAAAACTTGCCAAAGCTTACAATCTTTTCCCAAAAACTATACTTAGAGAAAAATACGATCTTCGGTTATTTATGTAATTAAACAAAAATAAAAATAAGTAAACATGAACTTATTTTAGCATTTATGCTTAAACAAATATAATTAAAAGAGAATTGAATAATGTTAAATTACGTATATATGAAATAATTAATACTTGGGTTAATCATGTGCTCAGTCAGTCCATCCCTTTATGTACCTCACATCCAAGTACCAATTTGCTCCTAGGCTCTATGTTTCTAGAGTTCTGAGAGAAATCCATTTCAAACTTTCAAAAACAAAATAAGACAATGAATTGACTAGTGTTATGGTAAGAGAATGAATTGACTAATGTTATGGTTTGATGTGTGTCACTCCAAAATTATGTTAGAACTTAAATTCTAAGCTGACGGTATGTAGAGGTGGTTGGCCCAATGGGAGGTGATCAAGGTTCAAGGGCTTTGCCCTCTTGAATGGGATTAATGACTTTACAAAAGAGGATTCAGAGCACTACCTGGGCCTTGCATCTTTTCTGCCGTATGAGGCAACCATGAGAAGGTCGCATCTTGGAAAGAGCCAACAGCCATCATCAGACACCAAATCTGCTGGGTTCTTGGTCTTGGGCTTCTTATCCTCCAGAACTGGTTGAAATAAATTTCTGTTGTTTATGAATTATCCAGTCTGTGGTATTTTGTTACAACTCACCAAATGGACTAACAAGTTTACACAACTGCATCAACCAATTCAGATACTAAATAATCCCCTTCTCTTGTCTTAATCCTTTTTCACCCTCTACTCCTGTCCTCCATTCTTCATCCTTCCTCTTTGCCCTTTCATTACCTGTCTATTCTCTCTATGTTTTTCTTCTCTAATATTTCTTATGGTCTTTTCCATTTCCAGACAGTATCTGTAAGGTCCTAATTCTTTAGTTAGAACTTGAGAGCTAAATAATTGGCCAAGTATTTCATCTAAAACTTGGACAAGATATTTAGATATTGCAGTTTATTGACTATTCTTTCTGTATGAAAAAAGGTTCATTTCAATCCAAGTATATTCACCTGACATCGTAATGAGACTGTAACTTTTTTATAGAAATTCTTTCTGCCCATGGACTGCTGCTGTCTAAAGACAGTTATAAAATTGCAAAAAAAAACAATAAAAGTTTATACTATATAACCAAAACAAAGCTGTACTTTACAGAGAGGAAGAAATAAGGTAGAGAGATGTAAGTTTGGGATCTGTATTAGTTTTTGCTGCATAATAAACTTGTGTGAAATTTAATAGCTTAAAATCACAATCACTCATTATCTCTTGGAACTCTGCAGAGCAATTTGAGTGAGTTTACCTGGAGGTTCAGCTGGTCTCCCAATGGGGAATTGCCTGAGGATGTTTGGCCCTGATGGCTCTGATGGCCTCCTTCACAGGTCTGATGTTTGGCTACAACAGAGACACCAGGGCCACACATCTATTATTTAGCAAACTAACTTCCTAGTCTGAATTCCAAAATCAGCATAAAAAGCTAATTCTCAGCCCACTAGCACTTTTTTCTAAATTTTGCTAATGTCACATTTGCTAATGTTTAATTAGCTAAAGGCAGTCATATGGTCAAAATCTGATTTAAGGAGCTGAAAGTTAAATTCCACATTTTGATGGGATGAACAACAGTCACAGCACCAAGGGTATTGGTGCAGAAATTCCTGTGTATGCCGAGAGCAAGGGTTAATATCTTTCACTAGTCCTCAGAAAGACTCCAGGAGATAGGATATCGCAAAGCTTCAATTAATACCACCACCTATTTCCATGTTCTTCAGTCTACTAGTTTGTATATAAGAATTGTTGAGTATAAATGAAAGTTGTAAAATGTAATATGTGTATATATAGTATAATTGTAACATATTTAATAGCACATATAAAACAACTTGAATATTGCTCACTTATGTGTATGTCTATAAACCAAGATAGCAATAGAAAAGCATTTAATTTGTGATAATGTGTGTTTATGGTGAAAAGAAGAGAGATTCAAATGGAGGACAAAAATTAGAATAACAGGGTCTTAAATGAGAAAGATGAGAGAATGAATTAATCTATAATTATCTCCCAAAGGGCTAGGCCCCCAATACCTTCAACATAGGAATTTGGAGATTAAATTCCTAACACATGAATTTTGGGCAGCTATATTCAAACCATATCACATTCTGACTCTCTAAATGAATTAATGAAAGAGCATTCAAATAGAAATTTCAGTGAGAGAACAGATTGTACATTGCAGTACAGACTATTTGATTAGGTTTGTATGATAATATGCTTTATTAATTTCATTTAGACAGGTGTGGAGCAGGAGTAATTAAAAAGCAAAACAAATTAAAGATTCTTCTAGATTAAGATTTAAGTATTATTAGTAATACTGAGATAAACATATCAAATAATTATCCTGTGTGGCACTAATGACTGGCAAATAAGTGAGTCAATATTGATTCCATTTCCATGAACTTCCTTCATCCCTTTTTCTGCACTACTTCTTGTGCCAGTAGCCAAGGACAACCATGGTCACTTTATCTTGTCTGCTGGTCTGAAATGCTATTTTTGTTGCTTCCTCCTAAGGCAGCTCTTCCCCTTGTGTTTGACTTTGTATATCTACTCAGCACAATCATGAAATTTTTTGTTAAGATTGTGTTATGGCTTATACCTAGATGTCCCCCGAAAGCCTCACGTGCTCATAGGTGAGGATTTGAAGAGGTGGCTGGATCAAGGGTGTGTGATATTGTATTATGGGTGTGATAACTGGATCAGTCCACTGCTTGGTTTACCGTGGTGGTGGGTGATGGGATTACTGAAGAGGGAAGCCCTACTCTGGGTGTGGGTGGCACCAGCTAATAGACTTGTAGCCTGAATGGAATATAAAGAGAAGGAAGGAAGGCAGTCCTGCTATGCCATGGACTGTTTCTCCTCTGTGATGCCCCTCTGCCATGCAGGCCTGCTTTGGAGCCAGCCGACTATGGACCAAAACCTCTACAAACTGTGAGCTGAAATAAACCTTTCCTCCTTTAACTTATGGATGTCAGTTCTTTTGTCCCAGCAAAAAGAAAGTAATCAAGACAGAACCTATCTTTTTATTCAGTAGTCACAACCTCTTTTCCTGTCAATATAAAATGTTTAAAATTAATTTTAGAGCATGGTCTTATTAATTTCTTGGAGCCTCTTATGTGATAGCTGGATGGTTTTTCTTTCAATCCTTGTACTATACTATTTTGACTCAAATGTTTCCAAATACTGGAAAAAAAGCAAATGGAAGTGGGATCACACAGAGCATCTCAAGGCATACACGCCCAACAGTTCTCATGTGTTCCTTGTATTAGTTCAGTTTGATAACTAAATACTTAAGTACTGCTACCTTATAAAGCAAAGAGGATCATTTTGAGTCACAGTTGGGGGTGCAAACTTTAGGGACCACATGTAATGATGGCCTTTCTACTGCAGAGTCCCAAGGCAACACAAAGTACTACATGGCAAAAGATACAGAACAATTGTGTGTATATGTGTCTTCTAGTCTCATTCCCTTTTAACATAAAGTTACTAGGAGTCAATCATGAGGCCTCCAACCTAATAACTCAGTCTAATCCTAATCACTTTCCAAAAGCCCTATATTTAAACACCATAGTCAGGTGAAATCTCTACCCTCTTAATATCTCACAGTGAGATTAAATTTTAACACATGAAGACTGGGGACATGGACCATATTCAAACCATTGCATCCCTGCTCCAATCTGAAGCACTGTTTCTGGATCAGCCTCTTCCCTTTCAGCTATACAGCTTTGGAGTTTAAGGATGGTACTACACATTCTGCACACTTAGGTTCCATTCTGTTTGACAAGTGTCAATTGTCTCTGGTATATACTGTGTTGCTTTTTCCTGGTGGGTGCTCAGAGCTAGAACATAAGTTTACATCACTTTGCTCCCACATCATTTGATATCTAGAACAATGCATAAACAAGAAACAAGATAATCAAGAAACTTTCTCTTACCTTCACCATAGTGCTATGATATAACCTTATGTGTAGTTGAAGAAAAAAATAGCCTTTACTATGGCAGTAGAAGCATCGTGTTCTACAGATAAAAACAAATTGCAAAAGTATAAGTTCACTATGCAGTATAAGTTCATAATTACGTTATGGGATTCTCCTAACCTATATTTTCTCTCCATTTATACCCTCATACAATATACTCTACAATCCAGACACATAAAATTAACTATAATTATATAAATATGATATTTTATGTCTCTGTATGACATATGCTATTTCTTATGCCACTAGTATAGTACTTTCACAAGGTTTTAGATGATGATCCCTAATAGGGTTTGTGTTTTAAACATCAGCCATGCATATAAATATGTGCATTGTATAACAAAAAGTGTCTTACATAAAAATATTTATTTTAACTATACGTGATATATCTCATAATTTCTACTTTATCTAGTTTTTTAAAAAACACAATTTACTACATTGATTTCAGGAATCCTTAAAGTGTCAGGACTAGCCTTTTCCTAGAGGAAAAAAAAACAGTATCAGAATTTTTCTCTTTTCTACTTACATTTATCACTCTTTTGCCAGACTCCTCTGAGACAAATGACTTGTGAGCTTTGTATCTCTACAACCCATTGAGAATTTTTATTCTTGGAAACAGAGAAAAAGATTTTTTTAATTTAACTCATTGAAGTGCAAAGCTTACTTCTTACAAGTATCACATATAAACATAAGTAGACTAAGAAAATGTTCTGGATATGAAGTAAATCCTTCTTCCTAATCTTTTAGCTGCTAGACTAACATAAAATAGAAACCAGTACTTCTAAAAAGTTATAACCCAGGTTAAAATTATTTCATGAGTATTTGATGCAAAATTGGTGGTATCTTTCTTGATTAGATATACGTTTGCTTGATGGGTAAGCTAAATTAGAATTAATAAAATCCTTTATGTTATTGTTTTCTTTGTTTGCTTCTTTGTTTTGAGATAGGATCTGGCTATGTAGTTCAGGTTAGCCCTGAACTCACTATGTAGCTCAGGCTGGCCTCAAACTCACAGTGATCCTCCTCCCTCAGCCTCCTGAGTGTTGGGATGATAGGCATGTGCTCATGCCTGGCAGAATTAATAAAATCTTAAACCCAAATTTGACATAATATTCAATTTAAATTAAATTTGCATATAGTCAATGTGAAAGTTATAAGGCATTACATAAATTGACACGGTAAAGTTTTCAAGCATATATTTACTTCATCTTGGGGAAAAGGAATAAAATTAGTATAATGTAATAATCCAGGAGACCACAAGTACACTGCATTTTGGGTAAACATGGAGTAAATTGCTTGAAACTATTATAAGCATCAAAGTTTAAACTGACAGGAAGACTCCCACTGTCACAACCTAAACTGAATTATTTTGTAGTTGCATCATGTTCTCTCTGGTATGCATCTACTCTCGATCCTGTTTTGCTATAGCAGCATAAGGCTTGATTTCAGTTTTTAAGGCATACGTAAATGCAGTAACAGATAAGGTATTTTAAATATTACTCTTAAGCATAGACTTTCAAGTGGTTTACAAATTTAAGGTAAATTAAAAGTTAAGTCAAATTAATTAAGCCCTGTCTGATGAATTTGAAAATTACTTTTTATAGACAATGAGAATTGAAATACATTGTATATAGAGGAACACAGATCATAGACGTATATTTTAATAAATTTTCACAACCAGCACATACTCAAGGAACCCTAATCTAGATCTTCCAGCACATACAGGCCTCTATGCATTCTTTCCAGTTTCTTCTCCACCATTTGCAAGAGTATCCTCAATCCTGAATTCTCTCACAATTAATTAGATATTCTTGTTTGTATAATTTACATAAATCAAATCATAGAGTAATGTACTCTTATACAGTTTCTCTGGCTCAGCATCTATAAGATTCATCCTTCTTTAGAGTAGCATTTCATCCATTTTTATTGCTGTTTAGCATGCCATTATATTCTAAAATATATATAACTTATCCATTCTACTAGTGATAAACAATTGAGTTGTTTTCAAATTTGACCTAATGCAAATAGGCTGCTATAAATATGTTTCTCTGTATCTTTGATGCATGTGTAAGAGGGAATTCTTAGAAATGGTATAACCAAATACTAATCTTAGAATATGGCCAGCCTCGGTTGACACAAACACGTGTTACTTTAATGTGCTTTTTACTACAGTACATTCTCAGCAGTAAGTAATTACATACCATCCAAGCTTAAAACTTTCAGTTAGTTTTGTTTCTGTTTTTCAGTTTTAATCAACTGATAGATGTGTCATGGTATAGCATGGGTTATTGTAATTCAGTTAATTATATTATCAACAATCAGTGTATTAATCAACTTTGTGTCACTGGAACAAAATCCTTGACGTTCACAGATTAAAGGAGGAGAGGTTTAGTTTGCCTCACGATTTTAGAGGTTTTAGTTCATGAACAGCTGATCCCAAGGCATAAACCTCATGGCAAAAGGGTTTGGCAAAGGAAAACTGCTCCCTTCCTGACAGCTGAAAAGCAGAGAAGAAAGGAATGGATCCATTAAGAAAGGAGGGGTCAAGGACAAGAATATAGTTCCCCCTGCAGTGACCTACATCCTCCAACCAATCCTCACCTCCTAGCAGTACATTGAGCCATCAATGAGGTTAGTGGCCTATGATCTAATAGTAGACCAAAAACCTCATTTCTGAACCTGTAAGCATTCTGGGGAATATTTTTACTCTAAACCATAACATTAGGTTAAAGAGATATTCATGTAGGTAGCTACTTAGATATTATTTGTTATATCCCAAAAGACTACTATCCAAGTTATTAAGGAGAAATACAGTACCTGTGTCTTCTTACTGATTTGTAAAAATATTTGACACAAAGTGCATGAGTTTTCAGACACATAGAAAAGTTTTCTCCTAGTTCTTACATCGACTTTTTACCTCTCAGTGGTATATTTGACAAACATAAATGATTGATTTAAGACAGGCAAATTTATCAACATTATGGCCTTCAAAATATCTTTGGTTGTTTTTCTTGTTTGGAGACAGGATCTCACTATATAGTTCAGACTGGTCTTGAACTCATATGTAGTCCAGGTTGGCCTCAAAGTCAGAGGAATCCTCCTGCCTCAGCCTCCTGAGTGCTAGGATTATAGGTGTGCTTCACCACACCTGAATGACTTAAAAATTACTTCACTAGGGTCCTAAAAATATTTCTATTTATTTATTATCTTTAAAAAACATTCTTTTAATTTTCATATTTAGACAATCAGAATTGATTTTGGGGTATGATATGAGATGATATGATAGGAGGTAAAGATTTATGTTTTCATTTTTTTCTAAGAAAACTACCCAATTCATATAGTGTTCTTTATTGAGAATGCTATGCTTTCTTCATTGAACTACATTATTAGCTTTAAACAAAATAGAAGCCTATGTCTATAGGTCTGTTTGCTATCTTCCAATTTTTTTCTAATCTAAATTTTCTAATATAAATTTGTTTATTCTTGAAGCAATAACAAAGATAATTAATTAGCTTCATAATAACCCTTTATGGCTAGTAGTATGGATCTTTCAATTTAGTTCTAATTTTTAGAGAATATTATGTTGAAATAATTCTGATGCTCCCCAAGTTTTACAATCTCGGTCATATGTAGCCTTTATAGCCTCATACCCTTGAGTATAGGCAGGCAATGAGATTATCAATTCCTTGATTAGTTGATGCTATATAGAAAAAGTAGGATTCTTATTCCCTTGATTGCACTACTTTGTATAAGATTATCTGATAGCAAACTGGAGAAATATTATCCTGCTGCCATTGAAGATGAAAGCTGCCATGTTTGATATGTTCCTCGTGGCTAGAACAAGAGGGGTGCCTCTAAGAGCTGAGAGCCACCCCATCTCTAATAGTGAGCGAGAAAATAGAGACTTCAGTGTCAAAGACAGAAGGATCTGAATTCTGCCAATAGCCTGAATCACTTTGCAAGTGAATGCTTCTTTAGTCAGTCCTACAGGTGAGCATGTAGCTTAGCTGATATATTAATTTCAGCTCTGTGTGACCCTGAGCAGGGCACCAGCTAAAGTGGACTTCTGATTTACAGTAACTGTGAGATAATAAATCGATGCTGTTTTAAGTCACTACATTTGTGGTAACTGCTATACAGCAATAGAAAACTGATATAAACAATTTGGATTTTCTTGGCCCTTTTCATTTCAATGTATGCTCTAAAATAAGTTGTCATTTCCAATTTAAAATCTTCCTATGACTTTGAAAGTGAAAGTATTGAATTTGTAAATAGACTAGGCTTCATTTAGTTTTTCCTTAGTTTCAGTACAACTTTCCTATTCTCAGAACTCTTCTAAGGGAGACTAGAAGATTCAGTATAAAAATAGTATGCTGTTTTGCCTTAATTTAAAAAATTCACTAGCAAAATCTTATGAACTTTATTTTGAGAAAAAATTTTGGAGTTTCAAATTATTTAATAGATACAAACCTACTTAAATTGTTTCATTACTACTGGTATCACTTTGAGTATACATGCCTACTGGCCTTTGTCTTTTTATCCACTGAAATTATTATATATGTAATATAAATTATTAAATACATGAAGCAATCATGTTTCATACAGTTATATATTTTGGTAATCTTATCAGTGTTGTCAATTTTATACAATATTTCAATGAACCAACTTTTAGTTTTGCTGACTTTGTTGAACAGTACTTATCCTTTTTTTATTCATTCATTTCTATAGCTCTCTTTACAGTTTCTCTTCTTCCACATTAAGATTAATTTGTTGTTATTTCCTATCACTAATGCTTGGAATTTTTTCACTTCTAATTATGCCTTTAAGGTTGTAACATTTCTTTCAAAGTACAAGGAAAAAAATTTAAGCAAAATTAAAATGAAGGAAGTTTCATGAATGTAGTTTTCTAGTTTTACTTGAGGGTTCTACATCTCAAGGAGAAGAGCAAGGATCACCCCAGAAATGTAGGTTGAAATCACAGTTTAATAAAACTTGAATATTTGATTAAGGAATTGTTCTTAATTTTAATGTGATCTAATTGGCTCTAGAAAACATATCATCAACTATTTTAATAAGGTTTATTTTTAGCAATATGCAGAATACATTGGGGCCACAGGGCCAACTAACTGAAGTTTTCCATGCAGGATATACTGCTGGTTCGTATTATTTCAAAAGCCTCTTATGGGCATAAAAACGTGAAACGGTTCATAGGTGAGAAAGACAACTTAAAATTTAAACTGGGGAGCTATTAATTGAATTTAAAAACAAAGTAAGAGGCAGAATCAACAACGTCTCTAAAGTTTCAGCCTGAGAATATGATGAAATAAAGAGGTTGTGCTATCAGGGGGAAAAGAGACCTCTGAAGAGAATTTTATTTAAATGAAGTTTAAAATAGTAGGTGTTATGGTTTGAATGCCACCTCCCAAACTTATGCTGAAATCTAACTTCCACTGTGATGCTATTATACAGTAGGACCTTTAAGGAATGATTAGGTCATGAGGGTCATGCCCCGATGAAAGGACTAAGGCCATTATCATAAGAGTAATTTATCAGCACAGGAGTCATTTCCTGATGAAAAGAATAAATTTGGCCTTACTTTTCTCTCTTATGTATGCTTAGTTCTCTTCCACCATGGGATAACAACATAAAAGCCCCATTGAGGGAAGAGGTTAAAGTGGGGCAAAACCTGTCAAGCAAGAGGGCATAATCTGTCAAAGTCATGAGACCCAGTACACATGTGCAGAACACAGAATTCAACATGCCTCTGTTTCTGACCATTGTACATGTAACCAATCAGAAAGTGCTGCCTTCAATTCTTCATTACATGTGATACAAAACCAAGTGAGCCTTCCATAGGACAGTTTAAATCTGACACCAGACCAAGTGAGTATTTGATAGGACAACTTTCCCAAATACCTTATCTGCATGAGGGAGAAGCCAATTGCAGATACAAAAGACCCCCCTCCATTATCCTTGTGTCCTCTGTGAGCCTTTTCACCAGCCCACTCTCACCCTGCAGAGCTTACTTCATTTTCAGCTTCAATAAACATAAATTCTTACTGTCTTTTCTGTGTGTCTTGACCAATTCTTTGTTCAAGACACCAAGAACCTGGAAAGAATCTCATCAGGACCCAAAAGCCAGTAACACTATCAGACGCCAGCATTCTGCTCTTGGGTTTAACCAGCCTCCAGAACCACAGACCAAATAAACTTCTATTGCTTCTAATTTACCTAATTGGTATTACTTTGTAACAACAGCAGAAAACAGACCAAGAAAGAAAATTGGCTTAAAAACATGGGGCTTTTGTTATAATCACTAAAATGTGCAAGTGACTTTGAACCTGTGTTAGAAATGAGCCCCTAAAATCAAACTGTTAATCCCGGAAAGAATGCACTCAGACAGCAAGCAAGAGAACTCAACAAAGCCAGGTTTAAAGTTTACTTCTGTAGAAGGGTGAGAGTACACTCAGACATGAGGCAGCAGGCACACCAAATGGTAGGGAAGTAGGGTTTTTAAACCCTCATGCATGGGAAGTAGCCATACTTTAAATTCATTGGCTGAATTCAAAGGCTCACAATCTATCCCAATTAGTTAGTTTAAGCTGCACAAGGGGAGGATCTGAAGGGTTAATGAGGGGAAGGAAGAGTGGGAGGGGAGAGGGTGTGGGGAACAGAAACTCCTTGGCTACTGATAAGCCATCTTGGTCTGTAGCTCTGTTGCCAGAATTTAAACTGACCAGATGTTTCCCATAACTTCAGTGTATTTGAGAGGGGCTGCCTAGGGTGGACTAGAGTCTAAGATGGAGGAACTTCTGTTTATATTCTTTGATAGAAAAAACAGGGCCACACTTCCTCAGAAATCCTCCCTCTCATACCTTCATATTCTTTTCTTCAAACTTGTGAGCAGTTCACTTGTTCTGTCGTGTTTTTCCTTCAGGAGCATGTTAGCTGGATAAGGTGAGGGAGACTGGTAAGAGCAATCTCTAAGCAAGACTAAATAAATTTTAAAGACTAAAGCATGAACACTAGGATGGAAAAGACAATTGTAACCAGCTGGCTCTGAGACCTGTCTGTAGGTGTGGCTGGAAACTGCCAGCAGGGGTTAGTGATTGGAGCCCCCTATTTATGTCTAGACTATGTTACTATAACTTTTATATCTTCAGTTATACTTTTTTGCTGGGTGTTTAAGACCAAATGAAAGTGAAACCAGTATTAATCAAAATTACCTTTTTTTCCCAAATATCAAGGTCAGTTAAGGGCTTCCAGGGATTATTTGTGGAATTGTGTGTAGAGTCTCAGCTCTTCTGTCAGTGTTAGCCTCCTGGGTGGGTCACAGTCTTGCTTGACCATGCAGGTTCCTGTGGAAGCATAGGAGAATATTTTTTTCCCATGGTCACCCTCTTTTTTAGCACACTGGATGGTGGTTGATTCCTGTTTCTTGGGACCTAGCAATCTCCCTGCTCAGGAGGTGAGGGGGACTCACCAAAGTTACAGATCCTGTACAAAGGTCCCCTCATGTCCTGGGTCCTTGTTGACCTTGGAGGGCCAGGGCCAAAACATTGGCTGTCCTTTAAGCCCAGTTACTCTTTTAACTTTGGTCTCTCAAACCTCAGTTGTTGAACAGCCAGCAGGTTAATTACAGCACTATTGAATTGGGAGCAGTAAGTTTAACTATTATGACTTCATCTAGATAACAAGTACCTTGAAATATAAAGTATAGCTGGAGAACTGTTACTTTTTTTCAATAATGGCTGTCTGAGAAACCTAATTTCTCTAGAATGTTAACAGATAGCAGTTACCAAGTTTCACTAGGACAATTTAAAATCAACAGCAAACTAGCATCTTAGCATAACAATTATGTTGGTATTATTCACTGGAACTATTAGATCTTTGTATTAACTTCTAGGCCGGGGATTTATCTCAGTGGTTCTGCCACCTGCCTCACAAGCACAAGGACCCGAGTTCGATCTCCGGTAACAACAAAAAAAAAAGGCATGGACACTGTATTAACCTCTAAAAACACATTTAAATTTTTATTGTAGTCAACGCCCTTTATTCAATTATGAAATATGAAATGACATAAAAAAACTTTTATCTAAATTTGTTACCTTTTAATAGTGTCACTTAAGTAGAATGTGCTTGTTTATTTTATAGATATGCTTTACAGGTTATCAATGCCTAATCTTTAATCATTATAATGATATTGCCTCAACTGTATAAGGTGTAGGTACATCCAATTATCATAACACAATTATATAACCATTGCATAAGCATGAACCTGAAAAAGTCCATCATCATGGAGAGCAATAATTTGGAGGTCATCAGTATGATGATGTGTTTCTCAAGTCTTTCATCTTACAAAGATCTATACACTTGGGAGAATTTAAATGTATTGAATATATCATGACATTAGCAATATTTAGTACTATAGCTATATAAAAATTTTTACATATATTTCCTTACATTTTATTCTTAAGGAAAAATTTAAATTCTTTTAACAAGTTTATACAGAATTTTTGTCAATTCTGTATTGACAAGAATTAAAGAAAAAAAATTAAAGAAAAGAAAAGAATTAAAGGACATCTTTAAACTCTTATAAATTTAGGAAACAGTGTTAATGACCACACATAGACTTATTACCCAATACAAGTATATCTCATTTATACAATAACAAAATGCTTTTTTTATGTTTTTTATTGGAAAATTACACCTTTACATAATCTCTCTTGGTTCTTATTTTTTCCCCATTCCCCTGCCCTCCCTTCAACACCTCCATCCCTCCACATTTACAAAGACTTTGTTTCCATTTTCTCATATTGATTCCATTCCCTTCCCTTCCCACTTCCCCTTCCCCTTTGCCCCTTTTCTTCCTATTTCACATTATCTGTTATACCTTTTAGTCCTTATTTACACTTTCAGTTTCTCACACTAGAGAAACTATTCAGTATTTACACATGTGTATCCTATTTATTTCACTTAAGAGTATCACCTCAATGTGCATCCATTTAGCAAGAACTGTCTCTAATTTCTCATTCTTTATGGCTGAGTAGTACTCCATTTTATTTAAAAAAAAAAAAAACAACCCACATTTTCTTTATCCAGTCTTCAGTTGATGGGCATTTGGGCTGCTTCCAAGTTTTAGCTATTACAAATTGTGCTGCTATGAACATGAGTGCACGTATATCACTGAGGTATGATTCTTTTAATTCTTTGGGGAAGATAACCAGCAGGGGAATAGCTGGGTCAAATGAGACTTCTAGTCCTAGTTCTTTGAGGCATCTCCATACTGATTTCCGCAGTGGTTGCACCGGTGTACACTCCCACCAGCAGGGAAGCAGGGTTCCTCTTTCCCCACAGCCCTGCCAGCATTTGTTATTGGTTGATTTCATGATAGCAGTCATTCTTTCTGGGGTGAGGTGGAATCTCAGCATTGTTTTCATTTGCATATCTCGGATGACCAGTGATGTTGAACATTTTTTCATATGTTTAACAAAATGCTTATTTAATCAAAGCCAATAGACGTAGATCAAGCTTTAAATGGCAGCACCAAATTTAAAGAGATGTTAATATATTTGACCACTTTGATTAACTTTTAGATATATATTATATAAAAGACAATGCTTCTTTATTATTTTGCATGTACTAAACTTATGTAGTCTTAACTCTATATAAACAAAACTTTAAAGCTTAGACTCACATTATCTTGGGATTTTTTAAATGTATCTATAGTACCAGACATATAAGTTTAGTCATAAACTGAAATAATAGATGTTCATTTAACCAATGATAAAATGATTATTGAAAACATTCTACAAATCAGTACTTAAGTAAACAAACATCTTTTTTGTTACCAAAAGTCTGACAATGAAAGACCCAAGAAACTTAGTAAAATATGAAACTTTTGCTTTTTAATTTAGCTTTGTAAATTTAACCAAGAATATCATAATCAAAAAACCTTATTTCTTTAGACATAAAGAGCTTAACCTTTTACTTACAACCAACTTAAGCATATCATAATAATTTATTTAACAACTGTTGGAGTGTGGAACCATAAGACCTTGGGAAAACTGGACAAGCCAACCATCAGTGAAGAAACTAGACAAATTTTGGTCCAGGCAGCTGCTTTTTCAACCACAGAGGAGTTTTGTCCAACAGTTCCCCAAGTCCAAGGGGTCCCCACCTCGTTCCCTTAATGATTGCTTTAGATGACTCATCACAATATAGGGGGAATAGATGTAACTCCCAAACCTAAAACTTGAGTTCGTGTTCTCTAATATCAAAGAATGAATTTGAGAAACAATGGAGGTTAAGAGTAGGAAAAATTTATTGAGAGAAAGATAGCTTTTGTCTAAGAGATACAGAAGGCGACAGAAAATGGGTTGGGTTGCCCACCCACCCTGCTTCTGAAAGGTGTTTATGAGACAAAGCCAGGAGGTGAGGTGGGATGAAGGTGGGACAAAACTATCCTCAACTAGTAGGATTAGAAGTACAGTCACTTAAGTAATATTGATCCAATGAGAAATCACAAAATGGATAAAACTATGATCAAACAATAAGATTATGACAAGTACAGCTGCTTAGGTAGTATTGATGAAATGGGGATCCAATGGGAAAAAGCAAGTCCCACAGCAAGTGCACAGGGATTTTCAGCCAGGGATCTCTCCTGGAAGGGGTGGGTGAAATCTTGGTCTCCCACCAGGTGATTGATACCTATTTAAAATATCAATGCATCCTTAGGGGAAGCACATGGGTGTGGTAGTTTCTCTTCTTTTACAGTGCTGGCCTTCAGTGAATGTCTCTTGATTGTCCCCCATGTTGGTTTCTCAAGGGCAGGCCCTGTCTAACTGCTACAAGATATCTAATTAACTTACCTATCTACAATAATCATAAGAGTTAACAGTTTAAACTATTTATATATGATCTTTGACCAAGGAAGAACTCTTAAGTTATTGCACACAGACAATAATAGACATTGCATTTATGAACCTATGTTTCATAGCATTTTGGTTGTCATCAACTTTAAAGACACCTTTACTTTTCACCAACTGAGTCAAATTAACACACTGTTAGGCTATGTGAACCGAAAGGCACTTGGGCTAATATCATGAGTGATTCATTATAATCCAACCTAAATAGAACACATATTCTAAGATTCACATATAGAAATTTACACTATTTAAATCATATATAACCATTATGGTCTCAAATGCTAAGGCTTTTAAGTCTCATGTGAGTTTGAAGTCTCTTAACCTTCATCTTATAACCTTTTAAGTGGATTTGGCTAATTTTAAAAGCCTAGATAACTAGTTTTTATGCGGGAGACCAAAAGAGGAAAAATAAAATTGATATGATCTCAAAAAAATAAAACAAAACAGTTTTAACAAAATAGCTTTAAGTACCTTAAACAAACAAACAAAGAAAAAGCACAGACACACAAACAGTTGTTTTAGACTAGAGGGCACTCTTAGATGTATTGGCCAAGTTGAGCTATAATTATAATAATCTGTTGTAGGTTCATTATAAATTGACTAGACAGAATTTTTTTGTGACCAATTAGCATAGCTATTTCTTGCAATTAACTAACACGTGTAAGAAGGTGAGAAAGGAAAAACATCTTACTAGAGACATAACCAGAAAGAGTCAGGAACATGAGAAAATAACGTTGAGGTTTTGTTTTTTGTGTTGTTGTTGTTGTACTGAAGATCCAACTCAGGACCTTGTGCTTGCCTGGTCTAACTTACTTTTGGAGAAAGAAATCAAACTTCTAACAACTTCTAACTTAACGGTAAATCACAGGAAAGCAGATACCCCCCACCATGTAGTGGGAGGCACTAGATTCCTCTCCCTTCCAACTCCCTCCCTTTTGGTAGCCAACAAAAAATCAATTAAAAGATGTGAGTTTTCTAACAGACAAAATGAGATATATGACACACTCAAGAGTGGAGTGTGGGTGCTCAAAAAAGTAAGGCACAATACATTTGGGAACTGGAGGTCTTTTATGTGTTTTGGGAGGTGGAAATCTGTGGAACTGGATAATCTATAGTCTCAATCTGTTCTGGGGTGGGGGGTGAGAGGATGGCTCATGCTTAGTGAGCTATTCTTATGGGAAATGCCAAAAAGGTGACCCCTTCATGAAAAGAAAAGGACCATTTGTGAGTAAAAGGGAGTGGGCACACCCATTTGCAGTTGAAAGGCAGTTGCCCAGGTTTGCTATTTTGAGAGAAGGAAAAAAAATAAAAATAAAGCGGGCTTGTGTTTTGAAGGTGCAGCTCTTCTATAAAGTACAATTTTTAAAATTTTAATTTTCTTATCTCCTTTTTACCTAACTTTATTCCTGCTATCCTTACTATTAACCTCTCATAACAAAGTTGGCAGCTCTCAGATTGTTACATTTTTAAATTTGACTGGCTGCCAACAGACTTTAATGGTGAATAGGTACTAACACCACAGAAAGCAGAGAGAAGAGCAAGTTAACCCTGTAATTGTAGTTTAAGAATTTACAATCCATAAGAAATGTTGTAAGTATATTAATTAAACGAAACTACCAATTTAAATTGAAAGCCAAAAGTAGATTTATCAATTAGCCCAGATTTGTAGCAATGGGCTTTTATTGTGACTCTGGGTTGGCCCTCACACCACAGAACGAACACTTTATTATTGGCTCCCTGTTTCTATTGGGGTGCCAGTAGTCATATCTTTTCCTTTGTTTTTCTGAGCCAAGGACAAAGGCAGCCTTTCTGTGTGGCTGTGGGCACTGCATCAAGGCCTGAGCCCTCCTTGGCCTACACCAGCTCCAGTTGAGGTGGAGCCATCTGTCTGGGGTGTTGAGGATTACAGGCTGAGGGTAGGGATTCCAGAGGGTCCCACATGGAGGAGGGAACCAGAGGTGAATCCTCTCTTTTGTTATTAAGTCCCCAAGTTTTTTAGAGGAAAGGACAACTGGACCTTGCTACCAACACAGGGTGTATTCTATCTCCTCCAGAACCCCTAGTCTTTATTATTAACAACTTTAATGAACAATGAAACAATTGATATACCCAACCCTTGTCTGATCGGAACTTTGGCTGAAAGATGGATGGGGTGAGGAGGGGGATTTATAGCCCAAAGAAAACAGCAATATTTTATTACCTGAGCTTTCCTCTTGTTTTTCGTCCATGGGTTGTTGTGTTATGTCCTTAATATCAGTTGGAGGGGACTATCAGGTGGTATTTTATTCCCTGAACCTCTTGATTTCCTAACTTGTCCCAACTAGGAGGCACATTTATTTCTCATTCTGTTTGTCCTAAAGCTTGAGGCTCAGTCTCTGGTGTGTGTTGAGGTGTCTTGCTGTCAGTTACTTTTGATTTCACTCTAAATCACAAGTCTCACCCAAGACCATCCCAATCTCACCAAGATCATCTAGACCACACCCAAGTTCCTCCTGGGACAGGGACAGAATAACTGACCACCAAAGCAGTACTCAGTCACCCTGCAACTTTTCCTACATTGATTCATGCACAAAGTTGCCTAGTCACCACGATCCTCTTTGCCTTTCTTTGGGGCCTGTTTGAGTTGTCAAAAAGTCTTCACTGGGTCTTCAGTCCATGGGCATCAGTTCTCATCCCAGAGACCCCTGCAACTAGGCTTTGGAATGTGTCTCTTAATGAGAGTTCAAAATCCCATGTTGGGCACCAAAAATGGTTAGAAATGAGCCCTCAGACTCAAACTGTTGGTGCCAGAAAGAAAGCACTCAGACAGCAAGCGGGAGAACTTGACAAGGCAAAGTTTAAAGTTTACTTCTGCAGAGGGTGAGAGCGCACTCAGACATTTAGGCAGGCACCCAAGCTTTGGGGAAGTGGGGATTTTAAGCCCTCATGCATAGGAAGCAGCCGTCCTTTAAATTCACTGGCTGAATTCAAAGGCTTACAACCTATCCCAGTTGGCTAGTTTAAGCAGTGCAAGGGTAGGATCTGAAGGGCTGCTGAGGAGAAGGAAAAGGGGAAGGGGAGGGTGTGGGGAACAGAAACCCCTTGGCTACTGATAAGCCATCTTGGTCTGTAGCTATGTTTCTAGAATTTAAACTGACCAGATGTTTCCCATAACTTCAGAGTGTTCAAGAGGGGCCACCCAGGGTGGACTAGAGTCTAAGATGTCCTGTTTATATCCTTTGATAGAAAAGATAGAGCCACAATTTCTCATACCTATTTCTACTAGGCAGAGGCTAGAAGAATTAAGAGGAGCAGGCTAGGAGAAAAAATGTAGTTTGTCATTGTGAAAGGAAGCTCTCTGAAAAAGCTACATTTATACGAAGAGTCTGAAACCTGACTTTGAATTAGTTGAACCTGGAGATTTAGGAGATTATGGAGGGATGGAATGTTATAAATTAAGAGCAAAGTTATCTTGGGTTATTTTTAGACTCTTTTTAATTTTTGTTTATTTGTGATTTTTTATTAGTACACGTTTGCAGGATATACTAATTACATTTGTCATGGGCAGTTGGCACATGTGCAAAACACATCTTAATTCTTCTTTCATTTCCTTTCCCTCTCCTTCTTTCTGCCTTCCTCCTTATCTTGGACCCTTTCCTTTTGCAAAAAAAAAATCAGTCCTTTACAGTAGCTATTTACTATCAACTTCTGTATCTGACCTGACATCTTCCTGACTATTAGATAAGACTCTTGGAATGTACTGCTATCCTAGCCTCCATCTCTACCCTCTATCAACCCTAAAGCTAAAAGAAAAAGCGATAACATTTCCCCACTCTATTGTAGCTGCCTGCCTACCTGATCACCCCACCAATGTGTTTGGCAAATACATTGATTCATGACTTTCTTTTATTCTGTGATTATAAAAGTTTATGTAACCTCTTCCACAATTGAACATGCCATTCAGGATAACTTGAATCTGTGTTACCAGGGCCATAGTCAATCATATTTTTCTCAGAATAAAATATTTCCTTATTTCCTTTAAAGCAGAGTCATTATTTTATTTCAGTACCATGAATGGAGCATTAAGGATGATTGCGATGAAGCCACAAGGAGAAGAGAACTAAAGGGAAAGTCGGAAACTCAGAGATTACTTAAATGGTCTTCAACAGAATAAGCAGTATTTATAGCAAAGGTCATTCTGATGAGGTACTATATGCAAAAGGGCCACAAGTAGAATATGACAAGGCCATCCTTGTCATGGAACTTGGCAGAGCTGTGTCCATGCTAGGACTTTATAGAATATAGAACTTAAGAGTGATGAACTATGATACCTGGTGGAAAAAATATCTAAACAGCAAAACATTCAGCCAATTTTGTGTTAACTTTAAAGTGCATATAGTAATATTTCCCATGCAGGTTATATTGCTGGTTTATATTATTATAAAGTGATACATGAGAGAAAAGCAATGACTCAAATATGAAATTTATAATTTAAGGAAAGCTGAGCAAATAAATTTGGAAAATGCACAGCCTAGCCAGGTAACCAGTAAAAAAAACATAGTCTGGAGAGGAAACCAAGGATGTGACCAAGTGACCCTAGCTAAAGAGATTCATAGGGATAGAAGGGACTCAAGTGTCATTCCCAATTCATCAAGATAATGAGGAAAAGACCCCAGGGGCCTTTCAGAGATCTTTGAGGATGTCCCTCCCATCTGAAGCTCAGAGGGAATGTTTTGGGCTTAAGGCCAGAGGTGCCCAGGCCCACCTAAACTGTCTGCCACTTGAGCTCCACTGCAGGGCTCTTTGGCTGTCCCAGCCATGGGTTATGTGGATTCAGCTGTTACCCAACACCAGCCCTTCCCACTTCTCTTACCTCCAAAATGTGTAAGCCATAAACCTTGTTAGTGTTCATGTGCTAATTCTGTAACTCCACGGAATGCAGGGGCTTGTGTGAATATGAATTTCTTTACCTGTATTTTGAAGGATGTTGTGCGCTATGTGGGGGTCCAGGCAGAAAACTGTCACAGGAATAGAGCCACCTCAGTGAGGGCTTCTATTAGGGCAACACTGAATGGAAATGCAGTGTTAGAGGTGGAGCTGTCCTAGAGACTCCCCACCAGGGCAATGCCTAGTAAGGCCATGGGAGCAAAATCACACTTGAGACCTCAGAACTATAGTGCTATTAGCACATAACCTTAGCCTGGTAAAACTGCAAGCATGAGACTCCAACTCAGTAGACTGAACTGCTGAGTAGACTGAGCCCAGTAAAGCCACTGGGGCAGGACTGCCTAGGCCGGGGGATCACAAATCTTGCTCAAAGTACAATGAACTTTAGAAGATACATTCTTTTCCTTTAGATACAGGCAAGTAGCTTCTCCAAACTTTCTAGGCCTAGAGCATAAACTGCCCCTCCACATCTCCTCAGCCCAGATAAGTGGACAGAATATGCAAATGCTATTACCCAGAGGTGAGAGTCCACTTTCCAAAGAGAAGGGAGGGAGAGTTCCAGGACCAGGGGGAATAAAATAAGCCTGAACATATCTATTATCTTATTGTATTGTATTTCCTCTCTACAGTGTTCCTTGCTTTAAAAGATCCTACCACACCTGCATGCTGTGAGATACTATCTTGTCACCAGTTCGGGCTGGGAGGTTGAGACACAGACAGCTCGAAGAAGAGACACAGAGCTGTGGACTGGGTTCGACATCTTTATTCTCAGCTGCTGAGCTCAACTCAACTTATCTGCCCAGCCGCCAAGCCAGCCCTATCTGTCCAGCCATACAGCTGCTTAGTCCCCCAGCCAGCCCTCATGCTGTCCAGATTTATAGTAAAAAAGTGCACTAGTGGCTATGTGCCATATCAACCTTGGTTATCTATTTACATGGAGACTGCCATGTGCGCCTGTGCTAGGATCTTGGTGACTTGGGACTTACAGTTCACTAGAAATCACCACACACACACACCACTCTGAACTACAGTGTAACCATCTTGAACTTTATTTTTCCCCACAGATGGTAATGTGTGCAATGAGGCTGCTCCATCTCCTCAGAGCCAGCTTTGAATAAATCCCTTTTTTTAACCCCCCTCCCCTCAGAATGGCCTCTTTTGATTTGGTCAACAGTAAGCAAATCAATCTCAGTGTACGAGCTGAGTGGATGGTAACATACTTCACCCAGAAGTAGGGACATGGAATCAAAGGGGCTTATTCTTCAACTTTAAGACAGTGTTGTTTCCCTGTTGAGTTTTGAACTTCCTTGGGACCTAATTCCCCTTTCTTCTTTCCAATTGCTCCCTTTGGTGTAGGAATATCTCTCTTGTGCCTGTCCAAAGATTACATTTTGGAAATAAATAACTTCTTATCCACTTTCAAAGGGTCACAGCTGTAAGAAATTTGCTTCAGAAAAACAATGCTTTGAATCACAACTATATTTGATTAAATGACTCTTCAGGTCTTAGACTTCAGAGCTGAGTGTGAATGACTTGACTGGAGCTCTTAGGATAAAATGATTGTATTTTGTTGATAATAATATGTGTACTAGGGGACTGAAGACAGAATGCTCTGGTGGGAATGATCCCTGCAAAACTCATTTGAAGTTTAATTGCTATTGTGTTGGTGTTAAGAGTAGTAGTTTAAATAGGGGGCGGGCGATTTAGCTGAGTAGTTCCAGGCCTGCCTCGCAAGTGCAAGGTTCCAAGTACAAAAATAAAAAGTAGTTTAAGAGATGTTGATAGGCAGACTTCTCATGAAAAAAACTGATACCATTATCACAAGAATGGGTTAATAATCACAGGAGTGGGTTCCTGTTAAAAAAAGATTGAATTTGGCCCAACTTTTCTCTCTTGCATGCTCACCAGCCCTTCTACCGCGGAGATAAAGTAGCATGGAAGTCCATGTGAGATGCTAGCACCATGCTTTTGAGCTTTCCAGCCTCTAAAACCATGGGGCCAGTAAATTTCTTTGTTCATAATTTATCCAATCTGTGTTATTTATTCTCCTGTAGTGGCAAAAAATGGACTAAGACAGAAGAAATAAGGAGATAAAAGGGCTAAGCTTTTAAAAGCTTTCTGATACTTCCTCCATTTATTTTGGGACAATTCCTTAAATGTTAAGTAAGGAGCAGGAATAAATCTTAGTAATAGTTGCTCTGAAATGAATCTGATACCCCGTATAAGAAATTAGAGGCTATAGAGACATCAAGGTACAATGCAAAAATCAGGTTGTTACTTCACAAAACTAAAGAAAACTGAAGTGAAGATTTAGATTGGAAATGTTAAAGAATCAAGAAACATAAATTTAGCAATAATGACAGGGATGCTGTTTTAGAATATTTTGGATTTTCTCCAAATCCTTCTAAAAACAAATTTCTCAATTGGAAAAAATAATCACTCCTATTAACATTTGTTATGGGTTAGCAATTTAAAGGTCACTCTAAATAGGTCAAGTAAATAAATATATTATAGAAAAAAGAATATTAGCTTCCTCACTGTCAGAGAAAAGTTACAAATAAGTAAACGTAGAAGGCTCAGATAAATCCAGTGGAGCTATGTTGAATTTAGAGATATCAATACAAACTTATGTTTATTTTAAATTATAAGTATAAAGATGAGCATGGAAGTATAGACATCTGTTTATTCATGAATTAGAATACATACGTATATTTGCTTCTGTCTGATGAGAGAATCTAAAAACAATGACACACTGGTAACAAAATGAGTACACTAAGTGCTTAGACATATCTGGGTCTCTGTGTATGTATGTATATCTGGAAATATATTTTCAAAATAAGGCAAACTTGGCCTCTATTCTTTTTTTTACTTTAAAGTCTTTGTGATGATCTATATACATCCATCTATCTATCTAATCTATCATTTATCTACCTATCTGTGTACATACCTTTCTATGTACCTAAATCTCTCCATCTATCCATCTATGCAATATCTCAGGAATGTGTGATACAGCTGTTGTATAGCCAATACACAATGCAGAAAAAAATTTTCTTTTCTGTTGCCTCTTATGTTCATGTGGGGTGAGTGAGATATATATGAAGTTAGGAGAGAAGTAAAAATGTATTTTCTGATTTTTATCATTGTGAAAACAAAATGGACAAAATTTTGTGAGAGAGTAACCTGAGTGACTTGATCGCAAAGGTAGTTTCTGTGTCATAAATCACATGATTGGGGGTAACAAACATCCTTATTTTACTCTCTAAAGGAGGTGAATAGTAGGGTATTCTCACACTCAGGGCAGGGATTCAAACCCTTTAGAACCACTATAGCAGCCCAGAAAAAAGTTTAGCAAATTGGACAAATAGTAAAGAAATTATTACCCCTGACTCTTAAGAGAAGAGGGTAAAGGTAAAAATACTGAAATTTACTATTAGGCATAAATAATTTTGTAAAATATTCAGAATCTTGATTTTACATGGAATTTCCTAACGAAGACTCAAAATAATCAAGGGTTAACATTTTGCAATTTGGAACCTGCAGTGAGGCGTGAAATTTTTACTTCTATCTATTTAAAAGTAAAATCACTCTTTTTCACTTGCAGAGATATTTTCCTTTGAGGATTTAATTTCAAGTATCAAATCTGAGCAGGAGTACATAAAACATTTTGAAATTTGTATTACATACCAATTAATCCCCCATCCCATTCTCAAACTGAGCCTGAAGCTGTTTCTTTCCGCATAACTTTTATGAACATGAAAATAAATATGTTCTGGAAAGTGGACATACCTGAGGAATATAAATATCTCTGGCTGAATAAAATCAATGCTACAGTCCAGGACATGATCTATTGATAATGGGTCAGGCACTGATTTTTTTTTTTAATTTAAAAAAGAATTTTAAAATTAACAGTCTTTCCAGAAAGCTCTTGATTGTACCTTACTTTTATAAGAGCTGTTGGTATGATCTTTAACCCCCTAAGAGAGTATTCCCGATCATTGCTTCTTTAATGACACCTTCATTGTTCATGGTTCTCCAAGAACAGTAGCTATTAGCTAACAAATGAATGTGTTCAATTACTTTGTTGCCATTTGTACCTTTCTTCATGAGCTGATTTTGGAAAGGCTGTGATAAATGGCTATGCATTTCTTTTCTTCATTAGATTATCACCAAGTTCACTGTCTCCTGGTTTCAAGGATGATTGCAGAAATATGACCACAAAACAGGAGCTTCTCATTATACCTAGAAGCAGTAGGAGTATAGTATTTATAATCTTATTATCTCAATGGATAGTTGTAGCTGTGCATATGCTCTCATTATCTCTACTGGGGATTGTAATGATATATATATATATAGTCTTATTTTCTCTGCTGTGGAATTGGAGAGTTACATTTAAAATTCAGTGTTTGGCACTGTAAGTAATATGAGGTGGGTGGATAACTGGTTGAAAATGCATCTAGCTTTTCTGTTTCATTAGTGTTTCTATTTTTCATATATATTTGATATTTGCTCCTTAAATTTCTACAATTAAAAATTCTAGTAATAGAGAAATGAGGAAAATAGAATGAATAAAAATACTAAAGAAAATATTAGTTAAGACATGACAACCCATCTTTAAGTCACCGACAGTCTCTCCACTGACCTCATCTTCACCCCTGCAGTTGTCACTCGGGTGTAAAAAGGCAAAGGTAACAAGTCACAAAAAATCATATTTTAGTTTTAAACTTTGCATTTTCATTTCATTCCAATAGAAATAAGCTTTCCTACATGAACTATTATGGGAAATACCCTTTGCTTAGTTCAAAACCAAAAGTTTGGTTATAAGCAGTTCCATATACATGTTACAGAATCTCATAGTTGCAGAATAGTAAGTCAGAGGCTCAGAGAGAGGAATAAAGAAAAACACACAGTTCACAGATCTTTTAATTTATGTTTGCAAATAAACTCTGCCAAACTAAAAATAGGCAGAGGTAAAGTTTTAGCCCTTAAAAGCTAAGTAAGTACTGATATATAACTCCAAGTAACCTATTAATGTGTTACACAATCAAATCTGTTAAAAGACTTCAATTTTTTCTACTTTTGTTGGAAACTTAATAATTATTTAAGCTCATAGCTTTAAATTAAAAAGTACATACACAAATATGGATAATTCCAGTATTACTGGTTGGCTTCAACTCACTAGCCTTAGAAATAATTAAATCTTATTTGTCTTTTTAATACTTAACACTAAATTATGTGGCTTTTACCCATTCATATTAATAAGATAGTCAAACTATTTCTCTTGGAAACTCTCGTGCCATTTTTATGCACATAAGAATCCAAAGAATCTAGGCCTGTTTACAAATTTATGGCAAGAGAAAACTGGAGAATAAATGCTTTTAGCTATTTATTCTTATATGTTTTCTTATATGGGCTTTGTTGTTGAAAATTTTTTTTAACAATTCAATACATTTTTCATAAATTGGTTGCATTTAATGGCTCAAGTCTCGAAGATGCTTGTAGAACTATCTTGAACTCAATCAAAGATGGCTCTCTGATTGATCCTCTAAATTAATAGGTCTTTAGTTTATACTCAAATGGAAATAGCACTATTTGCCATTATCCATTCTGTATTGTATGACAGTTAACTGACTGTGTCTACTTGAGTTAGAAACACTCCACTAAATTGGATCAGCATAGTTCTGGGTGTGTTTGAAGGGATTTACTGGGCGCGAGTGACAGCAACCAATAGGCTTGCCACCTGAATGCTATAAAAGGGAAACAAAGAAGGAAGTCTCGCTTCTGTTTCTTCAGAGGAGGTTCAGTCTTCACCTTCAGCTTGGACATCCTCTCCTGGACTCTAGTGTAGATCTTTTGGTCTTCTGATATGGACTTGGAGGAGACACTACAGTGAGCTCCAGACCATTGACTGGACCCTTCAAATTTCCAGTGCACAGACAGCACTTTTGCACTTTTCTACACCCAACTCTGCCAGCAATCATTGCAAGCCAATCTTTTAAATTCTTACATATTTGTATATCTTGCCTTAAATCTGTAGTAAGCACTGACTGATACACATTGCTATAACAAAATTCTTGATGCTGGTTAATTTATAAGGAAAAGAGATTTGCCACCAGTGTTTGATGAAAGTTCCCTGACTATAGAGCAACATGGTGGAGAAACAAGAGAGGTAAGCATATACAAAAGAGAGAGCACATGGCAAGAGGAAACAAGAGACTGAGAGTGGTCAGATTCACTCATATTATAACTTAATTTCTTGGGAACCAGTCTACTCCTCTGGACCTGCATTAATCCTTTCATAAGGGGTCCTGATTCAATCATTGCCCTCCAGGCTCTACCTCTTAAAGAGCTCACAACCTTAATATAGCACTGAGAAAGTAAATCTCACCATGAGTTTTGGTAGAGACAAATCATATCCAAGTACAGATTTCAGTCCCTGGTCTCTAAGATTCATTTCTTTCTCATAATGCAAAACAAAGTCATTGTACACCAATAGTCCCCAAAGTTTTAACTTTTTCCAATATGACTGAAAAGCACCAAGTCCCAATTCCTATCTGAGACTCAAGGTGCCACAGGTGGGGCCTGAAGATGGCCCTTCACCTACTCCCTACTCCCTTTCTCCTCCATAGATTAGATAACATTGTAAACCCTGGATGGCACAGCCCCAGGAGACAGTTACACTATGTCGCCTTCTTCCTTGTTCCCTTTCTTGGCATGCCCAATCACCAGACAATCACACTACTTTCAGCATAGGCCACATAGTACTAGTTACCCCACCTTCTCTTCCTGTTTGTCCTACCCTATAAATAAAGTGTCCTGGACTCCAGGTGGCCATTCCCTCTTGACAGGCTATGGTTCCACCTGGTCCCAGCTTTCAAGCATAATCTTGGTATGTATCCTTCTTTCTTATTGTTTTTTAATTTTCTTCATCTCCCACTGCTCTCCCTGGTTTTGGACCCTCTGGTGTGCGGGTCATGGCATCATGGGAAATTCTTTTCACCTGTGGGTATATGAAAAAAAAACCATATCCTTCAAGATACAATGTCTGGGATTCTTTTCACGCTCCAATTACCACAAAAGAGAAAGCCAGTCAAGTAAAAAGATGTGACTGGCCCAAAGCAAGACTGAAACTCAGCAGGATAACTGTTATATCCTAAGGCTGGAGAATAATCTTCCTTGCCTCCATTGTCATATCTTCTGCATGCTGGGATAGGGAGTGGGACCCCAAGCCTTTTCTAAATTCAGCCAACACCACGGCTCTCCAAGCTGGCTCTGTGCACTAATGCCTGTAGCTGTTTACAGGCTGGTGTACCAGGCTGACAATAAGTACAATTTTGAGGTCTAAAAAGTTGTGGTCTTATGCTCACAGTGCCACTAGACTTTGTAGGGTAGAATCTCTGCAGCAGCTCCATACCTCCAGCAAGTTTCTGTCCCACCTCCAAGGTTTTCTTTAAGTCATGGTAGAAATCACCACGATCCCATAGAACTTGTGTTCTGCCTTCTTCCAGTATTAGCAACACTAATGGCATTCCTTACTCCTTTTGGAGCACTAGTACTACCACACCTGGGCTTATGTGATCCATTTCAGGAGCAGCTGAGGATTGTGTTAGAGTGTAGGGAAGACAGTCCCAAAGCAACTGTGGCCTGCAAGCCATGGGAGAAGGCCCTGGATCCATGTCTTTATTTTCATGGCTGTATGGTCCTATGATGGAAGAGATGACCTTGCAAGCTTCTGAAAGATGCCCTCTAGGCTTCTTTCAAATTATCCTTACCTATAACACCTTGCTTGCTTAAATTTACAATAATCCCTTCAAAAAAATAGTAGCTTGACTGTGCTCTCATTTGTTTTCCTAATCACACATTTTGTTCACTCTTTAAGTGGTCAAACTTCAAGCTTCCTGTTTGTTTCCCTTTGCCCCTAAATATCACTATGAATCTCACTGCAAGCAGCCAGTGGTACACATGCAGTTTCTTCCATATTTTATTTTGAAAATTCTTTCACTAAATATCTAGAATATCACACTTAAATTCAGCTTTCCATGAAACCTTAGAGCATGGGCACAATGCACCCAAATTCTTTGTAAAGATTTGACAAGTGTGGCCTTTTCCTCAGTCCCCAATAAGATATTTCTTAATCTGAGACTTCATCAGCAGGGCCTTTACTGCCCACATTTCCATCAACATTCTAGCCACAAACAAGTGACCAATCTCTAAGAATTGCTATCTCTTCCCTAGTCTTTTCATCTTCTGAGATTACACCCACAACAATATGTTTATAGCAATATAGGCCCTTTTTTCTCCAAGCTTTTTTAATCTCTTCCCATTATCCATTTCCAAAACTCCTTCCACATTCTCAAGTATCACTATAGCAACAATTTCTGTACTTGGTACCACTTTCTGTTTTAGCACACGTTGTGTTGTTGTATCAAAATAGGCAATACTAGGTAATGTGTAAAGAAAAGAGATTTATTTGCCTCTTGGAAGTCCAAATAATATGATGCTGGCATGTGGCTAGAGGTCCCTGGTTGTGTGACAATATGGTAGAAAAGGAGAAGGAGAAGTGGGTAGGTACAAAAGAGAGATCACATGCTGAGAGGAAGCAGGAGACCTGGGAGGGGCTAGACTCAATCTTTTACAATAATCATTCTCTTGGAGACTGATCTATTCCATAAGACAAGTTTAAATCTTTTTATGAGTATATTCATAACTTAAATACCTCTACTAAGTCCTACATGTAAAGATCCCCCTACCTTGATTATCACACTGGGGAATTACACCTCAACATGAGTTTTGACAGGGATAAAACACATCCAATTTACAGCATTATTTCACTGTGACTGTGTCAAAAATAGCTCAAGAATTCATTCACAAGTAATACCCAATTCCACCCTATTCACTTTGCTTTCTTTCACTGAACCTAGTCACACACAAGTGCTCAGGCTTAATATTGGGCTAGATTTATTCCAATTATATACAAGATAAGTTTCCATTTTGAGGCCATGGGACTTGATTCTCGATCAGCCCATTCACTAGAGTGTGTCTAGTAATGTCCAACTTCATTAAGAAACTTGACTGACTCCAACTTCTTCTTCCTAGTGGGCTCCTAGCTAAATCTTTTCAGTCTTTTTGGAGAGATGAGGAAATGTTATAAGGAGTACTTTTATTAAGTAAGCTTTACTTTTTGGAGGAGTTTTAGGTTCATAGCAAAATTGAGCAGAAAGTACTGAGGTTCTTATACAACCCTTACTGATACACATGCATAGCCTCTCTGATTATGAACATTTCTCATTAGAATGCTACATTCGTTATAGTTGTTAACCTGTATTAACATACCACTATCAGTCAGGGTCCATAGTTTATATTACAGTACACCCTAGGTGCCACATATTGCAAAGTTTCATACAAGTGTATAATGACATGTATCTACCATGATAGTATATAATTCTTATATTAATATATGTTATAAGTTATATATAAAACTGCTATAAACATCCTCATGTATATTTTTGTGTGTACACTACCTTTCAACTCCTTTTTATAAATACCAAGAGATACAATTGTTGAATAGAGTATGTCTAATTTTGTAAGAAACCACCAAACTATTCTCCAAAAATGAGAATTGCTATTGCTTCACATCCTCATCCATGTGTGTTTCGTGGTGGATTTTGGCCATTTTATTGTGTAGCTAAAGGAAAACCGCTTCTATATTGGCAATATTTTTGACATTAAACATGTGGATTTTACACACTCTGCAATTCATCCATTTTCTGGGTACCAGCTGCATGACCTATACTTCTGACAGAAACTACAGGTGAATGGCCCAGCCCCATTAAACTGCCCCTAACTACAGATGCCAGCCTGAAGTAGCGAGTCTCAGGTTACTGACATATCTGTCTGAGTTGGTAGCCAACTGCCAACTGGGCTACCAATTGGGCTTCCTCTGACCACCTCCTGGGGTTTCATAAAGTGCCACAAAAGATCACAGAACTCCAGGAAACACTTCATGTGCATTTACTGCTTCATTATAGAAATATTATGAAAGGTACAAATTAACAGCCAGATGAAGAAGTCCGCAGGGCAAGGTACAGAGAAGGGGCATAGAATTCCCATGCCCTCTTCAGGACCTAAAACAGAAGCTCTCCAAACCCAACTGTTTAGTTTTTAATGGATTCTCCATTATGAAGGCATGATTAAATTATTTGTCATTGGTGCTTTAATCCAATCTACAGCTGCTCATCTCTTTCCTGAGAGGTCAGGGTGTGGGGCTGAAGGCTCCAACTAACTCTCATGGTTAGTTCCTTTAGCCATCAACTAATAGTTGTTTCAAAACAAATTATGAAACTTTTCTCATCTTACTATTATTAACCTTTGTCTTCCTTTACCTCCCCGGATGTGCCTGATTTGTCATAGTATGTGTGACCCTTAATCGTGACATATCAACGTGACTGTTCAGAAATGTCAACAGATCAGTGAATCACAGTTCTGGGTGTGTCTGCCAGGTGTTTCTGGTGACAACTGGGATTGGCAGGTAGGCTAACAAATGGCAGGCGGACTCACCTAGGTTGTGGGCAGCACTAATCAACAGGCATGTAGCCTGGGTGGAGTAAAAGGGAAAGAAGGAAGTTGTCACATATTTTGAAGAACCTCAGTCTCTCCATCAGAGATTTTTGCTACCATCATCCATGGTCATCAGATTCAGTTTTCTCAGCCTTCTAATGCAAATTTATACTACGATTCTTCCAGGTTTGGGGCTTGGACTTCTGCCAGCTCCTTCCAGCCTCTTGCTCTGTGGCTTTCAGCTTCTCGGACTGAGCAGGTGCTGGATCCACACAGGAGCCTGTGTGGACTTGCTGGCTTCTGTCCCCATGAGCTGACCGAGTAGATCCCCTTGAATAATTATATATCAACCCTGCGACTCTAGAGAACCCTAACCGATACAGCATGTGTATCCTGGAATATAACCTCCTATTCATCTCCAATACATTCATTTCTTTGGGGAGCCCCTCTCTCTGTTATTATACTAGGTTGACATCTTTTCTGACTTTTGCATTTATATTCATGAGCCAACTTGACTTTTACTCTTTTCTCTACTTATTTGTCTATTAAGACTAGAGTAGGCATACCAAATAAGATCAGATATTTTGCCTTATTTTCTGTCATCTAACACTGTATCAATTAGATTATTTTCATGGAATAAGAGAAAAAACATTTGTGCCTGATAATTTTAGTATAGTTTCAAATATTGTAATGGTTATGGTTTTGTCCTTCAAAAATTGTTACATTTTCTCTCTAAAATTACCTATTTTTTTCAAAATATATTTTAATACAAATTTCCATATTTTCCCCATGTATAATTATCTCTTCTTTCTTTTCTTTTTCCAGTACCAGGCATCGAACTCAGGACCTTGCACTTGCCAAGCATTTGGGTGCCACTGAGCTACATCCCTGTCCCAGTTATCTCTCTCTCTCTCTCTTTCTCTCTCTTTCTTTCTTTTTTTGTACCAGGGATTGAACTCTGGACCTTGAGCTTGCAAGGCAGGTGGTAGAACAATTGAGCTAAATTCCCGGACCCAGTTATCATCTATTTCTAACATTGTTCTTTCATGAATAGATTTGACAAAGAACTTAAATATTTAACTAAACTCTTCAATTACAAACCTTCAGAGACCAGGAAAACATCTGTTTTTTATTTCATTAAGGATACTTCTGTATTATAACCTACATTCTAATTTGTTTATGTCCTTTTATCTTTATTAATAATTTAGATGAGGATACTATGGTCATTAAATTATGATTGTTTTTAATATATGCACTTAAGTAAATAAATAGGACACACATGTGTAAATACCGAATAGTTTCTCTGGTGTGAGAAACTGAAAGTGTAAATAAGAACTAAATGTATAATAGGTCATGTGAAATAGGAAGAAAAGGGGCAAAGGGGAAGGAAGTGGGAGGGCTAGGGGAAAGGATAGAAGGGAATGGGATTAATATGAGAAAATGGAAAAATAGGAACAAAATCTTTGTAAATAGGGAGGAATGGAGGGGTTGAAGGGAGGGCTGGGCAAGGGTGAAAAATAAGAACCAAGAGAGACTATGTAAAGGTGCAAATTTCCAATGATGAATGTCATTATATTGTATACCTAAAATGTACCAATGATTAGAATGACTAATCGATAATGTAAAATAGGAAGAAAAGGTCCAAAGGGGTAGGGGTAGTGGGAGGGGCAGGGGAAAGGAAAGAAGGGAAAGGAAAAATGATTCAGAAATGGAAAAAATGGAAATAAAGTCTTTGTAAATAGGGAAGGGTGGAGGGAGTGAAGGGAAGGCTAGGAATGGGGAAAAAATAAGAACCAAGATGCATTATGTAAAGGTACAATTCCCAGTGAGAAATGTAATTGTGCTGTATACCTACAATGTACCAATAAAAGAATTTAATAAAGTGCAAAAAAAAAATATGCACTTAAGGCTATACTTAGTAGTTACAAATATTACATCACATGTTATTTAATAATTATGTTTTCTTTATTTTACAACAGTAAATATATTACTCATTTCTATTTTCATTTCTTTTTTTGTTTTCTTTTTTTGGTACTGGGGATTGAACTCAGGACCTTGCACTTGCGAGGCAGGCGGCACCACCACTGAGCTGAATACCTAGCAGATTTTCTTCATTTCTTTAACTTAGCATTAACTTCCAGACTGGTCTGTTTTCAAAATTTATAACCTAAAGAGAATTTGTGCTATATTTATATTACAGAGTTAGTATTTTTATACATTGTGGTCTTTGCTCATGATTGGTATTTTGTTATATCTTAGTATCCATTGAGATTTCTTTATGACAATATGTTTAATTTTTATGTGCTTGAAAATATATTTTTAATACTTGAACACAGTATACTATGTATGTGCGCTAGATAAAATCTGTTAAATGTATTTGTCAAATATTCTATACTATTACTAATATTTCTCCTGTGTAATTGATCTGTGTGTGTGTGTGTGTGTGTGTATAGTGCATATATAGACATGATTATAATTTCTTTGACAAAACTTATGTTTTGATACTTTTTTCTTTTTGACAGTTCTGGAATCAAACCTAGGACTTACGCAGGCTGGGCAGAATTCTACCACTGAGCTACACCCCCAGCCTATTTTTGTTTGTTTGCTTATTTAATTTTAGAGACAGAATCTAGCTACATTGCCCAGGCTAACCTTAAACTCTTGATCCTTCCTGGTTAGCCTTCCAAGAAGCTGGGATCACAGGCATATGCTAAGGCCAGCTTTACTTCATATTCTTGCTGAAATTTCTATTTTACCATTGTGAAGTGACTATCTGTTCTGGTTATATATTGCTACAAAACTTACTGCCCTACAGTTTAGCAGACTAAAAGAATCATTTACTTGGCTCACCAACTTGTAGTTTGGGAAGAACTCAATAGAAAAGATTTGTTTATGTTCAGGTATCATCAGCTTGGACTCCATGGAAGACTGGAGAATTTCCCTTACTAATGATTTACTCATATGGCTCACTGTCTTTACTGTGGTCCTCAGGCTAAAGGCTGGGTGCCTTGGCTGGTTTGCACGGTGATGGATTCCAAGGGCAGTTGGACCAAGAAAAAGAACACCAGGCAAAAGTTGCATTACCTTTCCCAACCAGTGATGCCACATCCCTTCTACCACATGCTATTCATCAAAGTGGCACTAAATCTACCCAGATTCAATGGGTGGGGAAATAAACCTCACTGTCCTTGCCACAGGACAGACAACACTTCAAAGGGGCATTTGAGAAGATACTTACTCTTGGGTCAGTTCTGGAAAATGCAATCTGCCACATTCTATGTAGTAACATGAGGCTTGTTATTCTTTTCTTTCTTCCTCTTTTTTTCCCCTTTGCTTTGTCTTTATATCCCGCTTGAAGTATTAATTCACCTGAATAAATATCTACTGTGTTTTGATTTTCCTGGTGTAACATTTTTAAGCTCCTTAACTACCAACTATTCTGAAAATCAGATTCAAGATTTGAACCATATACCTTGCAAGTATAATTTATTATAATATATACATTTACTTGTAGCCTAATTTTTTGAAATTTCTTATATTCTATGATTTGTATGTGTCTCCCAAAATTTGTATGTTAGAAAAGCTAATCCTCAGTAAAACAGTGCTGTGAGGCCTGGTAAGGGAAGAGGTGGGTCCCTGGGATGTGACCTGGGAGGGCTCATCTTCCTCCCTGGCTCTTCCCTTCTTGCTCTGCATCCTGGCTGCCCTGCCATGAGCAGCTCTCCTCTGCCCAGGCCCTTCGGCCATGCTGTTTCTGCCTCATAGTCAGCCAAACAAGGACTGAGACAGTGAGCCAAAATAAACCTCTCCTCCCGTACCTTGTGGGTGCCCGGTGTTGTGTCTCAGTAACTAAGACAGTCTCTCTCTCTCTCTCTCTCTCTCTCTCTCTCATACTTTCTTACTCTTTTGCCTCTGCAATGGGATGAAGCAGTAAGAAGGCCCTGACCGTATGTGGGCTGCTTGACCATTGATTCCTAGCCTCTTGAACTTTAAGAAATCAATTTATTTTCTGTATAAATCACCCAGTTTGTGGTATTTTATTATAGTAGCACAAAACAGACTTGTACTTTCAAATTCATTTGTCTCCCGTTCCTCCTTTAAATTTTTGACTGCTTGTATATATTCATTTCCCTTTTCACTGTACCAGATGTTATATTTTCTATTCATCTTTATGGATGGCATTAAATTTTGAACCTCCATATTTGATATGTTAGAAAAATCATAAAGTTTTAAGATCATCTTGTCATCTTTGTTGTTTTCAAATTGCCTTTAAAAAAAAAAAACCTTCATTTTCACACCTTTAAATAAGTCACTATTTTCAATTTTTCTTATTGTGATTTTAGCTTTACTAATTTATTTGATTATTTTTCCTGCTTGAACCTTATTTCTTCCTTTTGAAATCATTCATTTCTTCTCAAATAATTGTTTTCAGGGATGCTTTGTGAGTGATACCTTAACTCAGTCCTTATATAATGGGGAAATATGAACTTCAACTTCAATCTTAAATAAGTGAGTACAAAATTCTGAGTTGACAGTTATTATATCTTTTCAATTTTAGCATTTTGAAATTGTTCTTCCTTTGTCTTCTGGACCCTACTTTTCATTGCTGATATATTTACTTGCTGTCAAGTTAATTATGTCTTTCTCAGTCTTTTGTAAGACTTTTTATATCTACATTATACAATTTCACTATAATTTTATAAGATAGTTTTATATTAAAATTACTGGGAATTCCTGTGTTTGTTGGCTATGTAAATACATTGCCTTTCACTAATTCTGTTACATTCCTCTGACAGAGTTTGGACTTCGCCAACCTATCTTCAATGTCTCATAATTTTCACTTATTTCTTATCTTTTATCTCCAAACTGTATTCTTGTCAATTAGATCAACTTTCAGGTAAGATTTTCCACTCTCAGTTGTGTCAAATAATGCATTGTTCAATTGATCCACTGGTTTTCATCAACAAAAGGTATTTTTTTACCTTCTAGAAATTGTATTTGTTTCTTTTCCAGATCTGAATTTTTAATTTTTCTTTCATGATTTTTATATACAGACCACTAGAAAAAATATTCATTGTTTCTCTATTTTTCTTGTAATCATATTCACTTTCACTTACAGTAGACTATTTTTTGGTATATGTCTAATTAAGTGGGAATAAATCTTCAGTGAAACATATAGAGAGGTCCTTGTAGCAGACATGGAAATTGAGCAAAAAGTTAAGATAAATGAACATTGTAAGTGTAACAACCAAAAAAGTTTAAAGAAAAAAATATTCTAGGGAGAACTCGTCAAAATAAAGGTCTATTAATAGCTGAAAAGTTTTGGAATTATTGTGTTAGGGAATTAAGACACTACGTACTAAGAATTTCAGTCTTAATCTGTTTGAAATGTAGACTATGGTTAAGATTTCTTACAGAAAGTTTTCTCCATTCAAAATTTTCTCTAGTTGAAGATCTGGGGGAGGGCGACTGTACCCTTTCATTGAATGCGTGCATTTGCACAATTCTACACTTGCACAATCTTCGCTCTTTGTGGCTTTAATGCAGCTCCTCTAATACTTCTCTCATGCTCAGAGATCCCGCTCCTACCTCAGGCATGTTTTCACATCCCAATTCTAGTCGGTGAAGGGCACTAGCCATGCTGAGGAGCCACAGCAACCGCGTTTTGCATTTTCTGGATCTGTTTCTGCTAATTACCCACTCACTCTCAAGAACCCAACTATTCCTTTGAAAGACTGCTTATCTTTTCTAGCCTGTGAAATTGCATGTAATCATCAGATTTTCAGACATTTTAACCCACAATCAAGAACAAGCACTGCCAAAGCCCATTTTGGCGTGCTATAAGACACCATCTTAAACTGGTAATTTATAAACATCAGAATTTTTGATCAGGGTTCTGGAGTCCGGGAAGTCCAAAGTCGAGGGACCAGCATCTTCAGTGTCTGGTGGGGGTCATTTCCTATAAGTCCCCACATGGAGAAGAAGCAGGCTGCTCTCTGGAGCCTCTCTACTGAGAGCTTTTATCTCATTCATTAGGCTGTGCCCTGGTGACCATTAGATTTCAACATACAAATTTTAAAGGGACAAAAACATTCAGACCAGAGCAAGTCTTCATTTGTTTTTTATTTGTTCCATTTCGCCACCTTCAAATCCCCATCTTCACAATGCTGCTGGTAACGCTGTTCTAGGGAAATCTGAGTAAACACCTATATAAGATTACTTGCATTTCAATTAAGTTATTTATAAACTCCAAAATATTTGTTTGATGCCATCCCTAATTACAAAGCCAGCCAGAATGTGCTAGTTAAATATGCTTGCTTTTGTAACAAGTCATTTAGTCATTTTACACAAACATAGCTTTCTTTATCAGCACAATCCTCCTAAAAGAAGTAGAAAAAGTTCATGGTTGAATTGGCAGACATATATTTTATTATTATACCACTCTCAAGTTATAATCCTCATGAATAGCTATCAGTTAGAAATATTAAGTTAAAAAACTGTTCATTTATACATCATAATATAAATTTAGTCATTGTATCATTTAAAGTAAAGCAAATCCTATAACTAAACATTATAATAAAATATATAGTCACTCCATGTGTGAGATTTTAGTATGACAGTTTTTATACTAAAGATTCATGTGACAGTTGTTGATAAACAGTCACATTTATCTTCATTTCTTTTCTTAGAAAATGCTCAGGATATTTTGTTCTTCTCTAACGTTTTATAGAATAAAAGGAGTGTTAGGATATTCTATTAACAGAGTAAAAAACTAAAAACATAACCAGAAATGTTTCTATCTTTGATTTCAAGTGATCATAAAATAAAAATGTGAGAGCTTTCATACTGCATAAAGTCATTTCAAAACATGTCCTTCTGAAAAACAGTTTAAAGATTTTTATATGACTTAGTAAATGGAGCCTTTTGTGAAAACATTTTCATATGTTCATGTAGTCAGTGTTATAAAATACTTGCTCTGCTGAAAATAAAATGTTGCCCTCACCCCAGGTTTATAGCCTAATTTTATTTCAAAAGCAATATTCAGTAATACTTCATTTAACAAGGGCTCAGGGAATAGAATTCACTTCAGACACAGTGACTTCTACACTTCCCATTAGTTTGAAGTTATTGAAAGCAAAACTTACGGTATAATTAAAAAGGCACGTTTTCTTCCTTTGATTCGGTAGGCTCAGAGCATTCAGATTAACTTATTTTTTAAAGGTTAATATTTTTCAATAAGGAAAATTAAAAAGGTAATAGCACAATGTTAATAGTGAGATAATTATGGTGATTATAACATTTCCTGTCCCTTTACAGCCTTTGCAAGAGTTCACCCAGAATGACAGTTGGTAAATGTCAGATCACGACACCTCTCTTGTGGAGGCTTCAAATTTGCTTTTGTTGCTTGTAATAAAACTCAGGTCCTACAAAGCCCAACTGGATCTCCAGCTCTGGTTTTATGTCCTACCACTCCTGTCCACTCCCTCCAGCCACACTGCGGTTCTTACTGCTTCCCAAATGAGCTAAGCATTGTTCCTTCTTTGAGCTTTTTTGTTTTTGTTTTGAGATAGGGTCTCACTTTGTAGCCCAGACTGACCTTAAACTCGCATCAATCCTCCTGCCTCAGCCTCCCAAGTACTGGGATTACAAGTTTGTGCCCATGCCTGGACTTGTGCACATGAGAGCTCCTTTTCTGGAATGCTGCCCTGCCACCATGCCAGATTACCTCAGCGCATTCAAATCTTGGCTGAAATATCCCCTCCTTCCAAAGGTGAAAGCAATCAGCCCAGCTCACACAGTACTTACCTGTTACTATCACCTGACCTTGTAATATTTATTTTTACAACATTTATCACCATTTATCTGTTGTGTGCCTACTATGCACCTACCAGAAGCCACTCTCATGCTGAGCAAAGCAAATGAAAGTCCTTCTGCTTACAAAACTGACATTTTAATGTAGCATCAGAGCTTATGTTGACTTTGACTGCCCATGTTTGGATAGTAAGCTCCCTGGCAGAAATGATTTGGTTTTGTTACTGTTAGAGCCCTAAAACCCACCGGGTGCCTGGTGAACAGTAGCTGTTCAACACACATTTGTTGAATAAATGTATGAGCAGATGAATAAAAATAAAAATGAATAAAATCCCACCTGCATAACATTTTCAACATAAAAGCAATTCCATGCAGGGTGTCATTCCAATGTCATTAGTGAATGCGATTTGGATGATCTCATTTTGCAGAAGAAGAGGAGATTTAGGGAGCTTATGTCACTTATGCGATGGCACACGCCTTGCATGTTACACAAATGAGACCTGATGACTTCTAACAAAACAATTGTTTTTTTGCACAGTAAAATATTACCTCCCACAGGCAGCCTCAAGTCCTGACCACCTGTTCTGATGGAGAGACTACATCAGAAGGATTTTGTTCTAGAATGAATGTTGGTACATTTATTCTGTGCCAGCAAAACCGCCTCCAGAAATTGAAAATATCAGATGTTCTTCTCCACTGCACCCACAACTTGGAGCAGATAATACAACATAAGGAGTTTACTTCAGGTTTTTTATGAAATTATTTCATCCAATGAAAAAAATTATATATCAAAGGTTGTCTTTTACACCTACCTCTCTCAACATCCCTATTTCTACTTTTGAATGCCTTTAGAATATGATGGTTGGAGCTGCTGCAACCATACTAGCACCAAGAGGAAAGCATTTGCTGAAATAATGAAGATGGCAGATGAGAAAGATGGAGAAATCTTGATCTCTGTGCTACATCTGGGAATACTTGCTTGTAGAATTGTTGTTACATACATAAATATAATCTCTGTTCTCTGTCACTGTTGGTCAATTATTCTGTTGCTTTGCAGCTAAAACTAATAGATTTTTTTCAAAAGAAGAACCAATATTAAATTAGCCAATTTGTGATATTACCACCTCTTTCATTTCAAATTATTGAAGAATTAATCTCTGTGTTCTATTCTCCCTTTCTGTCCAGTTATCACCTGACTTCTCCTTGGCCTCTGCTCACAGGTGGCTGGCTAGGGTTGGTCTCTGCTGAGAGCACTGCTGCTCCTTCTGACCTTGGTGCATCAGCATCTGTTTCCCACCTACTTTCTGTTCATCTCTTTATTGTTTGGTATGGTTGAGGCTCAGTAGGTCACCTCTAGGTGTCCCTGCCTATTGACTAAGCCCCTTGTCAACATGTCTCATGTCCCCTGATCTCTGGCTGTGACTTCTACTCACACCCTATCCTGAGTGCTCCCTTGGTCGATAAACCATGGACTACATCCTGCATCACAGCATGCAAACAACTGCTTGATAGCTTTTGGGTCTCAGTGGGACCAGTGAGGCTGAGGGGAACCTCAGGAGGCTAAACAAGACACAGGCTGGCCAGGAATTCTGCAGCACAAGCTACACTCAGTGTACTCATCCTAATTGTCCTACCCCGGTCAATGGCCAAAGTCCAAAATCGACAGCTGGGACATATAAAGCTCCTTGTTTGAGATGTCTTGCCAGTTCTTTTATCCACTCTCTTCTTCAGTGACATCAGTCACGATAGAGGAGAGAAACTTAGCTCAACACTCACAACCGTTTCTTTGTGCCCTTCATTTTCAAATTGATCAGGAACTAAAAGGGCAGCTGTGACAGTTTTTATGATTTTTCAACTTGAATGGATTAGGAGATGCTTGACAGATTAAAAATACACACTTCTGGCTGGGTCTGCGGGTGCTTCCAGACAGGACCAGCGTGGAGCCCAACGCTGAGGGGAAGACTGGCAGCCCTGATGGAGGGGGAGGGGAGGGGAGGGGGGAGGTGGTGGTCTGCCTGTGTTTGGAAAGCTCCATTCTGCTTGGGCCTGTGCAGCTTCTGGAAATGTTGTCACCTGTGGACATGAGAGTCCAGTCTCTTCAGCCTTTCAACACGACTCACAGCAGCAACTCTCCAGGGAGCTTTCAGGTCCTCAGCCTCAGACTGGCCTAGCACCCTTGATTCCTCTTGTTCTGAGGTTTCTACCTACGTGGCCCGAGCAGCTACCTGATCATCTTGCCCCGCAGTGTGCAGGCTGTAGACTCTCCTCCTTCTGATCCTGATTTGCTAAGCTTATTCAGTAAATTCTGAAAGTCTCCCCAGAGTACCTTCAGTTAGTGTAGATGAGTAAGTCACAACCTTTCTCAGTCTTTTCACCTTTACTTTGCTCTAAGTTCAGCTTCTCAGGGATTTGGCCCACTTGGGTCTCCTGGCCATTTCTTAGATAATGCAGAGCTTGGACAAACTCTCCCAACAGCTGAAAGGAAAAGGATACGTTTCTCACACAGAAAGTCAGTATACTGTTTTCAGGATGCTAAACAGATGTCAGGCAGCAAAAACAAGAGACATCTATTACATAAGAAGAGACTGATAAAAGAGAGGCATCACAATATCTTTCTTTCTCCTCCTTTATGAATTTTCCATGCTCACTATTTCTCAGTATAATACTATTGTCATTACCTCTATGGCAGAAGACACGGGTCCACATCAGTGCGCAAGTAGAAATGAGGAGTGTTTTATCATTGCGATATTTTGTTTTCTTAATAATTTTATTTTGTGCTAACTCAGAAGCATTAAGGTCCAACAAAACAGCACACTTTCTAAAAACATACAGGATGTAGATTCAGCTTTGGGAACATTTCACCATCATTTTGAGCCAAATACACCTATCTTTTATTTACTCCAGGGGTAAAGGAGAAGGAGTTTCAGTCTCAGCTACATAAGCAGTAAATTATGATGGCAATAAATTTTAAAGAATTTAGTCAGTTACTTGACAGTCTTTAGCTCATTCTCCCAGTACGCAAAACTAGGACGAGAGTACTATTTCCCTAAATTCTTTTATTGGAATTGGAGTAGAACAACAAAGAACAATAAGAAAAAATATTTTAGTTTGTAAATATTACAAACATGTACAAAAATAACTAAAAAAAGGTTTTAGTGGACAACCTATGATGTTTACCTTCAGTACTAAAAGGAATATTACATTATTGCAGCGATATGAAGACTTTAATTTAGAAATATTACACTGAAGATGGCTCATGTAAAATACTTTATAAAATTTTTCTTTCACAGAGAAACAATTTTTGGATCAATATTTTATTCATAAATCCTTCCAGGCTAACTTCAATATATTCAATTGAGTCAGTAAACTCCATTTCTTCCCAAGAGTAGGAAACATTTAATAAACTTCCACAAAATATATTTTTTCTTCTTATCTTTCTGAAAAGAAGACAATCAACTGCCAGAGATACAAAAAAAAAAAAATAAGACATATTAAATATATGTGTCAACATGCTTAAAAGAGAAAAATACTTTAATTTTATCCCTGTCCTCTTACCAAGCTTTCGTCAAATTTTATAATTGAAAATAGAACAAGCTTTGATATTTTGTCATAAAAATGTAATAAAATATATTTTATATTTTTTATTTACTTAAAGGTTAATCATATTATTTGTATGTGAAACTCCATTTCTATTTCCTATCCAAGTCTCATAAAGAAACTGAAGGGATTTTTTCTTTTCTCACACAAGAGTCTGGCAGAGAAATTCTTGCAATATTATGAACAGAGCCCTTAAATTACATTCCAAGGTAAAGTAGATCTCTCTAGGGTCTGTGATGTTCTAGGACCTTAGAAATTTACACTTTCAAGAAGTTCCACCTTATAGAATCCATTTTTCAGTCTGTCTGTAATGCCAATAAACAACATCCAGGCAATTTATAATGCAGTAAACAGACACCCGAATTGGCCTTTTTTGCTGAGCAGTTTAAACAAGGCCACTAAAACAATGACATTCTGAAAATAACCTCTTTCATCTTGTGTATAAGCAATCGATATTAAGACACTGGAATTACTATAACACCAAGATAAGTAGTTTGAAAATTTCTCACTCCAGAAATAATAGCAAGGACTAATATTTAGAGAAAATAATTTGAAGTACGGGAAATGTATTATTATAGAACTATGTAATACATAAATATTACAATGAATACATTACTATTTAAAAGCAAAGGAGAAATTCATGCAAGACACAATGATAATAGGTACAAAAGTTTTATGATAAAATTGTGACCATAATTATTTGAACCAGTAAATAATTAAGTAGATCCCTTATTTGCTTTGACAAAACTCAGAGTACTTTAGTAGCTGTTTCATTGATTTACCATTTTTTACAAATGATTTTAAATAAATCTACTGGTTAAATTTCTTTGTACCTTATAGAAATTGTAAATCTTACAATAAATCATATGTTCATTTTTCCTAAAATAAATATGAGACCTACTTTGTTAAAAGTGTGGTACATGGCCGGGGATTTAGCTCAGTGGTTTTGCTGCCTGCCTCGCAAGTGCAAGGACCCCAGTTTGATCCCCGGTACCAAAAAAAAAAAAAAGTATGGTACAATTTAATTTCAGCTCAGAAGAATGAAATATAATGTTGACTATTCAAATACTTTTCCAAAAGCAGTTCAAGTATTATTTGGATGTGCAATATAACAATTAGAAAAAGTCATGGCTTTAACCGTAACTTCTCAAGGTAATAATATTTAGGAGAAAATTTTTCTCAGTGAACATCAATGTCTACAATGTATTTATGGGTGTGATTTCAAAGGGGAGATGATGGATAGAGTGAAGTTTTGAGAAGTACAAAAGAAAGCCATCTTATATGATGACGTTATCTGAGATTTGTAGACGTTAGTACAATTGTAAATATACTTTATTCTCAAAGAATGAATGAGCCAACATCCAAATAACAAAAAGTCTATCTTAGCAGCAGTATTTGGAAGTTCTTAAAAGAAAAGGTTTTTTGGTTTTTAAAAAATTCTTTTATTGGTACATTTTAGGTATACAATACATTTACATTTATCATTGGGTGTTTGTACCTGTACATGATGCATCTTGGCTCTTATTTTTTTCCCCATTACCTGTGCACCTTTCACCCCCTCCACCCTTCCCTATTTACATAGATTTCATTTCCATTTTTTATTCTTTTCTCATAATTTTTCCTTTCCCTTCTTTCCTTTCCCCTTCCCCTCCCACCACCCCTACACCTTTGGACCTTTTCCTATTTCAAATTATCAATTATTCATTTTAATTATTAAAAAGTGTTTTTATTTAACTACATGTGATAACCTGGTAACAATTTTTAATTATTCATAATATCAGAACTCACTTACTGAATGAGTCTGGCAAGAATAATGATAGTGTAGTAAATACATTATCTCATTTAAGTCACAGCAAAAGAGTAATTTAGCTGAGTCCCATATTCAAAGAATGTTGAAGTTTAGAAAAATTAGCATAATTTTTCCACTATAGAAACCTACATTGTCCTAAAATATTAATTAGCATGTAAAAGTACAATAAGTAATAAAATTTTATTCTTTTGACAACAGAATTAACAATTCTTTTTTAATTGTATTTATCTGCCTAAAATTCTGATCCAGTAAGTGGCCTTTTTTCCAAGACAAGTTAAATTAAACAAATTAAGAAGAAAATGTGCAGTTGAGTTGTAATTTTCATAATTCTTTCTTCTACAAGGCAGTAAAGATCATGAAAATTTAAGTGTCATAGAAAGGAGAAAACAATAGTACCTAAGTTTACTTTTATCGGTGGCTATTCTTCAAACTCTGAATTAATCATTGTTGTTTAATTCATTGTAAATTTAGATAAGAATTAAGTTTTATATAGTATTTTAGTATGACTGGAAAAATATCTCACTGACATATTTAAGAGAATTTGAAACTATCTCTTCTATTTTTACTTCACAGCAATTATAAACTCATTTGTGCCATGTACAGTACTTGCAGAGTTCTTAAAATTTTTTAATGTGTTTTCACAACCATTATTTATTTTTAAACACTTCTTGGAGGATGAAAAAGCAGATAGAGTTCCATTTTATAAAGGGAATGAATGATGACAGTTATTTTATGTTAATTGAAAAATAGAATGGAAATTCACATCTTGGTTTTGATCCTATTTTTTCTTTTTTTCTGCTACATATATAATTCAAAGATTTTACTTATCTTTTAATTTGGTTTAACCACAGACACTGCAATAATACTCCTATATCTTTGTTGAATTAAAAATGTCTTGCAGTTTGACAATATGTTTCTCTCATATATTGATATAATTGTAACAATTTTATGTAGTTCATTTAAATATCTCCAGATAAACCATATAATTATATAATCAATTACTTCATAATTCAAAAACTTCTTCTAGAAGTTGCCTTTAGCTTTAAATGATTTGCACACATTTCCCCCCTGAAGCTCCACCTTAAAAACCTTAGTGCTGTTTTTTTCTGTTACCTCTTACAACTCAGCCTGTCTTCAGAGCCAGATGATCTTATTCATGTTCTTCTCTTTGTATAGAATTTCAAAAATTCATTCAGTGCAGATCTTTCCATCACAGCTTCATTCACCCACATTACCCTGCTACCTTCAGGCACATGACTGCAAACTTGTCTAGTCATGCTAGTATTCTTTTTAGGTGTTTTTAAAATAAATATTTTATTATCAACCACATATTTGTTTTTTTTTTCTATGCTTCTGTCTTCGGTTTTATGCAACAAGTCAATTTCAAATGTAAAGTCTAAGCTGGGCGTGGGGGCACATGCCTATAAGCTCATCACTTTTGGATGCTGAAGCAGGAAGATCGCAATTTAAAGTTCTGCCTGGCAGCTTTGTGAGAACCTATGTCAAATTAAAATGTTTTTTTAAAAGGCCTGGAGATGTAGCTAAGGGGTAGAGTCCCCATGGTTCAATCCCCAGTACTCCAAAAAAGAAAAAAAAATACACACACACACATATATATACTCTGCTATAAACTTTTTTTATTTTAACATATATTTCACTTGAAATCTATTTTTGTGACAGATGTGAGATAAAATATATTTTAATTGACTGTTCAAAAATATGTCTATTTTTAAATTATGATTTTACTGAACTTTAATTTAATTTTTTAAAAATAAATTTTATTTTATTTTCTCCCATTCCAATCCACCCACACCCCACCCCCGTACTGGGGATCAAACTCACGACCTGTTGCTTGTGATTTAAATAGATTTCTTAATCTCCCTGCACCTCAGCTTCCTCATTTGTAAAACAGGGTTGTTGGAAGGTTGAATTAACACATATAAAGCACTTGGTGCGTGGCGCTGAGTATGCACTATGTAAACATTTACTATTATTGTTATTAGGGTCACTTTATCCCTAATATATTGAAATTTAATAAAATTAGACTTAAAATTGACTGCACTGAAAATTCAAGAGGTATGTGACTTGTAACTTTTCAGTCTTAGAGAACTTGTAGTCTTTATTTTCTTTCTTCCATTTGCTTTTTATGTTTACAGGCTCATGTTTGCTAAGCAGACACCACTCAGCTATTTTCTTAGCTCAGTTCCACTTGCTTTATTATCTGACCTCTGGCTCACTTGAATTTTTTTTTTTTTGGTACTGGGGATCCAACTCAGAACCTTGTGCTTGCAAGGCAGGCAGCAGCCCCACTGAGCTAAATCCCCGGCCCTCACTTCATTTTTATAAGTTCTCTTTTATATCATATATCTTTGTCTCTTTGTTCTATTTTCTGAGAAACCTGAACTTTAATTTTAGATAATAATGTTAGTCTATTTTTTTATTTATCCAGAAGAAAATCAAGATGATTTTTAAAGACAACTTTATAGAATTATACGAATAGGATTTGTCACTTTTCCAATATTATTTTAATTTTTAAAATATTCATTTTGCATTAGACAGGATTATGTAAACAACAGAATAAAAACTGGTAATGTCAAGCACTTACAAATCATGGAGAATAATCTGACTATCATCTTTTACTGTTAATTGTGATGGTGGATACTAGTGATTATTTGCCCTGATGTGGAAATATGACTACTTTTTCTAAGGATACTCAAAACTCTCGTTTATTTACTTCATTGTTTAAATAATAGATGGGCTGCCAGAATTATATTTTTGACAATCCCTTATTTTCTATGAGTAGGGTTATTTTAGGCATTGTGACTTTAAAGATTGATGAGAATGACCTATAAGACTAGCAGCTGTTAATTTTCAGAAAATGTATATAACTTTCCTATTTTATGTCAGTTTCTCATTTAATGTTTTGTTAGCACTTCCCTGAGGATGGGAAAGAGAAAATTGCATGTTGATATAAAGCAATTTCAATAGAAACAAATCTTTTCATAAGCAGGATGTTGGAATGATCAGAAAAAGACTTTAAATTTGCTATTATAAATATGTTCAAAGATTTAGAAGATTGTGGTAAGATAAGGATGGAAATTATAACCCTTCCTAGAGCAAGTACTGATGGTAAGAAAATGTACTCATCGTTAAGAAATGTAGCTTAATATAAATGTAAATGTAGCTTAAATGTAAAATGTACTCATGGTAAGAAATGTAGCTTAAATGCCAGCAGAGGAATTAAAACCAGATATTCAAATAATAATCAGTCCAAATAAATAAAATAAAGAAAGAACACATAAGAAACACAAGAAAAAGTGTGACTGATAGAAACTAGTAAATTGATAGATATAAATGCAAACTTGACAAAAAACTACTAAATTATAAACATAGCAAACTCTCCAATTTAAAGGCCTTCATTTTCAAGACAGTGGGATTTAAAACAATATAAACAATCTATAAAATACAGAGTTGCAATATAAAGATGTCGATTGCTTAAAATAGAAAAATGAAAATATATACAAGTAAAGAATTATAAAGAGCTGGAGTAGCTGTATTAATATAAACCAAATTAAACATCAAGAAAAGCAGCATGAGCAGAAATAAAGTGGAAGATTTCACATTCGTAAAAGGGTCAATTCATCAGGAAGAGACAGAAGTCATAAATATGCATGTACCTAATAAGTGAGCTTTGAAACTCATGAAACTACAGTGAGAAAAATTAATGGAACCAAACCCAAAGAGATATTTAGAGATTTTAGCCTGTCTTCTTGATAATTTGTAGAGTATTTGAGAATAAAATAAAGGATTTGAGTATTTGAGAACAAAAACATAGGCAACACTTTTAACCAATTTGAGCTAATTTCTACTTATAGAACAGATATAATTAAAAATTTTATAGAAAAATAACTACAGTTTCTATTCTATTAATAAACAAAGTAGATATGGATAGCATTTACTCAAATTTCAGAAAATAATAGCACAAAAATTTGTATTTTATAATGAATGCATTATTGCTTGTCTTCTACTTCTTAGGGATTATTTTATATGAAGACTTATATCACTAATGATGTTCCAGCCTCTTACTAAGGTGAAATGCAGCCATGATGTTGGCAATTGTCTTAGATTTCTCATGTAGCACACAAGCTGGTTTTGGTAGTTTTTTGATAGATATTGTTGGTAATTTTCAGTTTGTTTCCCCAAATCAGATTCATTGTCTATTCTAGTTTGTTCCACTCTGTGTCTGAAAATGATGAGAATTGCCTTTAAAGCCATCTGAATTTTTAGATCTTCCTAGTTCAGTTATGATAATTCATATTTGTCTAGGAATCCATTCATTTCTTCTGGATTCTCCAATTTATTGGAGTATAAGTTTGCAAAGTAATTATTAATTATCTGGATTTCAGCAGCATCTTTGTGATTTTACCTTTTCTGTTTTTAATTGCAGTGAGAAACCCAAAGTATAAATAAAAACAAAAGATAATACGAAATAGGGAGAGAGATCTTTTGCAAAAGGAAAGGTGCCCAAGTGAGGAAAGGAAGGGGGATGGAAGGAGGAAGAAAACAATTATTAAGGTGTGTTAGGTACATGTACTAACTCCCCATGATGAATACAATCATTATGTACTGCAAACAGGTACATAATGAAATAAAATAAAATAAAAGTTAAAAAAAACTGTCTGGGATGACAGCTTTGGGTTAATTCTCAGAATATATAATTTTCCTATTTTCTTTCCCAGTTTTTGGGTTATTTGCTTTTACCTAGGAAAAAAATTTTATGAGAAAAGTGCTCAATAAAAGCTAACCTTAGCATGACACATGTTAGGAAAAGCAGGAAAGAGCTGATAAAGGACTCCTTTGAAAATTGTCTTCTTACTGAATTGGCCAGTAGGGGGAACATAGTGGAAAGGAGGAGAACAATGCTCAGCACATTTCCGCCTTCCTCCTTATCCTGGGCTTCTCCACGATAATAGCTTTTGTTGGATTATTCCTCCTTTCCATGGGTGCAGCTCTCAGGACTCTTGCAATGCCTTTTTCTTGGGCCTAAGAGTAAAACTGACTTCCTATTACTCACTGGTCTGTGGATATCACATGTCAATATTTGTGTCATTACAGTGTACTTTCTTCATGGCAGCTGTAATAATTGGCTTCAAAAGCAATTCTTTTATAATTAAAACCCAACCCCTATGAAGGCCACTTCAAGGCCACTTTGTTTCATACTCCACCACCATTTCCACTACTTCTAAATCTCTCTGTCCCTTTACTCTTCCCACATGGTCCACACTCAAACCCACCAGACACAACCTCTTCTAAGGGTCTGCAATGGCTGCATCTTCTCCCTGTTCCAGATGTGAACTCCCTCACCCCTTCCAGTCTTTGTTCAAATGCCACTTTGGCCGTAAGCCTGAAAATGAACACACAAGTTGTGACTGCAATCTGCCTCCCTCCATCCCCATCACTGAGGGTCCCTTTCTTTGTTTGACTTTTTTTCCTTGTCCAACTTCTCAGTTATCTTCTCCTAAAATAATGAGAATTCTCCACATTAGCCTAAATTTTGTTTTTGGTATTGATGGATCATAAGAGCTTTCCCAGTGCTCTGAAAGAAGTTGTTGAATGAATGAGTGAAGTTTTTCTTACAATTTTAGAATAAATGATGCCTTTTAAACAACAACCAGAACCTAGAAGCTATAAAATAAAGAAGTGAGGTATTTAGCTATATTAAAAATTAATGAGTGTATCTCTAAAATGAAAGACACTGTAAAATTAAGCAACTCTGCAGTTGTATGTGGTACATAAGAATAAATCTGTATCTGCAGCAGAGGCAGAGTTTAGTTTGAAGTAAAGCAAAAAGTCAAAGGTTAAGGATTTATGGACACTTGCTCTGTATTCAACTTCATTTCTTGATCCCTTTTATCATAAGATTTTATATTGTGTGATTTTATATTTATATAGATATGCTTCTTTCTTTAGAATTTCTCTGAAATAACTTTTTGTATTTCTGTGTGTAAATATTTCTTGTACACCAGCAATAGCTAGATTTTGTTTTTATCAGCACAGAACACAATGTTTGAAACATTTAGTCAATTTGCCTTTAATTATTCCCATATTTGGAATTGTTTCTATCATTTCTATGGTGTTAAATATTTATCCTAACTTTACCATTATCTTCTTGTTTTCTTTATTGGGTTCTGCATTAAATAAATATTTTTTATTCTACATTTTGTATTTGTCTTAGTTGCTTTTCTTGTTGCTGAGTCAAAATACCTGACACCCAAATTTAAAGGAGGAAAGGTTTATTTGGTTCACAGTTTGTAGAACTTTCAGTCTATAATTGGCTGGGTCCAAGGCAAGGTGGCATGGGGGACAAGCATTGCAAAGCAGAAAGAATCCATGGTGGATAGAAGGCAGCAAAGCAACAAATAGGAAGAAGCAAGTCCAAGCAACCTTAGCCCCTTCTTTTTGTCCCTTTAATAGTCTATTGAGGACCGTGACCCAATGACTCTACAGGCGGTGAGAGAGACAGGACTCACTATGCACATCTGTGATGTTTGTGGTGGGCCGGTGGGCTAGATTTTGGCTGAAGTCGCCCTGCTCTCTTGGTACTATCTGATAAGAAGAGGGCTGCGGTGTGCTCTTTGATGTACGGGATTGGTGAATGGAAACAGGGGACTTGTGAATTCTCTTGTGGCTTTTATGAGTCACTTAAAGTCACTGGTTATCAACAGATGTAAAAATCAGAAAGACAATAGCCAGAATAAATAAGCTGCTTTCCTACATGTATAAAAACCTTGCTTCTTTCCTTTGTGATTGTCGAATAGTGCCAGAGGAATTAAACTGCTGTTCATCCCCCAGGCTGTCTCCTTTTCTTTCTTTAAAAGTCGGTGCTTTCCAGGGTCTCAGGTCTCCTTCTAGAGAGACCACCAACACCAAACCAATCTAATCACACACGCTTAATCCCAGATCCACATACTTTAGATCCAGCCACCCCTGAAAAGCCCCACCTATGACCACATGAGGCTTTGGGCAGACATCTAGATACATGCCATAACATTATTCATTTGGAAGTTATGAACTAGTTTCTCTGTTTAGGTACTTATTTTTAAAAATCTAACATTAGTAGTTAGACTTTAATTCAAAGTTAAATCAGTGTTTACTTCCTTATTATCACAGCAGGGCTTTTAATACTTTTACTTCTTCAGATCCTACTTAGTCTCCAGCATATTATGCTATTGTCATTGTGAGTTTCCAGTTATTTATTTCTGTTGTTAATTTTCATTTCATAGCACAAGCCATTACTATTAGTATTATATTAAAAGTTTGTTTATGCTTTACTACTTACTATTTTCATATACTGCATTACTTTTTATAGTTTATATACAACCAATTTTTCTGTTTCTAGTGTAGCCCTTGATATTTTCTTCTGCAAATGCCTGCTAGGTTGCAAAGACTCAGATTTTCTTTTTGTAGAATTATTGTTACTTCATTTTTTTTCTTTTCTCCTCTTCTCTCTTTTTCCCTCCTCTCTTCATCTCTTAAGATGTGATTTATATATCATTATACCCATTATAATCAAAACTTTCACAAGGATCCACTATTCGGTCCTTTAGTAAACTATTTTTGAGTTTTATGTTACTGGAATCTCATAAAAAGATTGTTTTTGTTTTTGTTTTTACTTCAGCCTGCCATCCTGTGTTCTTAATTACATTAATGGAGTTTATTTTTGGTTTTGCATGTATAACTTGTATTACTTATATATAAGCGATTATCTATTTTAGTGTAACTCACTTATCAGATCACTACTGCAGAGTTAAACCAGAAGCTATGTAGCACTACCATAATATATATCATTTCTGATATAACACCTATTATTGGGGCTGTAATCTGATAGTGAACCATTACAAAGTTATTCTATTTGGTTGTATTGAAAACAGAGAGGAAAATCATATGAGAAAATGATTTTACACTATCCTATATATTTTGTCTCTTTTTTTTTTTTTTTTGGTAATACTTGCAATTCTTCCAGAGGTATGCTTTTGTTTCTGATCTACTCTCCTGTTGCAAGGGAGGGGTTATAGTTTTAAGACCTTCTGCCTGGCTCTTCATGCCTCATTTTGATGATATGCTTTATATTAATGATCTGTGAGTCTTACTTCCATAATCAAAGGGTCACCAGTAGTTTTCTTCAAAGTGCTAGGTGGATTATTCCCATTTTTTAAAAACCCAGAAAAACAGGAATAATGACAAAGTAGGTCTGCAGATATATTGAGCCCACTAAGACAAGATTATGCCATAACTGCATTTATGACTTTTAAGGTATGGATATGGATAAGATATATCTTTTAAGATCTAGATTTAGTGCAAGATTCCATATTTAACAAACATATTGAAATATCTGACTTTTCCCCCTTTCTCTAGGGCAGAATTACCTTGGTGAATGCCATCAGGCACCTTCCAAGAAAGTTCAGAGAAGTATTCATTGCATATGTGTTTGGTGAAGTTGTAATGATCTTTAAAATCTGACTTTCCCTTCATGGGCCGTGGGTCTGTAAACTCGTACATACATGAAAACTGTTTGCAGATATGATATTCTCCATGTGGCAGCTAACGTTAGACTTCTATTTTCCAGTTCTGATTTTTTTCTGATTATGAAAAATGAATATAAATCCAGTTGACTGTCTTTATTGCCAAAAGACCAAAATGTTCTATTGGCCACTTTACAGATAATCTGCAGATCTAATAATTTTTATTACTCTTCTGGCAATAATCAGGGTTCACCTTGTCTCTAACAGTTGGCATTCCGAGATCATTTTAGGAGCAGTATTATTAGCAAGCCCAGATCAACCTCCCCCACTATCAATCTTTGTCTGGAGAGAACAGCCACTCCTCACCTTCAAAGTATTCTAATGTCCTCTGAACTAATAGATCTTTTACCATATTAGTAAAGAGTTCACCAAGAGAATGTGTGATTCTCAAGCCAAAAATAATAAATCAATCTAACATTCCCATCTCCTTGAATTTTATGCTCATTGCATTATTATGATACCAAGAAACTTTCAGCATCTATGAGAAAAGCTAGGTACAGAGCTGGTTGACCTGGCTGCCCTCAGCAGCCTTTTAGGAGGACTAGAGTATTTCCAAATAAGTTCACTTTGATGTAAATGTTCTGTCCAGAAAGGTTCAGCTTTGAGAAGGAATTTGATAAGCACCTGAAGTTTGTGTTCAACACAGAGACTAAAACAGATTCAGCCCTTGCACAAATCCCTTTACCTAGCTCCAACGCAGACATCGTTGCACCAACCACCATTTTGTTAACAGCATCCTAACTTCTCTGTACTCAGTCTTGTACCACCTCCCCTTTCATTTTTCACATTGAAAACTGATGATTTTGAAGCCTAAATTTGATTTTGCTTAATATTTTCTAACAGCATCTCACTATTCTTAGTAAAACATGCTAACATTTACTTGGCTTACAAGACCTTGGACAATCTAACTTAGCATCTCTAGTTCTTCTGCTGTCTTGCTCTGCTACTTCCTTACCTCCTGGATCCAGACATTCTGGCTGCCTTTCAGTCACTTCTTATCACCAAATATCTCCTGTTTCAAGGACGTTAAACTTTATCTAGTTGGTTCCTTTGGTTGGTTTCAATGTGTGGGTTTTTTTTAGACATTTTCATGAAGTATGCGTTGGGGTACAATTTTTAAGTCCTTTCACTGACACATCTCAAGCAAGATAAATGTTTATCTATGCACCAAATTCCTAGATCACGATAATTAACTCTAAAGTCTGTAGCCACTGTCTCACTAAATTTATTTATGGAACTCGTGACCAAAAAATCTGTCATCAATCTACTTTTTAAAATATAATTTGTTTTAATTTTTGGTCTATATGCTTATATATAGTATATTTGTATATACACATATGTATGCAGGTGTTTATAGACACCCTTTAGCCTATCCAAAGCATAAACACTCCTTAGCCATAAACATTTCACTAAAATGTTTGGGGAGGGGGGTCACTTGAAGAAAAATACTTCTTTCTTCAGCTCGGAGAAATTTTCTTGTGTTTCCTTCTTTTGTTACAATTTCCTCTTCTCTATTTTTCTCTTTCCACTGTGCTTCTTAAATCAGCAAATGAAGCTATTGCACAAAAAAATGCTATCTATAATTACCTATTTGGGAATAATGACTAAGAATGGGACTCTGAAGTCGGAGTAAACACATATGAAATCTAACCTCACCACAGTCCCGCTATGGTGACTTTAGACAAATTGCTCCAACTCCTGTGTCTTACATTTCTTGTTTGTTAGGAATATCAGCTTGCAAATATATAATACTTAAAATGGTAACCCAGACATTTGATACTTTTTTATTATAGTATTTGGCATAGTAAAAAGGTATTCAAAAGCAAAAGATACATGTGATATAAAGATATCTAACAGAAAATTTAAAATAAAAAACTTGTAAAGAAATTGTTTTAATTTAATCAAAGTTATACAGGGTGCCCACATGTACAGTAACATGACAGCTGGTAAAAACAGGAAGGAGCAACAAGCTACCAGAAGGCTGTAAACAAGCTCCATGAGACCTCAATGGTTCTGTCCTCTATGCACTCAATTCGGGCATGGGCATAATAAGAAATGCAGGGCTTTCACTGCTAAGAAATGCAGGCCTTGCTGCCGGTTCTTTGGAGCCTGACTCAGAGTTTCAAGTATCTGGCTTAATCCACCTTAATCCAGAGAATCACAGAGCTAAATGGAATGGACCAACTGTTTAGCTATCAATAGAATTCTTCATTTCATGGAATGTGCCATGCCATTGCCTACACGTGGTTCTCACTGGGTATCAGACTTGGTATTTCCTCTAACTGAAATTCTCTTTCCATATCACTGCCTTTTTTGCCTATTACTCATATTTCAGATCTCATTATGAGCACACTTCCTTTGTGAAGATTTTCTGATCCTATTAAGAATACTTTCACACAACCATTATCTTCCCCCTTAGCAACCTGTACTTCTTGATTAGAAAATTCATCATACTTTATCATAACTACTGATTTTTCTGACTCATTTGCTTGATTCTCATCTCTTTCAGAGAAAGGACAGTATCTGTTATGCTAAGTGTTATGTCTCAGTCAATTAGGACAGTGCTGAATATAAAATAATAACAAGTGCTCACCAAATATCTGAAAAGATTAATTAAATGTGACCATAATGAATATGTGATATCTACCTTATCTTCTATATTTGCTTTCATGATTCATGAATTGCTTAACTTTACATTTACTTCAAAAATTGGTTTGCCTAATACTGTATCTTATATTTATAGCCCCTCTATTGTGCTTTTGAAACAAAAATAGTCAATCATATTTTTCTTTGCAGGTAATCTTTCTTACACATTTTTATATCAATGCTTTTTAACTATGCAAACTCATCAAAAGTCTTTTTCAATATTATTAAAGGTGAATTGAAGATTTATAACTCTCATATTTCTTACAGAAGAACTGTTTGAAAGGAACATAATTTTGTTCGATGCAGAGACGGTTTCCTTTTTTCTGCTTCATACTAATTTTTTACAAGTTATGTGAATTATTCATATGATATTCATAAGATCTCAGCAGCCTTTAGCAGAAATCCACATTAACCTGGTCCTGACTTGGCTGTCACACTGTTTCCCAGGAGGAATCAAACAGAGGATTACACACCAAGAAATAAAAGAATCAGAATAGTATATTAATTATAACTTGACTTTTGGTCCCAACCATTATGTATTGCACTAATGATGTGAATGATCTGACATGGAACATATGGAACACTCTTTTGCCTCATTTGCTCTATACTAGTACTCAAAGCCAAAGTGAATATAATGATCTATTTCCCCTAAGTCATGCAAATATTAAAGATTACAATTCCATTGAAGTGAGATGTGCCAGCACTTGAGAAAGGGTATCTGGAGAGAAAGTAGGAAACAGTATTCATCTCCAATGCCTAGAATTTCCCACCCAGTCTTTCCTAAAGTATAATAACAACTTTTGGCAATGCTGTTATGTGATAAGATGGAAAAACAGGAGATAACAAAGACGGATAGAGACGAGAAGGGCAACTGTATCAGCCAGTGCTTATTAGAGAAACAGATTTCATGGAAGTTATGCAAATATATAAAAATTTACAAGACTGGCTCACAATGGCCGCCCACAGAGTCAGGTGTGGAAAAGTGGAAAGGTGCTCTCCATGCAATGGAGATGCGAAGAATCCAGTCAATGGCCTGGAGGTCTCTGTAGGGTCCCATGCAAGTCTGCGTCAGGAGCCCAAAGGGTCTGTGTTGCTGGCTGAAGAGTCTGCACTGGAGGCAAGGTCTAAGGAGAAGGTGAAGACTGGAGCTCCTCTGAAGAAACAGAAGTGAGTCTTCCTTCTTCAATGCCACTTTATACCTTTCAGGTGACAAGCTGCCCTAGGGTGGCCTTCTGTCTTCAGTAAATCCCCTCAGCCACTCTCAGAGCTATGCTAATCCAATTTAGTTGGGCGTTTCTTACTCAGGTCGACACAGTCAACTATCACAGTAAGAAAGAGATGAAGAATGAAGAAAACAAGAGGGACTCTTGGTAACCTGCAGCCCTGGCCTGCTAACCATAAGCAAAGAGTATATTTTTCAAAGAGAGCTGTAACACAATTTTGCCATCTCCGGTATCTTCACCAGCGTCACCTCACTACTCTCCAAACAAGATGTGAAGTCTGTTTCTCTTCACATTGAGTTTGAGTAGGCCCTGTAATTGCTTTGGTTAACAGAATATGGTGGAAATGGCACTACACCCATTCTCATGCTCATTCTAGGCATAACTCTTACCAGGCCCGGAGCTTCTTGCTTCCTAATTCCTTTTGTAAGGCCCTTTTGCACACTTTTGGAATCCTCTCTCACAACCTCGTCGCCATGTGTTGAAAAGACGAAGTCACATGGATGTGGTTGGCTTCAGTCACCAGGCCTAGCTTAGCATCTGGGCAGTATCACCTGTCAGTCACGACGGTGAATCCTCTTGGGGTGCAGCAAGTGGAGACTTCTGGTGACCTGAACCTCACCTAACCTTCAACTGCAACTGTGTGCAAATCCCAAGGGAGAAACACTCAGCTGAGTCTAGTCAAGCCATAGTTATAAAAGATGACAATAAACTGCTGGATAAAAGCACTATTTGTGGTTATTATGCAACAATGTATAACCAAAATAAATTTGGTATCTAGAAGTATGGTATTGCTACATCAAAAACTTAAAATATCTCACACCGGATTTCGTACTAGTCAGCAAGGATATTCTTGAAGGGCACAAAAAGGCTATCCCTGGAGCTGACATGATAGTGAGGAAATTATAATTGGATAACAGAGAAAATAGTTTGTATGTTATGTAGTAGCAGGAAGTTCAGTGAAATTTTTGTTTATGGTAACATGAAAAAAATGTACTTCATAAAGTTATGGCTGTAGTGAAGGACATTTTCAGTCAACTGATTTCTTTTAGCTTTATATGTTAATGTAGAGAAAGGGAGAGAGAACTGTTTTGATCCTGAGCAGAATCTAGAGAAACTATAAAAAAAGAAGTTTTTCTTTTGTTTTGTTTATTCCACGCGCCCTAATAGCAAAGCAACCAAGGTGTGAAATAGACCAGGGTAGAACACCAAATCTGTGGTCTGGCAACAAAATGCGGCCTCAGGGCAAAATGAATATCAAGAGTATGTATTTTGGACTCTTTGAAGACTTTAAAACTTTAAGGAGATACTTCATAAGTCTTGAACTAAGTAAAACTGCTTGAAAGATATTGTTCTTTGGGACAAGAGCTTGATAGCCAGGATGGAGAAGAAAGGACATTGGCCTAAGAAAACTGTGTTCTGTCTAATGAAATTAATTAGACTTTGATAATAATAATGGAATGGTATCGTGTCAATTCAGAATGGAAAGAACAGAAACAGTTCTTTATGAAAAGAGGGCTCTGAGCCCTTGCACCTTCACCACAAACCTAGGCCATTTTGTATGGAAGTGGATAGTACCTCTTCAGGCAGAGCCAAGGTCTCTAAGCAACACTGCCAGGAAACAGGGCTGGACTCTAGCTAAGGGTGGCGACATGTGCCATTCTGGGTTTCAAAACTGCTATAAGTTAGTGACTGGTAGTAACTTCCTATTCCTTGTCCATTTTTGAGCTCTAGAGCATATTGCGCATATTTTACAGACATAAACATTATATGCTGAGTCTATACAGGACAAGCATCGCATCTTTTTAAAATAGAGCTTTTTTTGAGACAGGGTCTCTCTATTAGTTCAGATTGGCATTGAACTCACTATGTAGCCCAGGCTGGCCTGGAACTCTTGGCAATTTTCCTGCCTCAGCCTCCCAAGTGCTGGGATTACAGCTGTGTGCCAACACATCTGGATTAAAATAGAGCTTTGATCAAAAGGCAGTGGTTTAAGGAGCATCTTAGAAGTTTACATATGGACCTGATTTAGATCCTGCCCTCATGGATGTAATGTCATAATAATAAGCCTTTGGGAAGTTCAAGAAGAATTTACTATATTTTGCTTGTTGGAGGAATATGAATCACTTTGGTAATGGTACAGACTGTAACTTATTACATTTTCCAAAAGTAATCATAGAAATAGTTCCCATATCATATGCAGTTCTGCAAGGCGATCTTCCCAGCCCATGAAAATGGTGTTTATTTCTCCACACTTTTGAACATAGTTGCCTTGACCAATAGAAGAAAGACGGAAGAGATGCTATGTCAGTCCTGAGCACATTCTCAACCTATCCAGATGCTTCGACTTCTTTCCTTAAAATAGTCTTTGGACTGTTTTTTTAAAAACTCAGCTGCCATGCTGAGATGTAGTACATTACACAAAAAATCTGATTCCCAGCCAACAGCTGACATCAAATGTCAGCCATGTGCAGGATCTATTGTGGACATCCAGCCCAGGCAGGTAAACTTGGCCTCAGCTGATATTGGGTCTCAAACACACGAGAAATTCTAAAAGAGAACCAGCCAGCCAACCAATGCAGCTGTGAAATATGATAATTTTTTAAACAGTGTTTTATGCTATTTTAGGTAGTTTGTAATTCCAAACTAAAGAGTAAATTGCAATAAGAAGAGATATTGAGAACTGTAATGAATGTTAAGTCCTTTGATAGTTCTTCTCATTGGAAATAAAATTCTAAGTTTTTACGAGTAAAATGTTGTAATAATTCATATGCAGTGATTGTTATTATGTACCAAGATAAATATCAATTGTTCACATAGTTTATCCTACTTATTCTATAGAGCAAGTCATGAGATAAGTATTATCATTGTATTATTCTCATTTTCCCTCCTTTACAGATAAGTAATTGAGGCCTCATGAATTTAAATATTTCACCAATGTCCAAGACTTGTTAGCTAGTTGCAGATCAGGGATCCCTATCCAGATTTGTCTAATACCAAAGCCCAAGCATTTTACTGTTGCATAGCATGGCCTATGACCAGAATGATCATCACTATCCTCCAATGAGCAGTAATGTTTCTAGCACTTGCAAGGGCAGGCAAGGAAGCCAAGCAAGTCTACCCAGTAACCTGCAGAAACAAACATTACATCTGGTGAGTTTTTCTTCTCTTATCTCTAGAAAAGGTGATGACAAAATGGCAGTTAAATAAGCCAGTCTCTTGAGAAGCAGAGGAAGGTAGCTAGGTAATATCAGTCCAAGTAGGTCACTTTTCTGTTTCTGGTGACTCCTAAGTACCAGGGCCAGTTTCCATGACACAGGTATAATAAGACTATGTTCAAAGTCCTTCCTGGAGCTGTTAAAATATGCATCAGTCCTGTTGCATGAATACAGTCACAAGGTAAAGGGAGGTCACAATTTCTATCTTTACTGGCACATGTACCTTTGATCAACACACTAAACATATGTTGTAATTATCTGTACCTTCTCAGGAATTTGATTGCCATACACACGAAAGGCAGTGAAATCTGGTGGAGTGAGCAAAGACCCAATCTATTCCATGATATCATACTGACTTCACCTCTGTAGCTTCCAAATAGACAGAACAGGTTCTTTGTTTTCACATTTTGTGAGTTGTGCATTACGTCCCACTTATAGTCAATCTTTCGGAAATCTTTGGTATTTATGTCCTGTGGGTAGAATTTAATAACTTTCCAATCTTATATAAATTATCCTTATTTTCATATTGTTTTACTTATTACAGCATTACTGCATATAATCCTTTCAGCAAGTTTCCAAGAGTGTATGATTACCTATATTTTTATATGCGAATACACTGAAACTCACTGTGATTGAGTAAGATGTTCCAGGATGTATAACAGAGAAGTAACAAAGTAAGAATGTACAGCCTGAATATCTGACTCATTAGGGTGTGCTCTAGTTTTTTATGAGATATTACATTTCACACATTTACAAAAAGAAAAGTATGTACCATAGAAAAGAACTCTTATTGTAAGAAAAATTATTGAGCTTAAAAATCTGCTTAGTAACTCATAAATTTGCAACCCTTGTCTCTTTGAGACTTAATTTATCATCTACAGACAGGCAAACACTCATGATGAATGCAGGGCATCAATAGACAACAATGCATGAAAAATCAGGATATGTTTAAACAATACTAATCTCTTCTTCAAAATTTGCTTTCCTTTTTTTCCTCATAGTTTTTTTAGGCTTAATAGCCTTTACATTTAACTTTGAAATCAATCTTTGACTCTTCCCTTTTTGCTCAACTTGTTATTGAGTTACCAGATAATACCAATTCTGTAAATTACCTCTCACAGTCCTCTAGGATCTTAACAATTTATATAGCCAAAATATAACTTCTTGGACCGGGGATTTAGCTCAGTGGTTTCGCCGCCTGCTGTGCAAGCACAAGGACCCGAGTTTGATCTCCAGTACCAAAAAAAAAAATTCTTATTGCCTGGTCAACTATAATTGCTTTTTGGTTTTACCTTTTGAAAATAAAAATGCTTCTAAAATAAAGTTTTGAAATTCTGAAGCTATACCTTCAATAAATAGCCACATGCAAGATTCTTTCCATGTCCTCTTTCCATGTATGTTTCACTGAAGCACAAGCAAGCTCTCCTTTATTGTTGATAATATTTTTTACATTCTTAGCCTATGTGCTAATATTTACAGCCTCTGAATGTTCTCTTTTACCCATGGCTACAAAACACTTTGAAGTCAGGACTCATTTGCCACTCCATCCTACTCTTCTTATAGAGTATTAACAATAAGTTCAGATGGCACTAACCCCTTTTTCTGCTATGCCTAGCTGTATATTTATTTAAAAACACTCTGAGACTGCCTTGAATTAAAGTGATTTGAAAATAAACTTACACTGAGCATGGAACAGCATAAATAAGAGCATGTTACTGTTTCCAAAGCTCTTTATATATAGTGTAAGTACAAATTTGTTGAATTGAAGATTATTTTTCCTCCATAGTTTTTATCTATGTAATATATTTTCATTTTGAATTCAGTCTTCTTATTTTGGAAAGTTTCACTCTTGGGGTTGTACACATGAACACTGGGATGCATCAAGCATTTTCTAGTGAAGCCCAGAAAACAAATTAAGATGTGATTTTGAGAAATAACACCAGTCAAACATAATTCTAGAACTGGCCAAACAAGATACTTCTTGTTTCTTTGGGGAGACTCTCCTTGCCAAGCCTGAAAATGATGAAGTGCTGGTCTCTGAAGAGACCCATGCATTTGAATTTTTAGGTGGAAAGTGGCCATATGTATGCATGAATTTAGTCATAATTTTCTAGTTACATAAAACTCACTTTGCCATTTTCCCTTTGGTTGGTTTTTTTCATCTATGTAAACAATATTTTCCTACGTATATTTACATCTCAAGTCATAATTTAAAGCACATGTGCTTCTCTATAAAAATTCAGTGGCATTACTAAAATCTGAGACCATCCAAGGAATGGTAAAATTTCTGCCAAAGCAATAAATGACTACAGGTTTCATCTTTGGCTGATTTTGTATTTAATTAATTTAAGATTTCTCTATTCTTTTAATACCAATTAAGTTTCTGGGCAAATTTTTTATTAATTTTATTCCATTTGAAATAATTTTATTAACAAAGTGGCAATTTACTCTAAAGGTACCAAGCCCTTTTGGGTTCTGAACTGTACCAGAAGCATCTCATAAACAGCACATAACACCCAGCCAGAAATAAATTGGATTTTAAAGTAAGATCATTTTTGAAAATTGTATTTGAATTACCATCTCTAAAATAAATTCAGGGAAAAATGAAATTAAAATATAGATAAGAGCAGGACAAATATCACTTCATAATTCCAAAAACCTTTAAGATGAGTTCTTTTGTAAAAAATGTGCTTATGTATATTAGGTTTTTTATACTATCTACTGTATATGAATAAGTTTTCAGATTATTAATATAATTTAAAACATTTGTTAAGGCATTTTTTAAAAGCTTGAGAAGCTGCCATAATTCTCCACTGGTTTGTACTGATTCTAGCACTATTTTTAACTCCCAATTACTAGTGAAATCTATTGAATCAGCACCTCTAATTCACTCCAGTATGCCTCCAACTTGGGCAGTTGCAGATTGAATAGAATTTGCTGCAGATTCAGTGATGGTGTCACAATGATTTATTTTCCTCTTTTACATGAAATTTGTATCTTTAATGTGAGAAAAACCTTTAAAATGAGGAGGAAATAAGCTGTGTCCCTCACAGTCAATGCCTAGAGTATTAATTGGACATTAGATGTTCTTTTCAAAGTAGCAGAGCCAGCAAACTTCAAAACATTTCCTAGCATTTCAAACCAAATTCAGTCAGTTCTTACTTGGAAAAGAATGACTGACATTTCAGCAAAGTCAGCAATAAATGAATCCTCAAATACTTAATAAGTTATAATTATGAATGATAGCTAATTGTCATAGCACTTACATAAAAAGTGTTTAACTTACTAACACATATATATTTATATTTGTGAAAGAGCTAAAAATAATAGATACTTTGCACATTTTAACATGAAATTTTATAATGCAAAAATTAGATTGCTATAGCATATTTGGTACTGCTCAGGAGAAGCAGGAGACAAATTGGCCAGCGCTTTAATCTTGGACTTATTAGTCTCCAAAAATGTAATATAAATTTCTGTTGTTAACCCCCTGAGATTGTGGCATTATATTATAGCATCCAGGGTTGACTAATAAAGTAATGTAACAAATAAAAGAGGAATTGAGAATGTTCTGGATAGCTGAATAGATATGAAGATTTAGATATAGATTCAGTTAAAAGTGTGTTTTGTAAAATTGAGGCAAACCACCATAACATGTTAAAAAATCACAATCTGCATATTAAGAGAGGAGATAAAAGGCAATCATGGAAATGTTCAATGAAAACCAGGAAAGAGAGATAAATGGGGAGAAGATCAGAGAACAAGGGCAATGAATAAGTGATCTGCAAAGATAATAGATAAGAATACACCTATAACAATAATCACTTTAAATTTCAATGATCAAAAATATCAATTGAAAAGCAGAAATTGTCAGAATGGATTAAAAATAAAAGAAAACAAGACCCAAAGATATGTTGTCTATAAGAAACACATTTTATATATAAAGTATAATTTTTCAGATAGCTTTAAAATGAAGGGGTAGAGAAAGATATGCTAGCACCAGTCCAAAGAATGCTGTTAATAGTTGTTTTAATTTCACACAAAGTATATTCAAAGAAGGACTAAAGGAAGGAAGATTATGAGGGATAAAGAAGAATATTATATAATTTCAATAGGGCCAATTCTCCAAAAGACAAAATTAAATGATTATGAACCTAACAACAGGATATCCAATACAGTACATGAATCAAAGACAGAACTAAAAAGAGAAATAAACAGTTACAGTCATAGACTTTAACAGCTCTCTGTCACTAGTTGATAGATCAATAGGTCAGAAAAGCAGAGTGGATTCACATGACTTGTGGCAATAAATTTGATCTAATTGCTACCTATAGAATAGTTCACTTCAACAGCAGTAGAATATATATTCTTCACTAGCCCACATTAAATGTTCATTAAGATAGATAAGGCCATAAAACATACCTGAATATTTTAAAGAATAAGATTTACACAAGGTCTATTCTCTGTAATGGAATTAATTTAAAAATCAATAATAAAAAGGTAGATTTAAATCTAAGGGGGCTGAATAGAAATAGCTTTTTGTGTAGCTCTGAGAATGAGAAGAGTTAGAATAGCAGCAGAGAAATTATATGCTATGAAGGGAAAGTGAGGAAGGACTCTGGGAACCAATAAAGAAGTGACTGAAACATAAACAAATGGAAAATTGGAAAGACAGCATCAAGTACCATAGAGAGCAGTTCTTAACTCCAGGTCCCACAGTCGCTGGAGGCATCTGCTAGCGTAAGATTATTGGGGAATGCAATCATCCCCCCCCCTCCAAATATTAACAACTGACCAGAAGTCCCATCTGCAAGAGAAATCCACAGTCCATCTATGCTTCTAATCCAGTTGGTGGTTTGATCAGAGAATGACTCCACCAGCACAGAAAGCTGGCATTGCAGACAAAATCCACTATATCACTCAGAAAACTCCCAGAGAGTTATAACCAGAAGCCATTCAGAGAGGGGCTCTATTTATTATTAGAGACTAAATGCCTTTGAGGATTAGAAGGCGCAGTGATCACAAGTGAATGTCTCTGTGGCTGCATTGACTGGATGGCAAAAGGCCACAGGACACAGTCTTGGCTCAAGGGGACAGGAGAAGGCCCCTGAGTGACATGAGCAGCAGGGAGCACAGGCTGGGCTGGAGAGGGGAGTGGAGAGTGTGTTGGTCCCTCACCCAGCCCTCAGTGACTAAGAGCTAGAGCTGTGTGCTTTGCAGAGGAAGCCAGTTTCAAGAGGTCAAAGCTGGAGCTGATCGCTGAGAGGTGGTTCACAATCCACATGCTAAAAGAAAAGATAAAATGGAACCACAGGAATGTTCAAATAAAGCTAGGAAAGGGAGATAAGTGGGTAAAGGGAGAATCAGGGAACAAAGTCAATGAATAAAAGAGCTACAAAGATTACAAGGCACAGAGGTGCTTTCTTCAGCACAGGACTTGGTGGTTCACTGCACTCCCCAGCCTCTGAGGCTTCTCAGGGACAGACCACCACAGTTCAGTCCTTTGCCAGTCCCCAGTGTGCTGTCTAGACACATCCAGGCTGCCAATACACACAAAAATGGGGCCCACATAGTGCCAAAGTGGGAATAGTAAATAGGCTGCTTGCAGCAGTCTGAACATGGGCCTCACTGGCCAGTGCACACACCAAAGGACCCTGAGTGGTCCAAAAATCTCCAAACCTGGATGAGCTAGAAGGGCTCCTAGTAGAGTCTCAGTCATGGCCCACAGCCCCAGGGTGCATAAAAGAGGCCTCTGGAGACAGAACATTCCAGACGGACAGTCAACATGTCCTACGACTGCCTAATGAGAAATGGGCAGTGCTAGCTGTATATTTTCCTAACCAGATGGATAGAAGAGCTCAAAACTGCAGCAGCATCTCATTATCCACCCAATGCCACATGGATCCTGTTATTACAGGACCCAGAGAGACACTTCTCCAACCACATTCTCTGTTAGAAGTAATTTCCGTATTTTGTTTTTCTTTTTGTTTGTTTGTTTTCTTTTTCTTTTCTCTTTTCCTCTATGTTTTCTATATTTGATCTTCTATAATTTTATTTTATGTTATTTTTTCATACTATTATTTTTATTGCTCTATTCTACCTCTTTAAATGGATTTTCTCTCTAGTCTCTGCTTTTTTCTCATTTTTCCCAGATTTTACTTCTTGCTTCTTTCTTTTTCTGTTTTTATTGCTTTTTTCTTTACTTCTATCTATTTTGTTAGGTTTTGTTTTATTATTTTTTAACTATTTAGTACACTGTACATTATATTTTCTTCTTTTCCATTGTCATCTGTTGTTGGGGTTGGAATTTTATTTAAATTTTGTAGCATTTCCACATCTTATTAGTTTATATATGGTAGTTGTTATTGTTTGTTTTCTGCTTTCTGAACAGTGTTGGGGATCAAGGCTGGCACCATGGCACACTGGATGGGTGCTGCGCCACTGAGCTATGCCCCTGGATCAGTTAGGAAGACTTGCACCTACCTCTAGCTTTGACTGATTCATACTCGAAGTTTGATAAATATATCAATTTAAGTAATAAGGGCAATAAAAGCACCCAGCCAATTAATTGGCACCAAGTAGGCACCCCTAGATGATGCTTGAAGTTCCACTTCTGGACATCCACTCCCACGGTAATGGCAGAGAGAAATGTCACAATTCCTGTAGACAGCAAAGCAATGAAAGACCTCATCATAAGTGACATCCATACCCTTTCAAAATGTACTGTGCACACAACATTGGAACAATAACCACAGCACACCTGCTAGTTACAGCACACCTAGCTTAACTACCAGAGGGCTCCCACCTTTGTGAGATGTACAGAGAAAATTGATCATTCAGGCCCTGCCTCAGTATGGGCTGAGTCAATCAATTCCCATTAATCATTGAGAAGCCACAGAGAAACTACACAATGGTGTGCAGGTGGAAGTCATCTCAATACTACAATATCAAATCGTCTAATACCGTAGGGCAGATCATCAAGATAAACTTATGTCCTGAGAAGACCCCCACTAAAAGTGTAAGAGATTTCTATCCCTACAGATGCATGGATCTCAAATTAGAAATATAAGAAATATGAAAAAGCAAGGGAACACAACTTTTCCAAAAGTTAATAATTCCATAAAACTGAATCTAATGATTTGTAAATAGATGGAATACCAGACAAAGAATCCAAAAGAGTGATAATAAAAATGGTCAATGAACTCAAAGAGGGTACAAATAATCAAATGAGTTAAATAATGAAAACAATGCGGAACATCAAGGAATAATTCAAGAAAAAGAGACTACAAAAGAACCAAATGCAAATATAAGAAATGAAAAGCTCAAAAAACCAAAGAAAAAAATTCAGTTGAAATCTTCACCAACAACAGATCAAGCAGATGAAATAATAGTTGGCCTCAAAGACAGGTTAACAAATTAAAATATTCATTTAGTACTAAGAACCAGAAGAGCCAGGGATTTAACTCAGTGGCACTGCACCTGGCGAAAAAGAAGGAGGAGGAGGAGGAGGTGGAGGAGGGAGGGGGAGGGGCCAAAACCAAAACCAGTAGAAGGAAAGAATTAATAAATATCAGACCTGAGATTAATGCAATAGGGACTAAAAGAACAATATAAATTATCAATGAAACATGGAGTTGTTTTTTGAAAAGATTAACAAGATGACAAAACTTGGCCAAACGAGAGAGAGAGAGAGAGAGAGAGAGAGAGAGAAGGAGAGAGAGAGAGAGAGAGAGAGAGAGAGAGAGAGAGAATCCAAATTAATAAAATTTAAAAAGAGAAACATATTACAACCAATACCACTGAATCCAGAGAACTGGATTTGGTGGGGGTGGGGTGGGGTGGTGTACCGAGGATCGAACTCAGGACCTTGAGCTTTCGAGGCAGGTGGTAGAATCACTCAGCAAAATCCCAGCCCCTTGGGGACTATTTTGACAACACATGTTCCAATATATTGAAAAATTTAGAAGAAAGGAACAAATTACTAGACACATGAAATACCAAAATTGTATAAAGAAGATATGAAAAACTCAAACTGATAAATAATAAGCAATGCTATTGAAGCACTAATAAAGTTTTCCCATAAAAAGAAGCTAGATGAACTCACTAAATTGCTGCTAAATTTTATCAACCCTTTAAAGAAATAGCACCATTGCTCCTCAAACTGTGAAATTACAAGCAAAGGGACACTTCCAAACTAATTCTATGAGACCAACCTGTTACCAAACCAAACAAGAACACAGCAAAGAAAGAAAATCATAGGTCAATATCCTTGGTGGATCTAAATACAAAAATACACAATAAAATACTGGCAAAAGATATTCAACAACACATTAATATTTTACACCATAATCAAGTTGGTTTCATTGCAATTATTCAAAGATGGTCAACATATGTAAATGAATAAATCTAATATACCTCAAAAAATGGAATCAAATACAAAATCACGTGATTATCTCAACAGATGCATAAAAAGCCTTTAACAACGTTCAACATTCTTTCATGATAAAAGCCTTGAAGATTCTATGTATAGAAGGATCTCACTTCAACATAATGAATATTATATGCAATAAACCGATAGCCAACACCATGTTATTTAGAAAAAAACTAAAAGCATTTCTTCTAAAATTAGGAACAAGATTTCATTGCCCATTTCACCATTTTTATTCAGTATGATACTTGAAATATTTTTATTCATTAAATTTATTGATACATTTTAGGTATACAATATGCTGGCATTCATCATTGGGAATTTGTAGCTTTAGATGATATATCTTGGTTATTTTTTTCCCCATTCCCCTGTCCTCCCTTCACCCCCTCCACCCCTCTCTATTTACAAAGACTTTGTTTCCATTTTTTCCTTTTCTCATATTTTTTCCTTTTCCTTCATTCCTTTCCCCTCCCCTCCCCCTTCTCCTTCCCCTTCCCCTTTGCCCCTTTTCTCCCTATTTCACATTATCTATTATGCATTTTGATCCTCATTTACACTTTCAGTTACTCACACTAGAGAGACAATTCGGTGTTTACAAATGTGTGTCTTATTTATTTCACTTAAGAGTGTGGCCTCAATGTGCATCCATTTAGCTATAAATGTCTCTAGTTTCTTGTTGTTTATAGTTTAGTAGTACTCCATTTTCATCTTAGAAGAGATGGTTCATTTTAGTGTGAACCTTTTATAGATAAAAGAATTTTGCACAGATGAAAATGCTGATTTTTCTCAATGATGTTGTCACAGTTCACATTTACATAAGGATAAGTCCATACCTCCTGTTTCCTAATCCAGTAATTCATTTGGTTTTCTTTAGCACTTAATATTATATTATTTCTGTTTATTTTTAGATCTTGAATTCCATGAATTTCTGTATATACATAAATGTAAAGACAGGACGAGGAAACATTACTTTTTTCAGACCACATATACAGTTAATGGATGAAAAATAATTGATAATTATTGATAAATTTTCTTTTAAATTTTGGACATAATTGTCTTCTATTCAATTGTTTTCAAAGTGTTTATACTTGAAAGTTGTTCCTGCAGAACTTAAATTATCTTTAGACAGTAAAAACAAATTTCTTCGCCCATCATGTTTAAACTACTCTAAAACTTTCAACATTAGAACAACTCTCTCTAATGAAAAAACTGAATAGTTACATTCTTTGTTTCTGAAACTTTTGGAGTGAGGCTCCTATGAGGACAGAAGAAATATATTTTGAAGAAAAATATATTTATATTTTTCACTTAATTTCAACTTTTTCAATGGCAGAAAAATCACTTCTAGGCGTATCATTAGGCATTGGTGCACCTACTTATTTTCTGCTGTCACCAAAAGCAGGTCCTCTTGAGGATCTTGCGCAAGCTTGAGATTCCTCTCCATTCAGCACATGATTAGCTAGGAGATGTTCAGACAGATACAGCTGCATGAAATTACACAGCACATGCATCTATATGGATTTCAGGGAGAATAGATTTTTGTGTAGTGCAAAAATTCAAAACTGTGAAGCAACTATATTCCATAATTATTATAATACTCTTACGATCCCAAATATCAGAAAATAGGGGAAAATACTTTCTGTCAATAATTAAAACATCTTCAAGTTTGCTTCTTAAACTTTTATAACTATCCCCATATAAGGTGAGGTTTTAGCCCCCGGGGATAAAATTACAGATCATGGCAAATACTGGAAAGCACACATTAAATTAGACACGGAAGTAAGTCTATTGCATTTTGAAGTTCAAGCCCTTTTCTGTATTTGTAGTTTTTCCATTTTAAAAAGTTCTCTTACATTTTGAATTTATAATGTGTACATTGTCTCTAATTTCTAATATGTGAACATTGTAAATATAGGCTATCTTGAGAAATGGTATCAATGTTTGAAATAAACTGAGTTAGATGACATCACTACATATTCATTTAAATATTATACATACAGGAATTGAAATTGCAAATGTCTGATTTATTCTTTACTTCTTTAGCTCATATTTTTAAAAGTATGACTGTCTGTGGTTTCTGAATCATTAAGACTCATGTAAATCTTTTCTATATTAAAACACATCTAATATTTTTGCTGTTTTTCTTTACCGATGGAAGTTCATAGTATCCATTACAGTGTAAGAATAAAATAGAACAAGATGGCTTATATCCCCAAACACTTTGTTTCTCATGTCTGCTGACTACTCCATATATTTGTATAGATTTTTCCCTGAAATAATGTGCTTTTCATTCTTTTAAATGTCTTTGAATACATTTATGTAATGTGGAAAGTTTAAGTGCTTGCATTCCTTTACTGCTTTTGATTTTTTGTTTTGTTTTTATGCTAGGCATCAAACCCAGAGCCTTCCACATGATGAGCAACTGCTCCACCCCTGGGCTACATCCCTAGACCTACATCCATTTGGAAGTTGAGGCAGCAACTTTAAATAAATATGTGAATGAATATACTGGAAAACATACCTGAAAAAATATATAATTTGATTGATATATGAGTCAGTCTATACAGTGATCAATCAGCTTGCTCAATTTGAGGAGATACGTACTGACACATATAAGGGCAAAAAGCTATGATTTTTATAGGTCATTTTCCAAAGCCTAGCCCTGTAACTAATAGAGCTAAAACCAATCTAGAGAAAATATCTTCTTTCAACCATTGTTATTTCAGCAGTCTTGACAAGACACCTTCAATGAAGATACTTATAGGCCTTTGCTCTGAAAAAAATAGCATTGAGTTATTCACTTTGCTCAAAGTCCATCAAGCTAGTAACATCAACACCAAGTTTTGGCATATTAAATATTTTATTAGCACGTTTATCAAGGCAACATTGATATTTCAACTATTTCCTTCTATTGTGATAGATACCTACTCTATTTCTGATCCTTTAGAGATTTTAATTGAAAATCAACATGCTTTTTAATTTTATCAAACTTCTAAAATCAATTAATGAAAGGTACATGTTTACCCTCTATTGAACAATTCTTTTCCTTCATCTCCTTCCTGACTTTACTTGCTGTTATTTTTGACTATCCTAGTCTATCTTGTGAAAATCAACAAGAAAGGACACTATTGGTTTATTGGAGTCAATAGAGACGTAGATTTAAAATGATATTTGACTCTTTTTTACATCATTCATGTATTTCTCATGTCCTATAATTAAGATAATGTTTCCTCTCCTAAATTTAGTATCATTTAGAATTTTATTTAGAGTTTCTCTTGGTAGAAAACTGAGTTTTATTATGGTTATTGGTGTTGTTCTGCTTGGATAAATGGGGCTGGCATTGCTTCTGATAGATATTTACTTTCTCTGTGATCAGTTTAGCTCATTGCTGCTTCATTTCCATACACTACAGATCAATGAGCTATTTGCTATTTGCTATTTTAAATTTTAGTAGTTTGATTATCTCTTTTTTTCAAGTTCTTTTGAATGGTCCCTTTTGCCTTTGGTTTTTTTTTTTT
>NW_004624813.1:9623689-9649787 GCF_000247695.1 Heterocephalus glaber | reverse complement strand
ATTTGCATCTCTCGAATGACCAGTGATGTTGAACATTTTTTCATGTATTTATTTGCTATTTCTACTTCTTTGTCTGAGAAATGTCTTGTGTTCATTCTTAAGAAGCCAGAGGCCCGGGAGGCCGCCGGAAGGCGTGGAGTGTCCCATGGCTCTGGAGGGACTCGCCGAGGGACCCGCCTGCACTGTGACTCAAAAGAGGCCGCCTCAGCGCATCTGCAGCGGTTCAGCACAGGGCGTCTCCTTAGGTCAGGGGCAGAGGCAGAGAGCAGAGCTCAGGGACCCTCCCCGAGAGCATGAGCGCAGTGGCCTCCCGGAAAGGCATGGAGGCCGGCGGGGCTGTAGGGCAGCCGGGGGACATCATCCAGGTGACGGTGCAAGAGGAGGACCACGCTTGGGACCCGGAGCCCTGCCAGCCGAGGGGCGTATCTTGCCCTAGGGAGCTCTCTGCAGCGCTTCAGCCAGTTCTGCTACCAGGAGACCTGGGGCTCCCTGGGGGGCGCTGCACCCGCTCTGGCTCCCCGAGCTCTGCCACCGGCCAGAGACCCACAGCAAGGAACAGATCCTGGAGCTGCTGGTGCTAGAGCAGTTCCAGGTCGTCTTGCCCGAGGAGCTGCAGGTCTGCGTGCAAGAACAGCATCCAGAAAATGGGGAGGAGGCGGTGACTCTGCTGGAGAACTTGGAGAGCTGGATGAGCCTAAGCAGCAGCCATGTAGTCAGTGAAGTAAAAGTCCAAGAGAAATAACCTGCTACTTATAAGTAACAGAAGAAGGAACCCAGCAGAACCCAAGGAAGCTGAGAAATGGACAGCCTGGCCATTAAAATCAATTCTAATGGGATTACTGGAGTAGATAATACCTCGATGAGATATCACCAAATTCCACAGGACATTTATGAGCAAGAAATTCCTGTGGAAAAAATAACTTCTCTGGATTCTGCACAAGAGTCCATGAGTATTGAACTCCAGCCTACAGAAGACAGAATGGAATGTGACTCTCCAGAGCCACACCCTCTTCAAGATAATGGGTCATTTTGTGGGCTTTCCATGATGTCTCAAAGCATGGGTGATGATAATCTCACTAGTTTAGATACTAATGAAGAAATTGAACCAGAAAACATAAAAGTTCTTCAAAAGTTTAGCAGTATTATTGGAAACGAAAAGTAATAATACTAAGATATTTCTAAAGCTAAGTACTGTCAATTGATAAGAGAAGTAAAAGAGGCTAAAGCTAAGGCAAAAAAGGAGCCAGTTAACTACTGTTGGTTGGCTAGATTCGAGGTGATCCTTGTACAAGGAAATGAGAAGCTGATTGAGGCTATAAATGGAGAAACAGATAAAGTATGGTATTATTTACACAGTGAGGACTTATTTGATATTCGGCATGATACACACCTCAGCATTGGAGATGGTGGACGTACTCACATGGAGAAAGAATTACAAGATAAATACAAGAACATCACAAAAGAAGTTACCATGCTATATCTGACACTCTGTAAACCATGCCAGCAGAAAAATTTAAAACTCAAGAAAGTTCTAACATCAAAGCCAATTAAGGAAATTAACTCCAGGTGCCAGGTAGATCTCATAGACCTGCAATTGAATCCTGATGAGGAGTATAAATTTACTATGCATTATCTATCAATACCTTCATATAAAGTTAAGTTTTTTGAGGTCCCTAAAATCTAAGAGGCCTCAGGAAATTGCACATGCTTTTTCAGATACTTTTGCAGTTACTGGAGCACCCAGTGTCTTACATCCAATAACGGGAGAGAATTTTCAAGTCAGATCATCAGAGAACTCAGTAGTATTTGGCCAGAATTAAAGTTGGTCCATGAGAAGCCTCAGGTTTGCCAAAGTTCTACAGAAGAAACTGAGGAAATCCAAAAGAGAGTCTTCTCCTGGATGTAAATGAACAATTCACCACACTGGGCTGAATTTTTGTGGTTCATTCAGATGATCCAAAACCAGCCCTATCACAGAGGCATGCAACAGACTGCATGTGAAGATGTATTTAGCTCTGAAGCTAAGCTAGACCTGTGTCACTCTCAGTTGACTACATAGCTTGTTAACACACTGCACAGAGAAAATGAATTAAACCACGTTAATAAAGAGCTGGAAAATACTTTCAGAGCCCAGTACGAAGAAAACATCGAGACTGGAACAGATAATAGTGACATTGAAGAAAATCTTTCCATAACTGCTAAAGTGGCTAAAAATCCCCCTCCTGAAAGCAGGCTAAGATTTTTATCCTGTGTACTTTGTGAAAAACAATCCATAGGTGCTAGTAATTGTGTATCATGTCTTGGAAATGTCCATACACTCCATGGGGTGTCTTCTTACCAGGCGGCTTCAGGCTGTGGCCCACAAATAACTGGTAGTCTTTGTCTTGAGACCAGTACAATGAAAAGGAAACAGGAGATTCAGAGAGGGTTGCATGTTCAACCTTCCAAAATTCTAAAGCCGTCAGAGACACCATTTTCACCAGACACAGTAGGAGACTGGATGGCAAAACAAGCTTCACTGGACTTTCTTGTCAAGAAAAGACACACCTTCTTGGAATATAGCAGTTGTAATTTAAAAAACGGTAACAATAGAAGTCATCCCAGAGAATGAAAAGCCAAAAGAGTTCATACGAGTTTTACTCGGAAATATGATCTTTCATATATTACTGAGTTTGGTTTTGTAGCTGTAATTGATGGTGAAGTGCTAAAGCCACAGTGTATTATTTGCGGAAATGTATTGGCTAATGAAGCAATGAAACCATCAAAACTTAAGCGGCATTTATATTCAAAACATAAATAAGTTCACAACCAAAAGAATTCTTTGAGAGAAAGAGTAGTGAGTTTAAAAATCAACCAAAGCAAGTATTCAATGTTTCTCAAATAAATATTAATGTTCTGAGGGCTTCCTATAAAGTAACACTTCCAGTTGCCAAGTCCAAAACACCATATACAATTGCTGAGACACTCGTGAAAGACTGTATCACAGAAGTTTGCTTGGAAATGTTGGGTGACTCTGCAGCAAAGAAAGTAGCACAAGTATCACTTTCCAATGACACCATAGCTCCCCGAATTCAAGAGCTGGCTAATGACATGGAAGAGCAACTCATAGAACAGATAAAGTTGCAAAATACTTCTCATTGCAACTTGAGTGCAGAGATGTTGCTAGCATGATAATTCTTTTAGTCTATGTGAGGTTTGAACATGATGATGACATAAAGGAAAAATTCTTTTTTTCAGCCTCTTTACCTACAAACACAACTAGCTCAGAATTGTATGAAGCTCTGAAGAATTACATTGTTGACGGATGTGCTTTGGAACTTAAGTTTTGTGTAGGAGTGTGTTCTGAGGGTACAGCTTCAATGACAGGAAAACATTCCAAAGTGGTCACCCAGATTAAGGAACTTGGTCTGGAATGTAAAATAACACATTGCTTCATCCATTACGACAGTCTTGCTATGAAAACAATATTAGCTGAACTATATAGTGTGCTTACTGACAGTAAAAATTGTGAATTATATAAAATCTAATGTGGTAAATTCAAGATTGTTCTCTTTATTATGTGATAATATGGAAATTGATCATAAGCAACTGTTATTGCATGCTGAGATATGGTGGCTGTCTTGGGGAAAAGTTCTGTCAAGAGTGTTTGAAATACGAAATGACCTCTTAGTCTTTTTGCAAGGCAAGAAACCTGTTTGGTCTCAACTTTTTAAAGATGTGAATTGGATATCTGGGCTTGCTTATTTATCTGATATGTTTAGTATTTTTAATGGTCTTAACGCTTCTGTGTGAGGAAAAAATGCAACATGTTTTCAATGGCAGATAAGATTGAAGGATGAAAATGAAAGTTAGAAAGTTGGAAAAACAGAATTTCTGAAAATTGTTATGACATGTTCCACAATTTAACAACAATTATTAGTGAAGTTGATAATCTTGATAGTGCACGTCTGCAGAAAGTTATCAATGAACGTCTTACAAATTTGTTACAGTGTCTTGAATTTTATTTTCCATCAAAAGAAGATCCACATATAGGAAATTCATGGATCCAAAACCCATTTCTCTCATCAAAAGATAATTTGAATTTAACTGTAGCCTTACATGACAAGTTGTTGGAATTAGCTTCTGATGAGGGGTTAAAAATAAAATTTGAAAATACAGTATCCCTTACTTCATTTTGGATAAAAGTTAAAAATGAGTACCCTGAGCTTGCTGAGATTGCTTTAAAATCTCTTCTTTTATTCCCTTCAACATGCCTGTGTGAGACAGGGTTCTCTACTTTAAGTGTTATTAAAACAAAACACAGAAACAGTTTAAATATACATTATCCTCTTAGAGCAGCACTGTTATCGATCCAATCTAGATTAGCCAAGCAAGAAGCAAGCTCACTTATCACATTAAAATCTTTAAATGACACATAAAGTGGTCATGCAACACATGCATTTAGGCATTTGTATGAGGAATTTATTATTTCACTTTAGGCTTTCTGTTTAATTACTATTGTGGAAGTATCAAGTTATGAGTAAAATAGCAATTCTCTATATAAATCGCCTATTTGTAAACATTCAGTGAAGCATTTATACAGTTTTTATAATTTAATTTTCCTGTTATATTTATTAAAATATACCTTTTTATTTATAGACCCTAATATTAAAAACTTCATGTTGTAAAAAAAAAAAGAGAAGCCAGCAGTAGAGAGAAATGTGGGACTATGGGAGAGGGAAACAATTGTCACAAGTCTCTCACAGTATTATACTCTTTCATCTCTGTACCTTAGGAAATACGGAAAAGTCTAAAGCTATAAAGTCTACATAGACCTAGTTGAAACAAGCTCTTTGAACAAAGCCCATTTTCTATTGTATGCTGCCTCTCTGATCTTGGATAACTCTGTTAAACTCAATCTTGATTTTTCTCATTTAAATATGGTTATCATAATTCATACCTATGGCATAGGGTTGTTGAGAGGATTAAATCATTTTATGTATGTGGTGACATTATCCCAGTACCAGGAAAAAAAACAAATACAGAAGAAATAGGACCACTCATCTCCTTATGTTTCCTCCTTCATTCTTTTCTCCTACCTACTCCACTTATCTTTTTATCCACTTATGTTCTTCTGCTACCTCTTTTCCATCTCCAAAATTCCACATGGTTTCACAGGTAATAGACTGGATAATTATATGATGACCATACACAGCTGAACCCTAGAGGAAACATAGTGAAAATAGTCCTCATCTGAGGAAAAGGCATACTACCTAGGGACTTAAATAGACTGAGCAAGTCTTAATATCCATATAAATAGAATGTTCCTTATGAACCTGTAAATAGCATTGGAGCCAAACATTAGCAAACAATTAATGGTGTGGAACACCTTAGTGTTAATGGCTTAGTGCTGCTTGCAAGTTCATTTATACATTTACCTGTTTAGAATATAGCTTGCAGAAATGCATAACATAAAAAACCTCTTGATTTTATCTATTGCCTACCTTTGTTCTAATTACTCTGTTAGGTAATTGGAGATATAGCACAGGAAAAATACTGGACTATGTGTCCAATCCCAAAAGCAAAAATTGCAGTCGGCCAATTACTATTCTTTTTCTCATTATTGTAGTACCAACAAAATGCACAAGTTATGTTGACCTTTAGTTCTACAAATGCAGTCATCAATATCATGATGGTGTTATGGTGAAAAGAGACTATTACATGGTGCTTTCTACTTCATCATGCTCGGATATGAAACTGGAATTTACCTATAAGGAAAAGAGGTCCTTGTATGATGCTTTAAACATCTCAGGGTTTTACTTTCTTGCCTTATAAAAATTTCTAGAAGATAGGTAACTATTGACATTTATGTCAACTGCCCATAACCATGAGGGCACAGAAATAAGATCATCTTGGCTTTATTTTTAAATATGCATATAGCAAATAAAGCCCCAGTCCTTATATTAGTATATGGAACAGAATGATAAAGGAGAAAAAATGAGAGAAGAAAGGACCTATACTAGCAGATTCCTCCCTTCTTCTACTGTTCTTTCCTGAAAACTCTACCTGATCAATGATTTGTTTATATGGCATTTGGTAGGACTGAGTCACGTGACTATTTCTGTAGGTTGGGAAGGTTGGACAATATGAATATTTAGAGTTTTGAGGTGCTTGTAACAAAATTTGAGTTTGATTTAGAAAGGAATAAAGTAAGACTGCATATTATGTAGGCAACACGTAAAATCTGCAGTTCATATTTTGGCTCCCCCATATCCACATACAACATTCATATATCCACGATGGCTGTTCATGCACAAGGCATACTTCCCACCTCCTCAAAGGAAACAATACAAACATTATTCAATTACCACTCAGGTCAAAATACATGATTTCAGTGCCGAGGATGGAACCCAGGGCCTCACACTAAGTTACATTCCCAGCCAGTTCATTGAGTTTAGATATGATCCTCTGTGGTTTGAAACACAAACTAAATATCAAGTTACCTACTTTCGACATATTTGAAAGCAGTACAGAAGAAGAAAATAAAATCAAGCTAATATTAGTAATGTAAAGTAATAGGAAACACACAGCATTCATTGGTCTCTAATAATTAAAAATTTTGCTAAAGGAGAGGTTTCAAGGGTTTCTTGCCTCTTCAGTGCAGAAAAATTGTTTAGGCAACTGGTGATTTCTTATACTACCCAGTAAGAATATCACTTTAAATGGTTATTCAAAGGCTGCAATTAACAAGTTTGAGGACTTTCAGAAGCTAATGTCCTAATGGTGCCAGTATAGTGATCCAGAATGTATTCTGCTTTTTAAAATCACTAGTTCTTTACTAAAAGAATCATACCACAGCGATATATGTGCACCCATGTTTATAGCAAAACAGTTTGTAATAGCTAAAGTTTGGAAACAGCCCAAGTGCCCATCAACTGGAAACTGGATAAAGAAGTTGTGGTTTTTTAATAAAATGAAGTACTACTCAGCCATAAAGAACGAGAAACTAGAGACTTTTATAGATAAATGGATGCATATTGAGGCCATACTCTTAAGTGAAATAAATAGGACACACGTGTAAATACTGAATAGTTTCTCTAGTGTGAGAAAATGAAAGTGTAAATAAGGACTAAAATGATTAAAATGAATAACTGATAATTTGAAATAGGAAGAAAAGGTCCAAAGAGGTAGGGGTGATGGGAGGGGAAGGGGAAAGGAAAGGAAAAATTATGAGAAAAGAAAAAAAATGGAAACGAAGTCTATGTAAATAGGGAAGGGTGGAGGGGGTGAAGGGCGCACAGGTAATGGGGAAAAAATAAGAACTAAGATACATCACGTACAGGTACATGTACCCAATGATAAATGTAAATGTATTGTACACCTAAAATGTACCAATAAAAGAATTTAAGAAGAAAAAAAATCACTAGTTCTTTGATCTGAATAGAGAAGCTTGTATCAGATTAATGTTCTTACTGAATACAAATCTAAAGAGATTAAAAACAATAAACAAGTCATGGTGGTGCACGTCTGTAATCCCAGTACTCTGGGAGGCTAAGGTATTAAGATCACAAGTTTGAGCCCACCCTGCTGAGCTGGTGATTTAGCGTAACACTGCCAAAAAATAATTTTTTTAAAAGGGCTAGGAATCAAAGGAAGAGGTGAGGGGATAGCTGGAGGAGGAGGAGGAGGAGGAGAAGAAGGAGGAGGAGGTGGGGGAGGGACAGGGCGAAAAGGAAACGATTGAAAATGATCAAGATATGTTTTATATATGTACCAATTTCCCAAAATTAATGTAAATATTGTGTATCACAAACATAACCAATAAAAAAGGAGGGCTGAGGATGTAGCTCTGAATCAAGGCCTTGGGTTCAATCCCTAGTACTTACAGAAAAGGAAAGAAAAAAAGAAAAGCCCTCCTATTTCTCCAAAGCATCTCACGACTGTGAAGAGAACACAAGTTTACAAGTGTCCTGGTGCTTAGGGGAGTTTCACTGGCTGTGGGGCAAAGCCTCGAGCAGGGGTGTCAAACGGCTGGGATTTAAGTGGCTATAATCCTGGAAAAGGGAAACCATTCATATGAACCTGAAATTCTCTACTGAATCTTTCCTTTAAGCGTTTGACGAACCTTAACCCTCTAAAACAATTAATAAAATGCTGAAAAAATAAAATGAGACAAAATTGGCCCTCAAAGGCTAAAAGCCTGAACACAGATTTTCTTGTGGGGCTGGGGTGACAAAATACAGTATATGGCAGTGTATACACAGTATATACAATATTAAGGCAGAGAGTTTGTTAAAAACCCTGGACATCCAGTTGCAACCTTGCAAGAACTTTATCATAGATAAAATACAGTAAAGAAAACAAGAAATAGACTGGCCCTAAGGAAGGCTAAACCCACTCTCATTTGGATCAAAGCAACCTGCCTGTCTCCTCTCTCTCTGGCAGAAAACCAAATTCTTTTACAACAAGAAACAAATCACAGCATTCGGGGACTCCACAAATTTCACATACAACGTCAGAATTCTTTTTAAAAATACCAGGCAGGTCAATGAAAAACACTTTTAAGAGGCTACATGAGCTTTACGTGAATCATATATTGGCCCATGTAATGAAACTTTATTACGATATTGGGTTTTCCAGGTAAAAATTCATGTGAGGTTCATGGAGCCTCCTCTTCATGTTTTATTATCCTAACCGACATATGACTTCGGTCCCAGTCACACATACACCCATCCTTTTCCATCGTGTCCACATGTAGCACATCATTTCTTTGTGTTTTCTCTCCCTTTTTCACTCTTCTTGTTCAATAAGATTATCACTTCTATAATATTTTCTTCTATCATCATGTCCCTAGGAATATATTTCTTCCTATTTTGTATATGAGAACTTTGAGAATCAACAAAAGGTAACTAGTAGCCAGCCCAATATCACAAAACAGTGATACCATGCTAAGAAGTCTGGTTTCAGAATCCATGAGCCTAATGATTATTCCATACTCCCTTTCACACTATAGTGAAACTTCCATCTTCTAAAACAGAGACAGGAGGATAAGGTTTTAAAATGCTTTATCTTTACTATTGCTTGTATTTTTTATATTTTTCAAATTTTCATACTTTTGTAATATGATTATAAGAAAAAAGAAACTAAAAATCAGAAGAGATGTAAAATTCAAACTTATTATTAATAGCTATCAACAACCACTTTCTAATTATAATGTGTATAAATCATAATGTTTGCTTTACCTCTAGGTAAATGTACTGTACAAGTACCTCTATAACGGTTTACTGTACCATATGCAGATAAAATATTATAAGATTCTACAACTTTATTTAAATGTGAGTTGACTTGAAAATTTTATAAATATATGCTATACTTGTCCACTTCGCAGGAAATAGTTGTTTTTGAGGTTTATCAACCATCTCAAGACACTACATTGTCATAAATTTTACTGCAAGTAGCAATTTTCTTGTTGCAATTTAATGGCCTGAGTGAATAGTTCTCTTCTATAAACAATGTACTCCAATCACACTGTTAAAATTGAATTAATATGAGAGGTGTAATACTTCCCTCAAAATGCAATTCTAAGAGGTTTTAACTGTAACATGTGTAAGTAAATAATTTTAATTTATAATAGCAATAGCGCTGCACATGTGGTAAAACAAATGATCCTTGGTAATTTAAACCATGGCAAAATTGGAAGATTTCAAAAATTTACTTTATTAAACAAAAGTAAAAAAGCTATTCCATTTGCACAGTAGAAAAGGACATAAATTGTCTGAGCATGAAATCATACAATGGGAGGAACAGTAGCAGGTGTCACTGTCACAGACTGGAGATGGAAAGATTCTGCACTTAGATCATGTAAGCAGCTCCTTCTCTGAGGCAGCAGTAATGGTTTCTAAAGGGTTGCTGCCATAATTCAGTCACACTGAGAAGGCACATGCTTTCTCCTCGAGCCTACATGTGTAGAAGCCCACCAGTCATTCTGATTAACAGGGCAGGGAAAGAAAAGCTTTTCCACAAGAACTGATTAACAATCCAAGCAGCCTCTGGTTTTCCAAATCTGCATGGATATTGGCATTTCAAATTATCTAACCAACCCAAACAACCCAAAATAGGAAGTAATCAAATAAGTTGCTATGTAAAGTATTTAACTGATCCAATTTCCTTATTTATTTATTTTAGTGTAATTTATTTCAATTTGCATGAATATAACTACAGGATGGGCTAGAAACTCAGAAATAGCAGCACAACACTAAATAAGATTCACTACTCACTTATTGGGAAGCACAACACTTATTACTTTTCTGTAAGCATTTTTTAATGATGTTTGGGTATCATTTGGGGATTCTGCCAAACAGCATACCTGAATATTTTATTTTTAGAATAATCAGAAATCGTGTAGAATAGAATTTTGGTGTATTATTTCCAAGGGGAATACTTCTAATAAGTCTGTCTCCCTCAGGGAAAACTTTAAATTACAGATAGAGAGTAAAACACTTGTTATTTCTTTGACTCACTAATACACTCTATGTGGGCTTTAAGGATTGAAAAAATATATGTGGGTATTTCACTTTTATAGTGATGCAGGGGGTCAGCAGTCAGTATATTTGGAGTTAGTAGTCATCTCTAAGTGATTTATAGTATATTTTTACTTTCTTCATTGATTTTACCATGTTTATCATTTTTATACTATAGGTATATGTTATTTTAAAATACTTGAAATATTACTGCAATAAAATATTCATTCATATGGCAATAATTTTAGATTTTTAAATTTAGATTTACTACATATAGACTTGCATGGAGCTGCTTTTTAAATGTGAACTACATTACCTCTTTATTCAGGGCCAGATTGGCTTGGAAATTTGCTAGAATAATATTTTACAAGAATGCAAGGAGGAAAAAGATGTAATATTCACAGCAGTCCATATTGAAAAGCATCATAAAGGGATGATGCATTACACAGAAGTAGAAGGAACAAGCAAAACTAAAGAAAGAGCATTTTAAAGAATAAATAGACCATATTTCCTAAATTTCACTCTGCCTAATGGCATTAAATTATTTTGGCTCTCTCTTTAGGACATAAGGTATTATGTTAAAATAGCCTGTATATTCAGAAAAGTTTTTTATACAGGTAAAACCATCTGGTCATTAATTTGCCTTGAAATTTCTGTGAAGTGCTAAGGGCAAAGCAGCAGATGTCATCAATGAACTGTGCAGAGACAATAATCGAATCATCTCCTTCTCCTTCATATACCAGAGAGAGGCATAGCCACAGGAAGAAGAATGTAAATGCCCTCATAATTTTAATTCTAAAGTGAAGAAAATTATTTGGTTTGGCTGTAAATTTTGCATTTCTCTCTCCAAAATTCACTAAAATTAGGAAATGCTATTAAATAGAAACAAATAAGCTGCATTAATTTCTGTCTGAGTGAACAGTCTTAAATGTATTCACACCAACAGTGGTACAACGTGTTCCACCCAAATGTGGGCATTTTTATTAATAATCTCCTATATTAATAATTTTTAAATAATGGAATATTTTTAGAGGCCTTTCTTTTAAAGGAGTGGCTCTCAATTAGGTGGTGGCTTTGCCCTCCATGGGACATTTGTCAATGGCTGGACGTTCTTTTTGGGTGTCCCCGCAGAGGGATCATACTGGCATCTAGTGGGTAGATAAGGCTCAACATCCTTCTCTGCACAAGGCATCTTTCTACAATAAAGGAATTTCTAGCCCAAAATGTCGTTGGTATCAAGGTTGAGAAATCCTGTTTACATAAAAACAATGAATTTTGTTTCGCATCTACAATGACCATACCACAGTTCAGAATTGAGTTATAAAAATTAGAAAAGTTGACATTGTTACAAAAAAAAAAGTAAAACAAAAAGAAACAACTTTTGCAGAATTCCTTCTACAGAAACCAATGCAGATAGATCCTGTATGTCACCATTTAGCGTGAGTCTTTGCTTTAAGGACAATGCAAGTTAAGGTAATTGAAGATAAGGAAAGGATACCAGCTTGAGTAGTAGGTGGATAGAGCAGATTCTGAAAAGTGGATCAGAAAGGACCATTAGTGAAACAAAGGGACACATTTTATGGGGTGGTTGTACAAGGCTGGGGTCTAGTCAGTCACTATCTCAGTCCTGCTTTCCTAGTTCAGGTTGAATCCTCATTACTGGAGAGGCAGTTTGATGCCCATGAGATGAAACCTTGTGACTTACGGGACAAAGTGGTTCCCATGGGAGGGATCCTCATGCTTAGAGGGGCAATCTCAGTCATGTGAGGCTCTGCTGGAATCCAAGTGACCGGAAGTTTAGGGCAATGGAGACTCCTGGGAATAGGTGTTTTTAGTGTTGTATGGCTGTGAAATGGGCTGGGTAAATTCACAGCCAATAAATCTTGTTTTACCAGCTTTTAAACAGACACATACTACATTACTAACATGTCTGTGCAGAGCTGAGAAGGATTTGACCAAATTTCACAAAATGAAAGTCAAGTTTTTTTCTACTTTTAGTTACTATTAGGCATTTGTAGGCCCAAGTAGCACAAACCTCATTTGTTTTTAAAAAGAAAACACAAATCATTATTTTAATGGGTAGCAAGGGACCAAGAGTGTGTTCTCTATCAGACTCCAAAAGAAGCTAAAATAGGATATTTTAGTGTTTATGAAATCCACAGCTACATAGACATAAATGTACAAGAAGCAAGGATGAGAAAGTACTCTCTAGGGAAGTTAAAGGACAGATAACCTTCCAAAGTTAGCAACATGAAGATTTGGGGACACAGAATTTATGATTTGGTTTATCAGTTCAAAATCTATCACTTAGATAAATATTCAGTGACTACTTTAAAATAATGGCAAATATATCATTACTCTGCTTTCTGTATGATATTTAATTAATATGCATAATATGTAGAATCATAACATCTAAAGGATTAATTCTAAATTTGGCTGGTTTAATTCCCCTACTACTGTTATTTCATTGACTTCCATACTTACGTAGCTGCTATAAGACTTCTTAATTATTTACTGAGACTCAAGTAGTGGTACCTATTGAAGAATTATCTATTTTTTTCATAGAGAGATTAATTTCCTGAACTAGAGAAACTGGAAGTGATATATCGGCTGGGGCAATATATTAAGAATGATAGTGTTTTCAGAGTTTGAAATATGGCTATGAAATATTTTGCCAATTCATGACTTTGCAGTGCAAGATTTCAACCGGGAACATTACCCTTCTTATAAACGTGTTAGAATTAATTATACAGATGCCAATAAATACCATATAAGCCATTTGCCTTTAGATTTTTCACATTTAATACTATGATAAAAATATTTAGCATATTCAAATGGGATTAAAATTATTTTAAATTATAAAGATATAAAGAAATGTTTCTGGCATTAATTAAAAAAATTCTTCAGTTATGATCTTTCACAGGAAAGTAGTTTCTACACAGAGTCTTTCAGATAAAAACAAACTCAAGATTTTACTTTCAATAATTGGGGAACAAAAAAGCAGCATAATCTCTGTGTAGTAGTCTCATAGGTGCCTTTTGAAATTTTGTACTTTGTGTTTTTGTCAACAAGTGAGCTAGACATTCTCATGAAGAAAAATACTTTCAAGGAGTGAAGTCAGTTGCAATCTGAAGATTTCAGCAAGTGGTCAAGTTGGATAAGAACAGAGGATTTTTATTTAAATGTAAACTAGTATGGTAGAAACATGGTGTGCATCTTACCTTATGATTTAATAAACCACTTGAAAACATTAATGTTTGTTTCCTTAGTTGTCAATCCTAACTGTAGTTTTTTTTGAGCACTGAAAAAAATCATTGAGTAGTGGAAGGAAGAACACATTTGACTTCATGAGTGGTAGTGAGAAAACTTGGAAATGCACTTACTGGTGGGAATGGAAAGGTGGTTTTCTCTGTACTCAAATCTGCCCTCCAAAAAGCTGCCTTTGTTTCCCAGTTGCAGGGACTGAAGGATATTCATTCTACTTGCAGGTCCCGCCATGCTCAAAGGCCACTTGGGTATGAGAGGCATCCTGGCTCCTTTCCAAAGCTCGCATCCCACCAAACATATTAAAGAAATCAATCCATGTTAACAGAAGGGGTGTGGATAACAGACACCTAAGACAATGTGGACTGGAAAAGACTGGGGAACTAAATAAGCATGAGTGCTTGGTAGGGAGTTCAAAGTGAGATTGCAGAGGGAGAAAACCTTACTTTAAGGCTGCAGGACACTTGGAGAAGGAAGACAATAGGATTTAACAAACACATGTTATAGGTGATAAATTGGCTTCAACTGAACTTGGGAAGAAAATACATATTTTACTTCTTGATTGTCTATAGGGTTTCTCTGTTTTCAGTACTGCAGCAAGACAGAAACATGAAGGATTCCAGAATTAGTTCTAATATTTTACATCTACTTAATTATTTAAATTCTAAAAAGTAGACAGCCCAGTCCCTGTATTCAAATGACCATTTTAGGTAAAAATCTATTACTTATATATTTCTAAAGTAATATAGAAAGGATATATTAATCAAATTAATTAGAAAAAATTTGAGATTCTAAATCATCTAAATTGTTGTCTGAATATCCCATTTTATTATATGTTTTGAAACAGCCTACTTTTTGTGCAGATAAAACAAGTGGCTCTTATTAAGTGGGAATCCAAATAAATACAATGTCATGTTATAAAATTCCCAAGAAAGATGGATAATTGTGGTAAAAATGTGATATGATTTCATTTCTCTCTGAATTTAGAATGCAGCATTTCTTCTGTTGGTTTAAGATACATTGACTATCAATCTAAAAAATTCCTATTTGGCTTCATGAAAGATAGTGTCCCCAAGAATATGCAAAATGATGTACAAAATCATGGCTCACAATGAATATGTTCCCAAAAACACCCACACTCGAATGCTGAATCAGAATGGTAATGTCCTTTGAGTCGCAGCCAGAATATCGCAGTGTGTGCTTTCAGTACACTTTTTTGGCAAGCTAAGAGCTGCTATTTAAACTGTACATAGGGCTGGGGATGTAGTTCAATGGAAGAGCTCTTCAGCACGTATGTGGAGCCCTGGGTTCAATCTCCAGTACAAGGGGGAGAGGGGGACACCTGTGTAAATAATTATTAGCAAAGATCAAATGGAAATTGTTCTGGACTGAATGGTGACCTCAAAATTTGAATGTTCCAACTCTAGCCCTCAATGTGACTATATTTGAAGATCAAGATTTCAGGAGTTAATAAGGGTACATGAACTCTGCAGGATGGGGCTGTGATCCAATGGGATTAATATCACTATGAGAAGAGGTAGAGACAGGAGGGCGAGTGAGCTCTCTACTGTGTGAGGGAGCCCTCACCACAACTCAAACAGGCCAGCATTTCCCAGGCTCCAGACTGAGAAAATAAATTTCTGTTATTTAAGTCACCTGCACTATTGCAGTTTGTTGTGACAGCCCGTGCTGACTAATACAGAAATGTACAATATACCAGAGCCACTTTATGGTTTGAAACTGAAGACAACTTTTAATTGAATATCTGAAGGGAAAAAAATGAGGAAATATCTAGATTTTATCCTATGTTGTCTTCTAGAAATATTAGTTTTAAGATTGGTACTAGGTCAATAAAACATTTTAAGTTAAATTATATGAAATGTATTAGGTCTGAGACTAAATACAGTGTCTACAGTTTTTATACAATGCCAAAGTTCCAGTTCCTACTGTTGGAAACACCACCCTTTCCCCATTGAATTGCCTTTGAACTTTTGTCAAAGATTATCTGCTGTATTTTGGGGGGTTTATTTCTGTCCCTGTTGTCTGTGTGACTATACTTTTGCCAATACCATACTGTCTTTGTTGTTGCAGCTTTATAACAAATCTTGAAACTGAGGAGTATAGGTGTTCTGACATTAGCTCTTCTTCATAATTGTTTTGGCTATTGCAGATCTTTTATTTTTCCATATAAATTTAGAATCAGTTTGTCAGTACCTATAGAATCACTTATAGGATTTTAACTGGAAGTGTGTTAAATCTATAAACCAAGTTAAGAACTGGTAAACAACAATACTGAGGCTTTCAATACATGAGCCTGAAATATCTCTGAATTTATTTAGATCAGTGTTTTACTTCACTGGAGTAACATGCTTGCTCACATATAGATCCTATACATATATTGTTAGACTTGCATTTAATTATCAAACTTTCTTTGCTATTATAATGGCTCTTTTCATAAGATGTTTAGTTCAAATTTCAACTGTTTATTTCTGAGATATACATTTTTCATGTATTAATCTTATACTCTGATTTCGTTATAATCATGTTTGTTAAAGGATTCTTTTTTGTGATTTTTTAAAATTTGGGATTTTTCTGTATAGGCAAACATGTCATTTGCAAATAAAGACAGATTTAATTGTTCCTTATATACATCTTCCATTTGTGGGTGTGGGGGGCGTTGTTTAACTGGGCAGTTGAATACTAGTAGTGAAATAGGACATTCTTGGCTCATGATAAGTATAACAATCATGTTTCTCAGCAGTAAGTAGGATATTCACTGTAGGATTTATTTTTTGTAGATATCCTTTATTAAATTGAAGAAATTTCCCTCTATTCCTAATTTATAGAGGATTGTTATTCATTTTGTTACCAAGAATGCTTTTTGAATTTTGAAAGTGCTTGTCCTGTATCAACTCATAAACATATGGTTTATCTTGTTTAGTCTGCTGATGTGGTTAATTGCACTAATTGATTCTTAAATGTTGGACTAACCTTGTATACCTGGAAACAAAATCCCATTTGATCTTGATGTGTAATTCTCTCCTTTTATTTTCATTTTTTATCATCACAGTACTCTGTAACAGCTAAGTTCTGTTAATATTCTCTGTTCCTTCTTCCTTAGAAGGTCTTTTTAAGGAATGACTCCTCATCCTTCAGACCTCACTAAGATATCTCTTCCAAGGATACTTCCCTGACTCCCAATCTAAAAACATCCCCAGTTCTGTTTACTCTATAGCATCACCACATTCTGTTATCCACAGAACAATACATAATATTAAGTTTACTTGTTTATTGTTTTGTGCTTTTTTGGAGAGAGGGGACCATTCTCTTTCTTAATTACCTCTATATTTCCTGTGCCAAATTTGTTTCTTATTTTTATAAATTAAAAAATGTTATAATTGTGATGTGAATGATACAGGAGAAAGGAAGAGGGAGGGAGGGAGGGAAGGAGGAAGAGGGGGCGAAGAAGAAGGAGGATGAGGAGGAGGATGAGGAGGAGGAGGAGGACCAGGAGAGGGTGAAGAGAGCAGAAAAAAAGAATAACTACAGAGGGAAAAATCTTTGCAACTGAAGTATATTTGGATGCCCGTACTAGGATGGTGGTGGTACTTAGAAGAACATGTCAATTCTCTGTTCATTTCTTACTTATAATGATTAAATATTTATTAGGTTGGAAAACATTGGACTCTCTGAAGAATACATTTGTTCATTTGATTTGATAAGATTATAAAACAGGCAAAAAACTACTTGTATGAAGGCTACCAGGGAATGTGAAAGACGAGAGATCATATTAAAAGTAAGTCTTACACTGTGGCTGTGCACTTTGATAGCTTGTACCAGCTTAGTTTTAGCTGGGTACATGAGAAGTGAGGCCGCCTGAAGCAGTGACTTTCTAGAACTTTCTTCATGGGGTTTAATACTATAATGGGTATGGACAGACACAACAATACAATGCATTCAGTTCTAAACATGCTTTATGTTTAGAATACCTTTATGAAGTTCTAATTACTATATTTCATAAAACTGAAAATATAACTCAATAGAAAGGATTCGTTCCAAAATTTAGGGACAATGGATTGATTAGTCATAAAGAAAAATCATTATTACAAAAATGTAAGCCCAGGTGGGTTAAAATTTGAATTATAATAATTAAAATATAAATATACAAATTAAACAAGAGAATATGTACATAATCTTGTAGTGAGGAAGGAATTTTTATGACTGAGGTAGACAAAAATATCTTCAAGGAAATATGTAAAATTTACTACCAAAATTGTCTAACTTCTATTCCAATAATCTAGAAATGTAAGTACAAATAAATAATCATTTATCTATCTATGATTAAACTTAACAATTTTAAAATAGTGTATCAGTAAATAGGTAGGTGCTGCAAACAGGCAAATTGGCATCCATAAATTGACAACTACAAGTGGTTTTACTTTACTAAAAATATTTGCCATTAGCTTGCATTTAAAAAGACTAAATGTTGAAAATATGAAGAAACTTCAATCTCCAGTAATATTGAAGGAAACTCGAGAAATTAAATATTGGGGTTTCTCTTGTTTTTCTAACTAATTTACAAAGACAAAAAATTTTAGCTTTGATAACATTTCTGGAAAATGTGTACTGTCTTAATTTATTGTGAAAGTATAATCTACAAGGTGAAAAAAAATTTGACAGCATATATCAACAGCACAAAAAATGTTCAATTACGGAATTTACAAAGTGAGATCATTAGGCTCCCAACATAAAAAACACATTTCATGATGAATATAAGAGAATATGGTTAAATGTGGACATTTTGGATGTCTAACAATAAGAGTATACTGAAGAAAGTTTTAATATACTCACAAAATGAATGAATGTGACATCACTAAAATTATACTTATAAAAACTACGCCATCTTAATTCAATGTTACAAATAAATGTACATTGAGAAAGAAATAGAGACAATGTGACAGAAATAAAAGGGAGTTACAAAAGAGTAATGAAGGTGATTTCTGGTCAAATAAAAGTATAATTCTTTCCCAGGTAACATCTAACTCCTTCAAATTTACTATAATAATTATGCATTAAAATTAATGTGAATAAGATTCACTAGTCATAGATAATATATGAAATATTTGAAGAAAGAGTTGAATTTAAACAAAAAGTGGTTATTTTCTACTTATCTCACCTTTTCATTTAATTTTTCTCTTACCTAAGTCATTTATAGGTGAAAGATTAATAAGAAAAGAAACTACTTTTGCTAGAAAATAGAAATTATTTCTATGAAATCACCATTGCCACTTTTATCTAGAATATTTTGAAAGTCATAACCTATTTTCCAATAAAATAAATGTTAATTTGCAAACTCAAGTATATCACTCATCTATTGAACAAGATTCATAGATTTTAATAAATATAACAAGTTAGAGATCTTAAAGAGTGGAAAATACCTTATAAAAGTGACAAATAATTGTCTCCAAATAGTTGCTAATTATAAATGTATTAAAAATAATTTAAAGATTTAGTATAATGAATTTTCCTTCCACTTATTCACTTAAGAGATGTTCATTTCATTAAAATCCATTTTTGAAAATGTCACATTTCCAAATGATTTATTCTACTTTAACCTTTATAAATTCTACTGTAACCATGACTACTGATTTTATAATTGCTATTTCACCTTATTCTGCCCATTCTATTTTATAAATAATGAATAATTACCATTCTATATAATCCCTTAGCAAAATCAATATGATTTTGAAGAGAAGGGAGAGGAAATGTAAATGGGAATCAAGTTTTGAGAACAATAGGTAAGGTATATTTTGGAGCACAAATTTTCTGATTTCTGAGATAATGCTTTAATACAATTAATACTATAAATAGGATATGGTAGTAACAGGAAATTTTTGTCATGAAAGATATTTTTAGCTCTTTCTCCTAAAGAAATATTGCACTATGTACTTTTCTAATGAGGTGGAGATGTTCAAACTCAGAAGGAAATGAATTAACCTAAAGGAGTATCTAAAAAATTGAAAACTGTTAACATGTAGATAAGTGCCAGTGGTGGTTAGGGTGATATGTCAACTTGATTTGTTTTGGGATCCACCAAGGGAGATTGCTGGATCAATTCTGTGTGTCTCCAGCCATGTTCAGATGGGTCTGGGTAGGTCTGGCCAGGTCCTGGTGTTGGGTCTGTCTGGTCTCTAGCCCCATCCTCTTTGGTAGTGTTCCCCTGCTCTGCTCCCCTGCTGCCACAAACTAAGCAGCTTTACTCCACCATGCCAGTCAGCCGTGTTTCTGCCTAGGAGCCAGCTGACCATACACTAAATTACCTTAAAATATGAGTCATATTCAACCTCTCCTCCTTAATTAGGGGTGTCAGGTATTGTGTCAGCAACAATAAAGCAACTAGCTAATACAGGTGTTTACAAAGACAATTGACCTTTCTTTGAAGATCCCTAAGGATTCTCACAAAATGAGAGGGACAAGAAACAAAAGGTTATAGTAATGATACCATTTAGTAAGTGTCATCCTAGGACACCATTTGACATTTATAAGTGGCGCTTTCTAGAGCTTTAATTCTCTAAGAAGAATTAGGGAAAGCAAAGATGGGTCAGAAAAAATGTGTGCATCATAATAAACATCACAAATCTGCTGTTTTATTTTGCATTACTAGGGATTGTACCGAAGATCTTCACACTGAGCCACAGGGTTTTTTAGTTCTTATTTTGAGACAGGGTCTCACTAAATTGCTAAATTGCCAGGGCTGGGCTAGACCTTGGTCCTCTGAGTGCTGAGATTAAAGGCACGCCCTCCACACCTGTTTACTTTATTACTTTCTGCTTGCCATTGACTGTCTCCTGCTCTGTCTCCTACAATAAGGCCACTCTAATAAAGTTTTAGGAAATAAGCATTTTTTTTCAAGTACCTTTTATTCAAGTAGGTTACAATATTCAGTTAACTCTTTTCTTTGACTCACTTTAGTAATGCTGCGTTATTCCAGTGAAAGTGACAGAAAGTCTTAATGACTAATAAAAAGAGCTGCCCTTTTGATGTTTACTAAAATAAGGTTGTCACTGTCCATGTGCTATCTACTCATATCTACACTGAGCTTCTAAGATGTCCCCACTTGAGATACTAACTTCCGTTTTGTGATCTCTTTGCGTCTTGATTTTAGCTACCTCTCTTTCTTAATTTGTGCCTTCTCTGACCTGAAGCACTCTTCCTTGAAAAGCTAGCCTGCCTCCTGTGGTTCACCTTGATAACTCTGCATTCCTGTTTATTTTCTTAATAATAATCTAGACCATATGTCCTCCCTCTTGCCTGGATCTTTGATGGGTAAAACTGGAGGAAAATATAAGGGGAGGTGGGAGGGGTAGGGGAAAGGAAAGAGTGGAATGGAATTAACATGAGAAAAGGAAGAAATGGAAACAAAGTCTTTGTAAATAGGGAGGGGTGGAGGGGTTGAAGGGAGGGCAGGGGAATGGGGAAAAATAAGAACCAAGATACATTTTGTAAGGGTTCAAATCTCCAATGATGAATGTCATTATATTGTATATCTAAAATGTTCCAACAAAATTAATTTTTAAAAAATCAGAAAAAAGAATTTTTTTAACCAAAAGATCATATCATTTATTGTCCAAATAGGGAATCCTTTTAAAGAATAATTTATTGGAGCATAACTGACAGACAATAAACTGGATATGTTCAGAGCATGCAATCTGAAAAATTTTAACATGTGCATTTACCTATGAAGTCAGAACCATGACGAAGATAATGAATATTTTTTTAACTTTATTAAATTCTTTTATTGGTACATTGTAGGTATACAACACAATTACATTTCTCATTGGGAATTGTACCATCTTGGTTCTTATTTTTTCCCCTTTCCTAGCCCTCCCTTCACCCCCCCTTCCCTATTTACAAAGACTTTATTTCCATTTTTTCCATTTCTCATCATTTGTCCTTTCCCTTCTTTCCTTTCCCCTGCCCCTCCCACTACCCCTACCCCTTTGGACCTTTTCTTCCTATTTTGCATTATCGATTATTCATTCTAATCATTGGTACATTTTAGGTATACAATATAATGACACTCATCATTGGAAATTTGTACCTTTACATAGTCTCTCTTGGTTCTTATTTTTCACCCTTGCCCAGCCCTCCCTTCAACCCCTCCATTCCTCCCTATTTACAAAGATTTTGTTCCTATTTTTCCATTTTCTCATATTACAAAGAATTAAAAGAATCATACCACAATGATATATGTGCCCCCATGTTCATAGCAGCACAGTTTGTCATAGCTAAAACTTGGAAACAGCCCAAATGCCCATCAACTGGAGACTGGATAAAGAAAATGTAGTTTTTTATAAAATGGAGTACTACTCAGCCATAAAAAATGAGAAATTACAGACATTTATAGCTAAGTGGATGCACATTGAGGCGATACTCTTAAGTGAAATAAATAGGACACACATGTATAAATACTGAATAGTTTCTCTGGTGTGAGAAACTGAAAGTGTAAATAAGGACTAAAATGTATAATAGGTAATGTGAAATAGGAAGAAAAGGGGCAAAGGGGAAGGAAGTGGGAAGGCTAGGGGAAAGGATAGAAGGGAATGAGATTAATACGGAAAAAAGAATTTAAAAAATAAACTCTATTGTGTAAGCACTAAATAAGTAAAAAAAAGTGTTTAAAAGGTATTTTCTTAAAGAAAAGATATAATTATGCAATTCATTATGGCCAGTCCTATGATTTTATTGTTTTGATATACTGTTTCAAGTTGAAAGTCAAATCTATCACAAACATTGAGCTTCATAGGTTTAAATGCTGCAAGAATATGGTCAGAATTATTCTAATGATAAACATCCTGTCAATTGGCAGAAAAGATAAAATTACTGAACACTTGGACATAACAGTGTGATATGATTTTAAAAACGTGTTTGTATAAATTAGGAAAACTATGCTAGCAAAGGAAAAAAATCCAAAAGATAGCTGCATTAAGGCCAATCAGTAGAAACATGTCTTGAAGAAATTGAGCCTAATTAAGGGATGTTAAGTCTAAGAAGAGTGGTATCAGAGCAAAGCTAGGCAAACTCAATTTCATCAAAATAAAAAAGTTTCTGCACAGAAAAGGAAACGATCAACAGAGTGAAGAGAAAAGCTACAGAATATTTGTACAGAGAAAACATTTATAAACTTTATATCCAACAAGATGTTCTACAATGTATAAGGAATTCCAAAAACTCAATAGCACATCTAATAATAATAATAATAATTTCATTAAAAATGGATCAAGACTTAAATGACATTTTTAAAAAGAACACATAAATGGCCAACAGATACATGAAAAAAATGTTTAAAATCACTAATCATCAAGAAAATACAAATCAAAACCTAATTGAAATATTCCCTCATTTTAGTTAGGATGGATTTTTTTTTTAAAAAAGACGAAAGATAAATGCTAGCAAGGATGTGGAAAAAGGGAATCCATACTTACTGTTGGTGAGAATTCGAATTAATGAAGACATTGTGAAAAACAGTATAGAGCCTATTTTAAAAAATTAAAACAGAACTACCATATGATCCAGCAGTTCTAATAGATAAATATATCCAAAGGACTTGAGTTCAGTATGTCAATGTGACATTAACATGCTTACATTTATTGTAGCACTATTCTCACCAAGAAATGGAAACAAAAGATGTCCCTCAATTGATGAATGGATGAATAAAATGCAACATATATAAACAATGGAATACTATTCAGCCAGAAAAATTATGAATTCCTATCATTTGAGAATTGAATGCAACTGGAAATCATTATGTGAAGTGAGAGAAAATAGACACAGAAAGACAAATACCACATGGTCTCACTCCTATATAGAATCTTAAAAAGTTAGTTGATCTCAGAGACTAGAAAAGTGGTTACCAGAGGCTGGTAAGAGTAGAGGAGAAGAAGAGTAGTGGAAAGGTTGGTCAACATTTACTAAGCTAATAGGAGAAATAAGTTCTGGTTTTCTTACTTTGTACAACATTGTAACTCTAGATAATAATATCATACTATATATTTCCAAAAAGTTTACCAAAAGGAAGGAGTTTGAATATTTTCACAACACAGAAATAGTAAATGTTTGCAGAGATAGATATGCTTTTTCAGATTTGAACATTATAATTGTATACATGTACTGGAACATCACACAATAGTCCATAAATATGTACAATTTTTTATACATCAGTGTAAAAAATGTAAGAGAGGAACTAAGAAAATTTAAGAGGGAGAACAATGAAACAAGTAAAGTGGCAAAGGTCAGAATTTACAATTCAAGGCATCTGATAGGCAATTTTCTCTTCTCTTTCTTGCAATCCTATAAGAATTGACAGAAAGAATGTAAAAAAACAAACATCCATAGCTTTAGTAGCAAACTGAGGTCAGAGTAGTTATTGGGTTTAATACTTAAGAACATCTGGAAATACAAGAGAGCTGTAAAAAATGGAAAATAAAATGAAAAACTAGGAACTTACTGACCACTTGCTAAAAAGTGAAGAATCTAACAAAAACTTCAGAAGCAGACCTCAAGAACAAAATGATCCAGATACGAACTACAAGTAGAATTTGGACATTGTCTTTAGATGACAGTGAAGAGGCTGTAAACCAGTTGTCCCAGATGTTAGCATTACTGCCAGTAGGTTTTATCCTTGAGCAATCAAGTGGCAATTAGTTAAAGAAATTTACCAAACAAATTGTTGGGGTTAAAGACAAAATGAAGCAGTGCCCATAAATTCTGTACACAATAGGTGTGCTGCTTCAAACTCATTAACCAAATTGCCTCAAAATTGTAAGGACAAGGGATAATCAGGAAATCTTGAACAACTCTCTTCCCTGCTTAACCAGGAGAACACATATTTCTTTGATCATAACTTGAATTTTTTACTATAGGAAAAAATTTTAAATATTCTGGTAATTATTACTCCAGATGCTAATGCTATTTATTCTAGATGCTTATTAATAAGCAAATATACACAACCAAGAATATACAATAGATAAGGAAATTAACAGATGCAATGTGGATATCCAGTTGAACACAAAATAACTTACTTAAACATGATTAACATAGGAAGCAAAACACAATTTTATAATCACTATAATGAGTAATATTCAATATTCAGAAATATTTTTCAATATTACCCCCAAATCAGAAATATTCAATGTATTTGGAGACAGTGATGTTACATACTAGCATATGGAAAAACTATTACTTCCTGGGAAGAGCCATGCAGGTGCAAGTTGTTCTAAGTGGTAAGCAGAAGCAAAGCCAGTGGTTTGGGTTTTATGTTAGCTAGAAATGTGGCCAGAATGAGGGCTCCAGGAAGTGTTTCAGCTTCTTGCAAGAGGAAGGAGAGGGCATACATGAGTTTTTGTTTGTTTTTTGGTACTGGGGATCAAACTCAGGACCTTGCACTTGGGAGGCAGGTGGTGGCACCACTGAGCTAAATCCCCGGCCCATACATGAGTTTTGTTATAGGCTTGTTCAGAAGAGGGTGTGAAGTGAAGAGGGGAATGTGAAAGCTGTCTGAGACTAAAAAGCAAAATGGAGCCCGCTGCAGACAGGCAGGTCTGTACACGCCCTACAGAGGTCCTGAGTTGCGCTGGAGATGCCAAATCACCCCTCTGCAGACAGGCAGGTCTGCCCATGCCCTACTGAGGTCCTGAGTCATGCAGAAGATGCCGAATCACCCCGCTGCAGACAGGAAGCCACCTGGTTCCACACTACAAAGACGCAGAGGACACCAGACCACGGTACTGAGTCCCGCTGCTCCTGGCCCAGATGTTGGGGCTTCTGAGCCGCCATCCCATTGCTCCTGGTCCAGAGGAAGGGGCTTCTGGGCCACCATCCCTCCCACCGCTCCCGGCCAAGAGGTAGGGGTTTCTGAGCTGCCATCCCACTGCTTCTGGACCAGAGGAAGGGGCTGCCCGGCCACCACCCCTCCCGCTGCTCCCAGCCCAAAGGAAAGGGCTTTTGGGTCACTATCCGTACCGCTGCTCCTGGCCCCTGTCCCACCTCTCCAAGATCAGAGGAGGTAATCTGTGGAGGCTCTAACAGCCCCCCACCCCAGTTGAAAAGAGAAAACATGTAAATAAGTCTCAAAACCTGACTTCCAGATCACCTACAGCAACCCCAAAGGGAAATGAGATGGAACACTCTGATACTCAACCACCTGGGCCCACTGAAATGGCAACAAAAGGGGATCAGGGAAAAATAAAATCAGAAATAATTTCTCAGATAACAGGAGAAATTGTGCCCCTAGTGCAAGGCATGATTAATAAATCTAGAGAGGAGCTCAGGAACAT
>NW_004624813.1:9605296-9618733 GCF_000247695.1 Heterocephalus glaber | reverse complement strand
AAAATATAAGAACCAAGATGCATTATGTAAAGGTACAATTCCCAATGAGAAATGTGATTGTGTTGTATACCTACAATGTACCAATAAAAGAATTTAATTAAAAAATAAGCAAAATGGAGGGTTCCTCTTCATTGTGAAAGACAACTATAAACTCAGAGAAGATAATTTGCATAAAACTGAGGATGAATTAGTATTCATAATATTTAATGATCACTATAAATCAATACAAAAAGCTAAATAACTCAACAGAACAATAGGCATATATATGAATGTTTTCCAGAAGCAGTAGCCTGAAAGGTTTAAAGCCTTATAAACACATGAATATAAATAAACTCAATTATAATCAGGGAAATATAAAAGCATAATGTGTTATCTTTATAAGCACCTTAGTGGCTAAAATGAAAAAATGCGACAAATACAAAGATGATTAAAGCAACAGAGGGAAGTCCTTTAAACTGCTAGAGGAAATAAAATATAACCATTTGGAAAGCGATTTGTCTTTACCAAACAAAAAGCAACACATTCACATTTTACCATTAAATGCTACCACCTCTCCTTTTAGGAAGTTGTGAGATGTACTGGCACAGTAGACACCCTGGCAAGACTTTCAATTCTATTCTCAGAGAAACCCTGATCAAATTAATTCAGTCTCTGGGGATAAGCTCAGACGTCAGTATTTTTTAAGAGTTCTCTAGGTCCCCTCAATCTCTAGCTCAGGTAGGCTCAGAACCACTACCTTGGAGAAGTTCTTGTACATATGAACCAGAAGACATGTACAGGAATTACTGTAACTTTTTAATTCAAAGAAAATCATGGAAATGAAACAAAACAAAAACCCACAAAAGTTCATCCAGTGCAAATGAATAAATACCGTGGCAAATTAGACTCACCTGTTTTAAGTCCATTTCCCTTTGGACTTATACACTAACGTACAGACTCTTCTTGCTTAATGTGGATCTCACCCCATGTCCCATAGTAAAATCAGGATCACCCGTGACTATTCATATGTTTTGCATAACTTGTGAGATAAGCACAAATTCATTTCCCAGATATTATCTAGTGAATAATTTTTGTTTTACAGAATAAAAATGGATGTCTTTATAATACAAAACAATACATTCCTTTTCACTTTTTATCTATACCCCTTTATTCTACTTTTATGAGCCTTTTACATTTATTAGAATCACATGCTTTTTAATTTTTCAATGTATAATATACATTTTTATTTGAGAATGTTTATTTCTTTTTATTTTCCTTTATTGAATAATATTTGTTTCTCCATTCCAATGCTAGAATGACTCTCTTCTGGATTTTTGAAAGTCAGATTTAACATGCATTGGCACTGTCTTTTACAGGTCAATGCAGAAATACATTGCGTAGTTATACTATTAAATATTTCTTTCCTTAACAGAGATTACTGTCTACTAATTCTTCTTTTATTTCCAGAAGTAATTTAGAACTCCTTCACATGCACCTTTCAAAATCTTATTTGACTTTCTGGTTATTCGTCATTTCCTCTTGTAAATATTACCATGTGTTCTGCCATTTTTGTAAAGAAAAACTACGGACATTTGCTTATTAATTTGGTAACTCGACAAGTCTCCCACACATTTTTGTTTAATTTCCTAAGATTCAAAAAAAAAGCAATCTAATTATCTATAAAACAACAATTTTATTTCCAATTTTGTGATAACTACAATTTCATGAAACTGAACCAGAGCTGACACCACGTGACCGATAGAACAAGACGTTAGGAAAATGTACAACTTCTAACGCTCAGTCGCGAAAAGTATTTTCATGTCCTCGGCTTTCTCAGACTTCGGTTTCTTGGACCTCTTGATCCGCTGGGAGGATTCCAGAGGCCCACTCTGAAAGGACTGGCAACCTTGTTTAACAGGAATCACCACCTTGCCAGCCCTGTGAGAGACTCCCTTCCGAAGGGATCCTTCAGCCCCAATAAGTTCTTAGACGACTGTGGTCCCTGCCCGTCCCGAACTGCAGTGGTAAGAGAGACAGTAAGCGAGGGCCCCCTATCTCAGCCCTTCTAGAAGTCCCTTCACACAGAAATCAGAACAGAGAAGAAAGGTTTAATGCTACTTTAAGCCAGCAAATTTGGGGGCATTTTTTTTATAAGTCATAGATAATTAAAACACTTTTGCTGTCTTTTGCCTTTCTGTTTTAGTTGAACTGCTGGAATAGGGTTTCTCCACCTTGACAAGAGTGACATGGGGCTTCATTCATTGTTTGTAGTGACCTCTACTCATTAACTAGTAGTACTTCTCCCTGCGTGACAAAGATATCCCCAGAGTTTTCTACAAGCATCTAAAGAATTGGGAAAAATGAAACTATTCTCAGTTAAGAATCACTGCTTTAGAATAATGCAGAATAATATTCATTTAAACTAATGATATGCTAGTTAATAATATTTAAAAACTGACAAATGGGAAAGAAAAAGAAAGCCCTCATTTGTGATCTGGTTTTTTTTTTTCTTGAAAATGTTCCTGCTATGGATGACTTCTAGTTACCAACAGGAAATTACTAAATACATAGTTGAGAAGAGAAATGCGACATTTTCTGTAAGCTGGTCCCAGTTAATTTGAACACACTCAGTAGTGAGTTTAAAACTAGTGTGTTCAACTTATCCTTAGAATTCTAACTGCTCTTATAAAAAGTTTCATAGGATTTATTCACTAAAATAGGACCTAAGTATTTGTTGACCCATATACACATGCACACACAAACTTACAGACACAAATAATGTAGAGGTCTTACACATTTTCTACCAGATTTATTCCTTAGTGTTTGATGTTTTGGGTGTTCTTTAAATTTTTTAAATTTATTTTTCAGTTTATTGTAGCAATTCAATTTTTATATGGATCTTGCTGCCTGCAAAATTGAAAACATTTCCTTAGTCCAGGTGGAATTTTGTTCATGTCTCTCTGTTCTTTGTATATTCTTTGAGATTTTCTGTGGAAACAATTCTGTTAGTGCTGAACAAATATAATTCTAGAGCATTATCACTTCTCCAATGGTGTGACCTCTTTAAGATCTCAAGCAAATATCTGAGGTGCTCAGATACATCTCTTCCCTCAGGCTGAGCCAGAATTCCAGTGTCTTACCCCACTGTCAGCATTGGTACCTCAATAAGCTCTCAACCCAGCAGCCTCTGTTTACACTTAGCAGGGTCTTTTCTTAAACAGTTCTCAGATGACACCCCCACTCACAGTTGCTATCTTCTTTCCAAGATCTTGTTCTGCAAATTAAAATATTCCAGCAGCTCAGGCTCTGATCTCCTACAATGCCTTGGTTTTCCACCTGCCTGAAGGTAGAAAAATGTCCCTAGTCCAAGAGCCATTGGAAATGTTGGGGCTCACCAGGTGCTGTTTCTGTCATGAACAGCTTGTTATACTTGAATGAAAACAATTTCCTCACAAATTTTCACCATTTTTGTAGTTGATAACAACAGGACAGTATGTTCAATCAGTTACTCCATCATGGCTAGAAGCACAAATCTTTTTCCAACATAATATAGATTATATATATTTTTTCACTTTATTATTTTTAAACACTGTGTTTCTCTAAGTGTGCTTGATTTCTCAGTTATGCATTTTATAAGATTTTCTCTCTTCTTTCTCAAGTTATTTGTACTTATTTATTTTAGTTGCTATCTTTATAATCATAATGCTACAATATAACTAATATACTATTCCAATATAACTATATAACTATTCCTTAGGCAGATTATTGGCTTTTCAATATAAACAATGAAAAAATTTGCATTTATTTTACGTTTTCTCCCTCCTTTCCACTATTCAAATTTATATTATTTTTCTTAGTTGTTCCAGTATTTTTAATACTCCTATTTATAACTTGGTTACTTGATATGTTAATTATATATTTTACTGCCTCCCTATAAAATTTAAGGAAGTCAAGGTATATACTTTACCTCCTTTAGTTCATTTTTCTCTTCCTTTATGAGTTTTATTATTTTGACATTGTTATTATGGACAATATTTTAAGTTCTGCTCAATCAGAACATACACTATTTTTTCCCATCTCTTCTCCTTTTTAAGAATATATTGAAGGTTGACCAGCAGTCCTGTCATAATTGTTTATTCAGTATTCACCTCTTTGGGCGAGGAACATTTTCTCCAAAACCAGTCTATGGAAATTATATTCTCTTATTTCTTACTTATGTGAAAATTTTACATAAATATCTTTTATACTTGATGGTGATTCCGTAAAAAATTTTAGGTTACATTTTTGCAGAGAAATTTAAAGCCTTGCTCTACATTTTGTGTACAATGTGTTTTTCTTTAAAGACAAGTTTACATTGTTATTTTATTTCCCCATGGATTTGTGACCAGTTTGCTCGGATACAAAAAAACATTTTTTTTCTCTGTATTTGGGAAAATCATGGCCAGTTTTTGTCTCACTGGTAATCACTCCGTGTGACTTTCTGCAGGACACAGTATATCATCTGAGCCTATAATTTCAAGTCTTCCTTTATTTGTGGAAATTCATTCTGAAACATATCATTAAATGCTTATTTTCTCTTCCAATTGTTGCTGTATTTCTTCTGGGACAGTAATTATAGTTAAAGGAGTCTTTGTCTTTGGTGGATATTGGCTTATTTCTAACCCTTAACATTATTTATTTCCTTTCATTTTAGCTTATTTTCTCAATGCCATTCGACATGACCTTTATGATGTTGTCCAATATATTTACTTTTATATATGCCACACCAAAAGGTAACTTTCTCTTTGCAATTATCTTATTTTTGTCTTCTAAGCGTTCTCTGGCTTCTGATTCTCAGGCTACTTTGCACCTGCAGTTTCATCCTATCACCTTAATCTTTGTTCAACCATGAATTCATGACTGTTTCATTAAGTTGTGCTCATTCATGCTAGTGTATTTAATCCAAGTTTATCAGATCACTGACAAGTGTTTTTAGTGAATCTTTTTTATCCACTCTTCACTTTGTGTATGTTTCAATATTGCCCTTCCCCTCCCTCCACAAATTATATTTGCGCTGGTTCCTTTCCTACTAATTCCTTGTCCTTGAATAAGAAGAAATCTTTACCAGTATTTCTAGAGTTCTTATTACACAGAAGCTACAGCAAGATTAGAAACAAACAGGAATTCACTCTGGATTATCAAGATTGTTTTCATGACCAGGTTGTCTTGGTTTTAACTTTATTTCTTCCTATTAAAAAATACATAGAGCTGTAGTGCCATATACAATATTAGTATCCCTTTCAATGCCACAATTCCAGTGTACTTACTTTTTACTCCATGGAGCCAAACAACAACAGTGAAACAAACTAAAAACAAAACAAAACAAAAATCTTGTATACTTACTGCCTGTGAAACTCATGCTCATTTCTTGAAACTGAGGATAATTATTTTGCTCTTCAGGGTAAAATCTTGGCTCAATGAATTTGATCTAAGATGGGCATTCATAAAATAATGTCTCTGTATCTTTCCTAACATTGTGGTAGCCCTTTTTTTTTATATGGAGTCATAAGGGCAAGAGATGCATTTAGTTTAATATAATGTAGAATTTTCATCCCTGTTTCTTTATCCTTTTTGATACTATTGTTTCTAAAAAAAGAGAGGAAGATATTATCAAGCAGATATTTCTGAGCTCATGCTATTCAAGAATGGCCTCAAACACATTGAGCATGAGGTACAAAAGCACTGAAACTAAGTTGTGTATACACAACAGTTTGTTGGGAATTATCTGCTCCCATTTCTAAGAAAACTATAAATCATACCAAACTATACCTTGAACTTCTTTTAACTAAATGTACTCTATGACTACAACAATCAGGCTGCTGAAAGAATTCTAAGATTAAAAAAAAAAAAGAATTCTAAGATAATATATCAACAAAGACCCATGGGAACAATTGGTTTTTAGTGGAGCATATTATGTGCTACATGCTCTTAGTAAATCCCAACCAAGAGTATCAAAAAGGGGAGTCTCCACCTCGGTGTTTACTGCACACCGAATTTTAGGCTACCTGCTACCTTCTTTATGATCATAGTTTCGTTTAAAACTTGAAACTACAATTACATGAGAAACACAAATTATAAATAAAGAGCAAAATAAAAGGTAGATAATAAAAAGCAAGAAGACAGATCTTTCTCAAATGGGAAGGTAATCAGGAGATGGAGGAAAGGAAGGCTGAGGGAATGAAAACACTTAAGATCTGTTATGTATACGCACCAACACTGTTCAAGGTATGGAACTGTTATGTACTGCAAACATTTACTAATATAAAATGAAATAGAACTTATAATTACCATATAAAATAACTACTGCATTGTCATTTCATAACAGGAGAAAAATCAAAGCCTCGAGGAGTTTAGTAATGTTCACAAGGTTCTGTAGGAAGTAAATAGCCCAGCCAGAATTAGAATCCTGCCATACTCCAAAGCCTGTAATCCCAATCACTCACTTTGTGGACCATCTTCAAAGTTGCTTTCATTATTCCAGTTATGTGGAGTCACAAAATTACAGACTCAGAAGACATGATAGATTTCTGGGGGACTCAGTTCTAGAGAACAATATTAACATTATCAAATATAAATATGAAATTGATGGGCAGAAATGATGAACTAAAACCTTCTAGGGTAGATCATTTGAAAAGTTCATGTTTTTTTTTCCTCATATGATTTTAGAAAGCTAATATCTGTAGTCCTATGTTTCATAAATAGTAGGTATTCCTACTCATCGTATCTGTAATGAGAAAAGAACCAATGCACACACTAGGGTGTGCACATGTGTGAATGTGTTTGCTTCTTTGTTATGTATAGGTTTGTGTACATACTTTCATTTATATGTATATAATACATGTCATGTATGAGACATATGTCATGTGTCTCTAGCTTGCACATCTCTAGTTCCTTCAAATAGTCCTCTTACATGAGGTAACCATACAGTTATACAAGGAAACTATTGAGAATGAGGAGGACAAACACTGAGAAGACAGAAGTGAGCAGAAACAGTCCCAGACAAACTCATATTTGCTACCAATTTATATATGCATATTTTTTGTTGTTTTATAGGCCACACACTCAGGTGTACAAAAATATAGATTATCTTAGCTGCAATGAAGAGTTATTTACAATAGTATACAGTAGGTTCTTAAAAATTCAGAAGTATGACAACGATAGGAAAAGGATAAGATACTGTGAATTAGTAATTCACAGGAAGAAAAAACCAATTTTTTATATAATTTACTAATAGTCAGTATACAATAAAATAGCTATGAGCAGTCATTTTGCATACACCAAAATGACAAAAGTTTAAAAAAGAGTGATAATACTTGTTGTTGGGTAGGATATAAGAACATCTACACTGTAAGTGAAACACAGATTGCTATAGCTTTTCTGAAAATAAATCTAGCAACATATGTTGCAATTGCTTTATACATAATAAGAAATTCCACTCATAGTTTTATTCCATAGAAATAAGTCATTATTTTAAAATACAGACAAAAAAAATGTTTGTCAGAGTATTATTTGTAGTTTGTAAATACATGGAAAGCAAAATGATCACATGCTAATTAACAGAATGTTATAATAAATTATGATAGATGCAATCTATATGAGGCCATTCAAAACGAATTTCAGTTATAAAATATTGTGAGAGTATACGCTTTTGAAAGGTTGAGCTGCATGAAGTATAGATGGACATCTATGATTGTCATGGATTATGAGAGCGTTGAGGTGGTTGTTTTATGGGGGTGGAGTGGTGGACAACATGGGAGATCGGGGGAAGCAAACAATACAGTCATTCCCAATAAAAGTCATACATTACATACAGCTATATCTGAATTTCACAGACTTCTACGATGCAACATTGCAAGGAAATTTAGGTAACATATTTTCACCAAGTTTCAAAGAAATCGCTCTGAATTCTCTGTATATACAATATTATGTAAAGCACTAGTTATGTGCATGGAAGCAAGTAGGAAGATGTGCAGATACAAAAATGTTGCCAACATTAAATACCTCAGATGGACTAAAAATTACTAATTTGCCTTTATAAAATTCTGGGCTTTGTGCTATTTATAGTAATTGTTACCACAAATATATATATATTTCAGCTGTAAGTTTTAAATAATTAAAATATTCACTCTTTTTTAAATCCTAGAGATGCACTAAAGTAATATTTCACCCTTTTATTTTCTCTGAATAAGAATCTATATCAGACACCAGTGATCTATTTACCACACTACAAATGTCACCAGCCACTCAATATTGTACCACTAAAATATTGGCAGACTTTCATATGTATAACAGTCTTTTAAGAACCTTCCCTATTATTCCTTGGTTTCTCATCTAAACAAAAGCATTGTCCCTCTGTATTATAAGCGTCAACTGATTTTTAATCTCGATTTAATTCTTCTTTCCACATAATTCCACACCATGCTCATAAACAGGCTTTAATTCCTTTCTGCTTCACTATCATTTTTAACAGAACCAAAACTGTTCTTCTATATTGGAACATCTAGACTCTCCCTCAGTAGGAAAAAAACCTTCATAAGTCATGTATGGCTCTAGCAATGTAAATATACTGAGCATATCTACTTTGAAAATATAATTGGTTTTTATGTATCTTCATACCATGAGTCTGAAGACTCTATAGAACATAGGTAAGAAATCATCATGAAATCCTAATGCACATACTCTAGGGTTCCACTTCTAGTTTATGTGTAAAAGAATAAAGTATTTACATACATGGTAAATTAAAAAGGAAGGTGGGAAGGAAGGGAAAAAGGGAGAAAGGAAAGGAAGGAAGGGAAGATAGATGGAAGGAGGGAGGGACAAAATAGAAAACGTAACAAATGTCCCTACTGTAGTGCAGTTAGGAATGGCAGATACAAGGAATCCTTGATGAACTGACATCCACACAGACTTCACATGTAGTCAGCTCCCTTCAGCAGTTTCTGGGGGTATAGGGTCTAGGTCCAGTTAAATCTGCAGAGCCCCTGAGACACCACCCAATTAATAAGGAGTCAGAAAAGACAGTGGCAACTATGAAATAGGCAGGGATACTTGAAGTCTGAGGCAAACCAAATGCAACAAAAAATGTCTTTGGCATGACAGTTTTCCAGATCTCACTCCTGTGTAGTTTTGCTGACATAAATGCATGAATCTGAGACTGAAAAACAAAATAACTTACACATTGGAAAAACTCTTACATCCTTTCTAATAGTTCTAGGAATCTGTAAATACAAAGGAGATAACACCAACTCTGTCTAACACTATGCTGACTCCAAATTCAATTTCTTATAAACCACAGCAGGTAATAATTGACTTTTGAACAGTAGTAGCTGGTAGCAACAACTTGCAGTCACAGACCTGGATGTCTTAGGTTGCAGTAACTAGAAACGAGCTTAATTTTAAAGCTATAAATCAATTAACTTCTCTCTTTCAACAATGGGTAAAATTCAAATAATTACATTTTCTTTTTAGCCATCAGATAAAGTTTATACCCTCTGGAAAAACAAAACAGTAACACACTCCAATCTTCCTGGTTCTCCTACACAGAGTATCTGTTGTACAGTAAAAAAAAAATGATGAACTTTGTGAAGAAGCAAACATATTGGACCCTAAAATCAAGGAAAATAATGAAAAGAATCCAACTCACAGATAACCTACATATTGAAACTGGCAAACATGGATGTTAAAAATATCTTTTCTAAATAAGTTAAAAGTTTTACAGCAACAGACAGAAAGTATAGAAAAACAGATGGGAAATCTCAGCAAAGAAAAGAAAACTACTAGAATATAAAAACTCCATGATTTGCAATAAAAGTGGGCTTAACACTAGGATTAAACTGAAGTTGAAATGATTAGTGAATTTAAAGGTAGATCAACAGAGAGAAATAGTGATCAGAAAGCCAATTATATGTAGGAAAATATCAGGCTGTCTAACATAAGTTTAAATTAGAAATATACCACGGTTAAGTGGAATTGTTACAAAGAATTCAATGTTATATTAGTAACATTCAGAAATTGATGAATGTAATTTATTATACTAAGAAGAATAAAGACATTAAATCAGATTATGTAGCAGATGGAAAAAAATAAAAAGCATTCCACAAAAGCTAACACTTCCTGATGATAAAAACTTCTTGGAAACTAGAAATAGAAGATAATGCTTCCTCAATCTGAAAAAAAGTATCAGTGAAAAACTCTCAACTGGCATTAAACTTACTGTTGAAAAGGTATTCTCTACTATTAAGATTAGGATCAGGGAAGTTGCTGTACTTGTAATTATTTTTATTCAACTATTTATTTTGTGGTGGTCTGAGTCAATGCATTAAAGGGAATAAAAGAAAAAAAGATGGAGAAAGGAAGGGAGAAATGGAGGAGGAAGAAGAGGGAGGAAAAAAGAAAAGTGAAGTACATTTTTTTCTGTAGACAAAATTATTGACATCGAAACATGTAAGAAATAGAGTTTTAAAATACTACATGTGGTAGCAGATGTACTAGGTGAATTCAGCAAGGTCTTGGGATTCAGGATCAATACAAAACTCAATTATATTCCTACAAAACAGCAACAATTAGAAAACTAAAGTTAAAATCAATTTCTGGTATAGTATGTTAAAAAATAAAATATCTGGGGATGTGTGTAAGAAAAGCTGAGCAAAACCTCTACTCTGAAAACTATAAAATTTGTTGAGAGAAAGTAGAGAAGATCTAAATAAACATTATAAGGACAACAGTTCTCTCCAAATTAATATAAGATAGAATGCAATTTCAATCAATACCTGAAGGGACTTTTCTGTCATCACTGACACATTAATACTAAAATTAGTACAGAAGTATCAAATAGATCACTTAAGCATCATTGAATTTCGGGATTTATACTACCTGACTTCAAGATTCATTATAAAACTTCAATAATCAAGTTTGTGATGAGGGAATAAGATAAACAGATTGATGAAACAAAAAGAAATATAGAAATAGTTCTGCATAAATTTGATCAAATTATTTTTGACAGGCAACACTTTAATTCAAGTGGGAAAGAAACAATTTTTCAGCAACGCTGTCTTGGAACAACTAAGTAAAGAATAGATGAAGAGACAAATTTTTCCCTTGACACATCAGACACAAAATTAATTTGAGATGATTCATAAACCTAAACATAGATACTAAAATATAAAAGATGTAGAAACAAAGCATAGGAATGTTATAATTGACCAAGATCATGACTGAGGAGTAAGTTAATAAGTCCCAGAAAAGGAACGGATATCTAAATTAGAGAAAAATAACCCATGTAGAGGCACAGAAAAATGTAAATTCACTGTGTATGTAGGAAAAGATGAGTAACATGATATTATTTTCTGACCAAGCACTCTCCTGCACAAATTGTTTTGCTAAGTGCAAAGAATAGAAAATGATACACTATGAAGACCCTGTGCATCAGGAACTCATGACAAGAGGAAAAACAGATATGGGGAATGACACATGACACCATGAAATAAGTTTTCTTAAAGCTACCTATAATTTATATGAAAGCAGTGAGAATATAGTAAATAATACTATGCCAAATTTTGCAAGTTTATAAAAAATTTGGGGAGGTCAATATCTGAGTTTAGTGACAGAGAAGAAGAGTCAATTTAGAAAAAAATACATGCAAAAAAGCATAAACGAGCAATATTGTAAACGACTCATGAAACAACTGGCCTCAGAAAGAATTCTTGGGAAAGAGCAGCAGTAATTCAGAGTGGAAATGAAATTGGAGATGAATTACAAATGCCAAGTGTACCACACTAAGGAAAATTTGCATATATTAAACACTAAATGGGCACTTTACATATTTTCTAATATTATAAAATCTTCCAAGGGATGTTTTATGTTTTCCATTTTAATTATGAGAGAATATTTTGTGGGAGTTTGGGGGCATGTACATTAAATACCATTTTATCTTCTTGGAGAATTAGCTCTTTTATTATTATGAAATGCTCCTTTTTTCCCTGAGTAATTTCCTCTTGTAATCCTACACTGTACAAAATTAATATAGCTGCTCAAGATTTTTTTTGCTAATGACAATATGTGATATCTTACTTGTCCATTTAATTTTAACCTGTCTTATAATTGAATTTCTTGTAAATAGCATATTTGTATTTTTATCCACTATAACAATTTGTCTTTTAATTGTAAATTTTTACCATTTACATTTAAAGTAATTATTGATGTATTTTGATTGATAATTGCTATGTTTAACTGCTTGCTATTCATTTCACTTGTTTCTTTCTTGTCCCTCTTCCTCTTTTTTATAATTCCACTTTGTCTTAGAATATCAATTATACTTCTTTTATTAAAATATTTTAATGATTTCCTTAGACTCTGCAATTTACATAATGAATCTAACCTCCTCTCAAATAATATTATGTTGTTTCAGGGCCGGGGATTTAGCTCAGTGGTTTCGTCACCTGCTGTGCAAGCGCAAGGACCCGAGTTCGATCCCTGGTACCAAAAAAAAAAAAACCCAAACAAATATTATGTTGTTTCAGCTGTAGTACTCTATAACAGCATATTCTCAGCCCCTCCCTTCTATCTTTTTTGACACTCCAGGCATTCACTTAACTTTTCTGTATGCTATGATAACTCAGTACATTTTCAGAAAGGTGACTATAAACAAAGTCTTATTTTTGGTTAATTAAAAATAATAAAAAGTATTTTTTAAACCTTCATTTATTCCTTTTCTGGTGCTCTCCATTTATTATACAAATGAAATAAAGTTTCTGACCTATATCATTTTTTTTCTTGAATAACCAACCTCTTTAATATTTCTTGCAAAGCAATGAATTTTGTTGTTTGTTTGTTTGTTTGTTTAAGAAAGCTTCAATATTTTAGAGATATTTCTCTTTGTGTTTGGTTTACTACAGTTTGACATACCTAGCTATAGATTTTAGGTATTGATCTTACTTGTTATTCTCTGAGATTCTTAGATCCATGGTTAGGTGCCTGTCATCAATTTGGGAAACTTAGTCATTATTACTTAAAATATTTACTATGATCTCTTTCTTCCTTTACTTCTTGCAATCCTGTTATACATATGTTATACATTTTTAAATTGTTCCATGGCGTTCTTTCCTTTGTAAACTCTTTTTCCATTTGCAACTGCTTATGGACCTATCTTCAAGCTCACTGATTCTTCAATCTGGGTAGAGTCTACTGATGAGATCACCTGTTTCACATTTTGTTTCCAGCATTATATTCTGATTCATTCTTAGAACTTCCATCTCATTCTCATATTTCTCATCATTTTTGCATATTGTTTACTTTTTCCATTGAATCCTTTAACATATCAATCATAAATTTGGGAGGTCTAATCTTTTTAAGTTCTTTATAGATTCGAGATAGCAGATCTTTGTCTGAGGAAGAGCAGGTGAAGATTTTTTCCCACATTGT
>NW_004624813.1:9577343-9603585 GCF_000247695.1 Heterocephalus glaber | reverse complement strand
ATGCATTATGTAAAGGTACAATTCCCAATGAGAAATGTAATTGTGTTGTATACCTACAATGTACCAATAAAAGAATTTAATACAAAAAAAAACATACCAATCATATGTATTTTAAATTCTGTGTCTCACAATTCTAATACTTACGTCACATTTGATTTTCTTTCCCGTTGCTGTCTCTTCAAATCATGTTTTGGTTTTCCCTAGTTGTTGTTTTTGTTTTGTTTGTTTTTAAGAATGCCTTGTGATTTTCTATTGAATAAGGATTTGGTTTATCGCGTAATAGAAAACAAGGAAAATAGGTCTTTGTGTGAGGATTTGTATTAATCTGGGAAGGAACTGGGCTATATTAAATCTGTGCTGTATTTGTAAATACCATAGGTTTAATGTTCCTTGTGTGTCTTTGCTTTGTCTCTCTGTAGCCTTCAGATGCCTTAAAAACTCTGCCTTCAATAGAATCTGCACCCTGCTTTGCTATCATCTATAATGCAGTTTTAGCCTTGAGCCTTGTTGATAGAGTGGTCAGTAGTGGGAGAAAAGAATTTTCTGTAGATCTTTTTTCTATTTTCACTTTTCTTTACTTGTCCCTTCCTTCCTTTCTCCCTCCCTCTTTCCTTGTTACCCTTGCTATTTGAACATTTTCTTATTTCCCAATATCTATTATAAATTTTGATCCTTACTTCCATTTTTGGTTTCTCATATCAGAGAAACAATGTGATATTTAAACACGTGTGTCCAATTTATTTCACTTAAGAGTATGGCCTCATAACCATCCATTTAGCAATAAATGTCTGAAGCTCATCCTTCTTTATGGTAGAGTAGTACTCCATTGTATAAAAAAAACACATCATCATTTATCCATTCACCTTCTTGATCCATCAAATTGATGGGCATTTGGGCTATTTCTAAGATTTAGCTATTACAAACTGGGCCAGTATAAACATGGGTGTGCATATATCACTGTGCTATGATGCTTTTAATTCTTTCAGGAAAATACCAAGGGTAATAGCTGGATCAGATGGAACCTCTAGTTTTAGTCTTTTGAGAAATCTCTACACTGTATCTTATATATTATAATTGTCCCCAGAGAATCCTTTATGGGCAAATGATTGGGGCCAGTGAATAAGAAAGATCTCAAATTCATCATGTAGTTTCTCTACCAACTATTCCTTCCTGAATCACTTTAGATATGTCTTAAGTAGAGATTCTAAATCAATTCTGTGAGCTCAGTAGCCTTGAGAAGCTCATTAGGGTGTCTTAACACAACTCACATTATCAATTTAGGTGGGATATTTATTACATAAATCTGCAGTCTTTATATTTGAATACATTAAATTTTTAGAATCCTTGATTGAGACTCAACTGCTTACTATTAAAATGATCAGTTACTTTGAGAAGTGCTTTTCTTTGCCTACCACTATTCTGAATAAAAAGTAAATTTATAAAACCTATGCATTGGGCTGGGGATTTAGCTCAGTGCTTTGCAAGCACAAGGTCCTGAGTTCAATCCCTGGTTCCAAAAATAAAAAATAAAAATAAAACCTATGCATAACTAGAAAATAGATTATTTCAAGCAGTGTAATAAAGTCTATAGCGACTCAGTAGAAAAAGAAAAATCCTTCTAGCCACTACTTTCAAATTCATAGTATTTCACTTGTGAGTCCTGGCATAGTGAAGCAGAAAAGCACAATCCTTGTGTTTGGGAGAGTGCTGTATCTTTCTTTAGTTTCAATTGGAAAGCTCTTTTAAAAATCCCATTTTCTCTTAAACCTTAAGTAATGAAAAAATCATCATCAAACAATTTTTTCTTCTGGAAAAAAGATCTGGCACAATTGCTTATTTTTATTTTTGATATTTTAGTTTGGTCAAAAAATGGATGAATTGTGTCCACCACGCTCACACATACTCACCATTGGGTTTGAACAAATATTTCTGTAACTCACTAGTCTCATCCTTCATCTAGTTATCTCTCATCATATCCAAGTTAATTTTTGAGGGGGCTATGTTCTTAAAACTCTGTAACTATCACCTTCTATGAATAATTGGCATACATACCAAAACTTAGAAAAAATATAATATAGAATTGAAATTTAAAGGCCATTTTTTACTATAAATAGTATACTATTTGCAAACTAAGCCTTATGATAGCTATCATCTTACAAATCACATTGTAACCTTTTAAAAACAGTGTTGTTATTAGACAACAATTAAACTCAAAACCAATATAATCTACTGCCTTTCACCAAACTTCAAAAATCTATAATAAAAGTTTTGCTCAATCCAATAAAGCAGGGAAATACAACATACTAGAATTGCACTTTATTTGATGCTTAGTGATTCTAGCTGTCGTTTCTGAATGTAAATAAGCAAAAACAAAAATAGCCAGAGCAGATGTCAAACCATCCTTTCCTCATTAGGAACTGATCACTTGTTTGGTTGCCTTTATACTTTGTAACACATGGGAAATGAACCCTGCTGATGGGTGCATCACATGACACTGTCAAACCTAAAATCATCTTTCCTATTGTTACTCTGGAAATTATCCAAAACCACGTGAAGGAAAAAGACCAAAGGAAAATTTGATTCAGAAAGAAATTCTAAAATTGCTAATGTATATGTATTTACTAATCAAATAATATTAATGAAAAGTAGGCTATCTCAAACACTAAAATAAATTAAAATTAACCTTACCCATACCCTTCCAAATACAAGGTATGTTTCAACTATTTAGGTCTCTGATATATAGATATCTGATCTAATATGAAAAATCTTCAAAAAGGAAAAGAAATTCACAAACACTAATTTTAGTGTAAAATTTTCAGTACTTCAAAGGCAATAGAAGGATAGATTTTAATTGAAATTATTAAAAATTAGGAGCAAGCACTCATTGAACTATGAAGTATATTATTTTCTCTAGTACAGACAGTACTACCCTTACTACTAACTTTACCCTTCAGGAAGGGACAAAGAGTTGAAGAGAAGAGAGGAAAATGGGAAAAAAATAAAAAGAACTAAGATACATTATGTACAGGTGCAAATCTCCATGATGGATGTGATCATTATGAAGAGCAAACAGACACTAATAAGAAAAAGAAACTTAATTTTAATAAAGTCATGAGAACCTTATAGTATTTCAAAAAGAAATGGCCACAAGATCCCTTATTTATTCCAAAATATTTCAAGATGAATTGAATACATTTTAGCACTTCTTTTAGTATTATTGCCTAGTTTGTTTACTGAGCAATCTTTTCATGTGTACCTACCTTATCTTTTTCTAAACAGTCAACTCTGACAACAGAGACACATCCATCATTCATTCATTCATTCACTCATACAACAAATATTTAATGAGCAATTAATGTGTGCCAGGCAGGCATCTAGAAATTAGATAAACATAATAGCAAAGAAAAAGGCGATCTTTAAAATAAGTGGGTTTATTTTACATTTCTTTGCACCAACTAATATGATAAAATTAGGAAGAATTTTCAATTACTTATTTTTAAATCTCTAGTTCCAAATATATTTCATTCTAACATTTTTCTCTGATATTACATGAAATAGATCTTCAAATGTTAACATATAAAGAAATGGACCAAATTGATTTAAAATAATGAATATAGGGCCGGGGATTTAGCTCAGTGGTTTCACCGCCTGCTGCACAAGCGCAAGGACCCAAGTTTGATCCCCGGTACCAAAAAATAAAAATAAAATAAAATAATGAATATGATGAATGACAATTCTCACAATTGTCAGAAAAATTAAAGTCTAATTTAAATTTCCTGAAAATATTTTTCATCATTCTTAGAAGAATAGAGAGTAACTAGATTAGAATTTTAATATTTAAGTAGAAGATACTTGGGCTGTTCTGTTAGGCAACTTTTATAACTGAATAAATTCAAATTTCATGTACTCCATTATTGCTATTGTTTGCTTAATCATCCCTAATCGCTGGAACTACCATTCCCTTCAAATTGTAATTTACCTATTGTAACAATGAAAACTAACTTTTAAGACAAACTTGGAAAGAGAATATATTCCCTTCTATGCCTAGGAATAGAAATTACATGGAGTAATGAAAACTGATTGCATAAAAAGAATACAGCTGTGTCATTTCAAAACCTATACACTACTAATTTTTAGTTCATTGAAAATCATTCCATTAATGAAAGAATCTTTTTAAAAAGAAATGAATACCTAACAGTTTTACTATAACCTAAAATATATTGATTTTCATTCATTCGTTGATTCCTTGCAGTGGGGCTAATGCCTTCCCTTTGAGTGTGGCTATCTACAGTGGGAATCTGCATTGTCTTTTCTGTGTAGAAAACACTGATTCTAGGGCCCGGGATGTAGCTCAGTGGTGCCACTCCCTGCCTTGCAAGCACAAAGTCCTGAGTTTGGTCCCTGGTACCCCCCTCCAAAAAACTCCACTGATTCTACGTAGTTTGGGGTTTTTTAAAGATTAGTTGCAAAGCGGGGCTGGGGATTTAGCTCAGTGGTTCCAGTGCCTGCCTCACAAGCACAAGGTCCTGAGTTAGATCTCCAGTGAAAAAAAAAAAAAAAAAAGATTAGTTGCAAAGCAATTTAAATGTATTTTCCTCATGAAATATGAATTTTATTCCCCCTACTTTTAGGGTTCCCAATCAGATGCAATCTGCTGTGAGAGACTGGAGGGATGTGGATGTAGGTATGTAGTGTGAGTCATTTACTAGTTGGAATGATTTCAAAGAATTTGATTTAATTTCCATAGAAATAACAACTTCTTTACCTAATCAATTGTATCAGCTTAAGCAATAGTTGTATTACATGATTACAGTTTGGTGAGTGCTCTTAATTATTGCCAATTTTTCACAAGCACTGTCACCCAAGACTTGAATACAGTCTCACACTCTAGAGTCACAATGCTTTTAGTCAATGTGTTATGTGAGCTCTTCTCTGGCACACACAGGTTTGGAAGCAGGAATAAGTGACTCATGATAAGTATACAATTCAGATGGTGATGGAGACTCACCCAAGAGTTCCAGAAAGTAGCTTACCATCACCAATATTCCACCATAGTACAGAACTTAGTCATTATGCTTCCAGAAAAACCTGATGTCTATCAATAAAAGTACCATTTACATGGAGTTTAGTTACATTAGAGCTTCACTCTAGTCAAACTAACTATAGTTTCTAACTACAGATATAGTACTGTATATATATATGTGTGTGTGTGTGTGTGTATAAAATATCATAAAGATACATATGTGTGTGTGTGTTTTGTTTGAGGGGTTTTTTTTTGCTAGTTTGCTTGTTTTGAGACAGAGTCTCTCTGTGCTGCACAGGCTGGCCTCTGGCCTCAAACTCCTGGGCCCCTGAAATCGTTCACCTTAGCCTTTTGAGTAGCTGCAAATATAGGTATATATCACCATGCCCAGCTCACTGTACAGATATCTTGCTAAAAAGAATTTTATTTGGGCCGGGGATTTAGCTCAGTGGTTCTGCCACCTGCCTCGCAAGCACAAGGACCCGAGTTCGATCCTCAGTACCAAAGAATTTTAGTAAAGGAAAGACTACAGAAAATGTGCTTATGATATAAATAAAGTGAATCAGAGAACAATTCAATCCTAGTCACTCCAGATGCTAAATTTTCTTCCTGTTTAATGTTAGAAAAAGCAAGAACTACAACAAATACTCCAAAGAGAACAAATATTTTTTTCACTTATCTCCAAAATTAAGTACTTCTCTATTTTAAAGATCAGTCATGAGAAGGTTGCTTTGATGCAACAGATGAAGTGTGGTGCTTACACATCATTAAAATCTGCAAACAGGATAGATGTCTGAAATCCCACAAATATCACCATAGGCTTCTCGTGCTGTGCATTCTCAGACATCTTAGTTAAGAACAGGCTAACCTGCAAAAACTAAGATTTCTCCCATGTCCAGAGGAACGTAAATAGTACAAGAAGAATGATGCGGGACAGATTTCCTGTATGAAGCGTTCCAAGAACCTAGTTTCTTTGTATCTTTTTTGTATTTTCTACAATGATGAATCATTAAAGCCAAATCTGCTTCACCAGCACCATATCTGCTTTCTAGCATGGGGCAAAGGGAAGTGAAAGTGACAAGTTTGAGTTTCCATTTTTAGGTATTTAATTTCATTCTACAATTGTACTCAGTATTCCTACTCAGCTCCCACCGACTGGAACATCTCCATATGAAGGTACTTAATGAAAAAGGGAGAGGGAGAAAAATCACCTGGACCTAAATATCCAGTGCAGAGCCCTAGTGCTGGGGAAGGTGCTTTATTACTAACAGGAGGACAAAGAGAGCAGGACCACAGGCCATGGCATTCAATAAATACTGCTTGTTAACTACTTTCTGTTGGCCTAATAGCCAAGTACTGAGACTATAGAGATGAAGATAAAGTTCTCTTATGGAAATCACAGACTACTGGACGGGAGGTATTTAGGCAATAAAATACAGATGCTATTATGGGTAATTGCAATATCCTAAGGAGATGGATAGGAGATGGTGCTAAAGAAATTTTTCCTGAATCAGAAAATAACAATTAATGAGAGAGGCGGGGAAAGTTACCATGCTGGAAAGCCTTGCATATCCTACAAAATAGTGTGGATTTTCATCGTGAAGGTCATTATCATCCACTGAAGAGTTTTTTAACCTAGGAAGTGCTATTATTAAATATGCTTTTGGAGAGATATTTCCTTGGTGACCTCTTTTTGCTGGGGAGAACAATTTAGAGGATATGACATGTGAAATTTGATGGAGGTAAACTGACATTTAAAACTAGATTGGCTGGGAATTGATTCATGAAAGAAGCTTATACCTTTAATGTTTCATCATATCAGCAACCAACATTTTTGCCCCTCCTTATTCCCTGCCTTCCTTCAAGTACATTTCAGGGGAAGCAATTACTGTGGGTATCCCAATTATATCAATATACTGCTTAGAAATCCATATGCTCTCTAAATGAAAGATACCTTCTAGCTGGAAATGTTACTTCTAGTTCCATACAGCCCAGAGAAGTCTGAAGAGTTTATCCCCTTATACAGTTTCTGAATTTCACCTAACACAGTTTTTAAACTAGAAGTTTAATATCTATAATCACAATACAGTGAAGAGAAATATTTTCACAATGGCAATTATGCTATTAACAAAGGCCAAAGAATAAATCATAATAATGATGAAGCCTTTATAAAAGCTTTTTAAAAGTTTCCCTTCCATTCCTAGGACAGCCTTCCTATGGGCAAGTATGATTCCCCCTTTTCCTCCTCAGAGATTTGCAGCACTTCTTTTATAACCCTCCATTTTCCTCTTTACTAAAATCCCACATCTAACAACTAACAACTTCTCTTGTAGCAACTTCCTCCCACCTGAATGTATATGTTGCAAGTATATCATATATTTAACAGAACACTAGCTATTTCCTCTATAAGAGTATTACCATGAAGGTGCTTTAGAAAATCAGCTCAGGCTAGACCTGGGTACTTTTTCACATCTCCATGTAAATATGAGGAAAAAATAAAATTGTTCCCAATTTCTGTCGTCTTCTAGTCTCTATTATATAAATGTTAAGCATAACATACATTCATATACACACACATTTTTTATATAAAACTTATATAATGTTGTTTTTCTTAAAAAGAAAATAATGCCTCTACTCCAAAATACATCATCGTCAAAATAAATGAAAAGCTCAAGATGGCATCATTCACATTTGTCTTAAGCCCAGGTTTTGTGTGGACAACAAACAGCACCAAGTTAGGATGACAGGTGAGAGATCCAAAATCATTGCAAAATTTGTTAACATTTTTCAAATTCTAAACATCCTTAAAGAAAACAATATATAGGGCTATGGCATCCTCATGGTAGTCCAGGAGCACAGGCATGCTTTCTGGAGTCACATTTTCGTCCCTAAAGAATGAATGTGCATCCCTGTACCCCCAGCTACTTGCAGAGGCTGCAGCAGAAGGATCACAAGTTTTTGAGGCCTGTCTTGTCAATTTAGCAAGACCTATCTCAAAGCACCCAAGTTAAAAAAAAAAAAAAGGCTAAGAATGTAGCCTCTGTCTTCAAAGTTTTCCTTTAATTTATTGCATGCATTTTTTTATGTATTTCTTGTAGGCTTCTTTCGTGAAGCTAGTTTCTTGCAAGTGATGGATCTTGTCAATATCACCATCCGTTATTGCCATCCTTAAGATGCCTTTGCCGTTGAGTCTTCTGGTGGAGGTCTTTCCACCAATGAGAGATTCAGCAATATTACCCTCTCTCCAACTGAGCATCTTGACCTCCACCTGCAAGCACAGTCCATCCAATGAGCAATCTCCTGAGTCTTATAAATGTCAGAGAACATATCTTGGCTTCTTAGGTCCCAGAAGATAATCATAAGGGGGGACCTGGAGGGAGAAAGTTATGGTGCTATCACTGCAGGAGACCAGAGCTCCGATCAAACTTGGTACAGCAAGAGCCATGATGGAGAAAGTAGGAGGAGCATTGGGAAAAAAATAAGTAACTTTCTAAAGACGACATCATCTGTAAAGCTTTCTGCTGCTCATGGTGTAAATAGCCTTTCATAACATTTTTTGCATAGCAGTTTAGCTTCCCAAAATAGGCTCTTGGGTTTATGTATTCATAAGGAGACGTTGTTAAATGTTGTTCTTAAATGAACTATTTACTCATAGTCTCCATTACTCATAAAATGTAGGCAGAAGCCTTGAAATTTTCCTTTTAAAATAACTTCTTCTAGATAGTATTCCCTTTTCTGTTGGTCTCTGTTAGTCAAGGGAAATAATATAAAATCATATACCCTCTCACTGGTAGTCCAAAGTTACATTGAGAATCAAGTTTGGTTTTGCTTCCATAAATTACTTTCCTGTTACAACATATTTTGGTCATTTTATTACCATAATAGAAGGATATTCTAGAATATTACAAAGTATTGTATTTATGCAGAAAGAGCAATAAAACCCGCTTCTGATATTAATAAATAACCCAGATAATCTATGCACACAAAAAAGAAGTTTATACAATGTATGTGTCTTTTTCTTATTAATGCCAGTAAGAATCACAAAGTCTTTTAAGATAAAAAAAATTGTATTTTGGCAGGTTAAAGTTGCAATTGCAATGATTTACTTTGTATAATATGTAATGTTGGGATAACTGGATATCCATATTCAAAAGAATGAAATTGAACCCCTACCTCATGCCATACTCCAAATTATCTCAAATGGATTATAAACCTAAATATAAGAGCTAAAAACTATAAAATTCTGAGAAAAAAATATAAGGGTATGAACTGGGGCAGGCAGTGATTTGTTAGATAAGACATCAAAATTTTAGTGTTAGAAAAATTAGTTTGAATTTCATCAAAATAAATTTTCAGAGTACCATCAGGAAAATAAAAGAAGAAATGAATAAACCAAATGTGTTTTGTTTTGTTTTTTCTGGTACCAGGGATTGAACTCAGAACCTTGTGCTTGCAAGGCAGATACAGTGCCACTGAGCCAAATCCCCAGCCCCACAAAATGTGTTTTTTATATGCAATGAAGTACTACTCTGTCATGAAGAAGGATAAACTTGAGTTATCTCTAAGAAAATGGAGGCATTTTGAGAATATAATGTTGTGAAATAAATCAGACATATACATTTAAATATTATATGATTTTTCTTACATGAGAAACAAAAAAAGATAAATAGCAAAATAAAATATAGAGACTAAAAAGTAGGGAGATGGATCAAATGGGAAGGTAACCAGAGATGATGAAGAGGAGAGAAAGGGAATGAAACAAGAATTGAGATGCATTATGTACATGTGCCAACTCCCCACAAGGAACGCAATCATTATGTATTTACTAATAAAATATCATTACTAATAAATGTCTAAAAATACTAAAATATCATTTACTAATAAAAAATCATTTTGTATTTACTAATAAAATATAAAACCTGAAAAAAGAAAATGAGAAGATACTTCATTTAACACAGTGTGTTATGTCATAGAATGAGAGAAGATATTTTCCAATCATATATCTATCTGTTAGAAAATTTACATGCAAAATATATTTGAAAAATTCTTTGGTTCAGTGATACAAAGACAAATAAACTCTCTTGGTCCATTTTGTGTGCTCTAACAGAGTGCCTGAAACTAGGCAATTTATTTTAAAACAGAGATTTACTTCCTAAGGTTGTAGAAACTAAGTAGGCCAAGATCGAGATCAGAGAGGTACATCAGGAGAAGGCCTCCTTGCCAACTTATAACAAGGTAGAAAGCATCACAGGGCAAGAGAGCAAGAGAGGTAGGGAGGGGGGCAAACTTAGCACAAACCTTTTCTCATCACCTAATCACATCCTAAACACCTCATTCTAACATGTAACTTGGGGACACATTCAAACCATAGTGCAACCTAACTGGAAAACAGGCAAAGACTTTGAATGGATGTTTCGCCAAAGACACAAAAATGAAAATAAATAGATAAAGCTATGCTTAAAATTATTAAATAAATATGAAATATCAATATTAATTAAATATTGAATAATTAATAAATTAAATGTTACTAAATAATTGAAACATACTTCTACAGACTTGCTCACAAATGTCCACAGTAGCATAAGCAATAGTAGCACAAAGTAGAAATACTTTAAATATCCATCAACTGAGCAATGGATAAACAAAATGTGGCATATCTATACAATGGATTCATTGAAATGAGCTAAGTACTGATACATGCTATAATGTGACTGATCCTCAAAAATGTTTTGCTAAGTGATAGAAGCAAATAATAAAGGATAACATGATTAAATTTATGTGAAAAGCTCCAGAATAGACAAATCTATGAGCCAGAAATTATATTAGTAATTATCTAGGGCTGGGGTGAAAGAAAATAATGACTGCTAATGAGAACAAGGTTTCTTGTGAAAATTATATGTTTGAAGTTAGAGTATAATGGTAATTGCACAACTCTGAAAATATACCGAGAATCTTTGACTTATACACTTAAAATGGATAAATTTTATACCATGTAAATATGTCTCAAGAAAGTAGGAAGGTACATCTTTCTAAAATGGGAAAAGGGATTAAAGGATAGATGGAGGAGGAAGGGAGGAAAGAAAGGGGATGAAAAACAGAAACTGAAATGTGCTACGTACATGCACCAACTTCCCACCCAAAATGTAAACATTATGCACTGCCCACATATACCAATAAAAATGAAAAAAGAATGCTGCTTAAAAATAAAATATTCTATTGTGATTTTAATATATTATAAAATTGCTTTTTCCTCCCACATTATGTATTTCTCAGTGTCCTCTTGCATTTTTATTCATCTTTGTCCCTAGCAGACAACTCAGTATGGATGTAAATATTAACTCACATTAATAGGCTTTTGGCAGTTGTGCTCTGAAACAGGGAATTTCATGAAGCACTACCTTACAAATAAAAATGTAAATAAAGTAGAAAAGAAGACACAAAGGTAACTATATAAGGTAATTTTCCTCTTTCCAAAAGATTTTATTCTTTTCCTTTATACTACATATTCTGCTACCATCAGTAATACCATGTATGTTACTGATGATGTTGAAGAAAATTGCCTATTATTGATACTTAATATGACATTTTGTGTATATCTTTTTAAGATAAAGAAGAGAATTTGAGATTTTAAGAAGGAGACACAAGAAATCTACACACACAAACTGAGAGACAAATAGCAACATGTATAATAAGAAAATTCAAATTGGTTTTACTCCAGTTAAAATCCAAGTTAATGCTTCCAATCCAACTCTCCAGGAAGCATCTCACTTTTCTGCTTTACAATTCTGCTACAGTTCCTCTGGTCAAATATATTTATACTTTACAAAAGAAATGAAAGAAACTCCATGTTTTATTTTTACAGAAAGTTTTCTTTGGAGTCATTAATGCTTTCCTCATTTCTTGCTTTCCACTAGAAACTTTTGCCCAGAGCAATTTTTGACAAAGTTGAACAGAGCTCATCTGCTTACATCATATTTAGATGAAATTAAAACAGATAGCTTTGTATGGGTCACAAATTCTGATGACAAAATGGTGTCATTTGATGTCCTTCTTAAAACAGATATAATCATCAAAAGTAATATTGTCATTAAAACGTGAAACAGTTGTGATTGGAATGCCTTATATATAAATAAATTTTACTATAATTATATATTACCATGTTAAATTATGCCTTGCAATTAAAATTTTGAATAATAATCTTTTATGGATTCTTGTTCTCATGACAAAATTATAGACTAGGTACTTGGTAAAGTTCTCTGAATTAAAATACAATTGTATATTTGATTAATATAATTTATTGCATCCTTGAGTTCATTAAAAAGTATTCTAAATCTCTAGGGCCAATCTCATAGACAAACACACACATTCACACAACAATTAAAACCAGAGAGGAATAGTAATTACTGAATAAGCAATAGGGTAAGGGTCAGTAAGATTAGGTACTCTAAATGTAAATGCCGGTATAAAGACAATTGAGAAAAAGGTCCTCGTTCTTGAGATTTTCAAGATTAAGAGACTGATTCAAGAATTTTGCAGTAAGCCCAAGATCACTAAAGCAGATATATGGTTCTAAGACATAGCAGCCCCTTAGCTTCTGATGGAGTCTGACGTACAAATCCTTTCTGGAAAAGGTACAGGCTCTACAGAGTTTCCAGGCATCTAATTTTAGAGAAAGAAGTTTGTAATAAGAAAATTTCTAAACCCTCTAGTTAAATCATGAGTGACTGTCAATAAAGAACAAATAAGTTTATAAACCCAGAATTATAATAATCAGATACAGAATATAACATTGTAGAACACTTTAAAAAAGTAAAACATTAAGTTTTTAGTGGAAACCATAAATTAATAGGCAGAAAGAAACAAGAATTTTTAGAGATGAAATAGGAAAATATGAAAATCAAACACTGTTTTAAACAGCTGACTAGAAAAAAATGACCAAATGCAGAGGTAAACTTTAAAGGATTATCCAGAATGTAATACATATAACAATGAAATGATAAATATAAAGGAGTTAAGAGAGTCAAAGAATGAAATTTAAAAACATAATAAAAATTTAGATGTTAAAATATATGTAAATTATCTGAATAGAATAAAAAATTAGAGTGAAAGCACCATAGGAGAGAATTACCCAAGAAAGATGAATCCTTGGCTATAAAAAAAGTTCAAGGACAAACAAAAAGAAATTCAATCCTTCTATATTCTACCAAATCTGAAGAACATAAAAGGAATGAAGTGATTTAAAAAGTGTCCCTAGAGAAAAATCTTACAAAAAGAATGGCAGGTAGACATTTCTGTAATGGAATCCATGTAACACTGAAATGTCGTTTTTAAATGCTGAGATTAAACAGGTGAATTAGAATGACAACATGGAACGGACTTCCCAGAAAATCACTCTGTTAAGAATGGTTGCAAAATGAAGACATTTTTAGATAAAAACCTTTAAAGTTTAGCAAAAACAATAAAAAATATCATGAAAGGAAATTCTAACAGACGCATTAGAGAGCAAAAGACTGTTCTACCGGATACTTTGAGATGAAAGAAAAAAATGAGAGAAAAGGAATTGTTTTTTAAAATGCAACTAAATATAAAATGTTTTAGTGTTAAAAAATAATGCTAGATTCATTGCTAAATGCTAAGAGTTCTCTAACTCTCCCTATACCTTTGCAACTGAATTTCTGGTTCTCTCATTTAAAAGGTGAAGTGATTTTTCTGGCCCCGTGAATCCAGTCTGTGTTGCTTGCTGTAGCCAACAGAAGTGAGGTGCTAGTTCCAAGCTAGTTCAAAGGCCTTCCTTTCTCTTGTTATTTCTGCTGTGTCACTAACAGCTCCAGGTGAGCAAATCAGCCTAGCCTGCTGGAAGATGGAAGACCACATAAAAGAGAAGTCAGACACCTGTGCCAGAGCTAGCCAAACCCAGATGAGTCCACACCTAGAGGTCCTGCACTAACGGTGCACAACTGAGGAAGCTGAGTTGAGACCAAAACCACCACCTGCAGCCAGTGTCAGTTTTAGAATCACACATTCTAAGATAAATAGTTGCTACTTTTAAGCCACTTCACTTTGGAGTGGCTTGTCATACAACAATAGTTTTTAAAATATATTGGGATTTGAAAAATGAGAGAAATAAAACAGTAGGCAGCAATAGCATCGAATCAGAAGGGACTCCTGCATAATAGAATCCTCTAAGCTTCTTTCATGTTAAAAGGACTAAAAATTCAACAAATAAAATTTACTATTTTTAAAATTACACCACAGAATATAAACAATTAGAAGATACAGTAAAGCTCCTAGAATAAAATATGTTATAAAATTCATACAAGATGAAGGAATTAACCTCTATTAAATAAATTTTAATAATGAAGTATTTTCCACACAAAGAAAATTCCGAGACCAGAAAGTCTAGACTTTACAAGGGCCAAATCAATCCAATCTCACAGAGAATAGAAAAATGAAGCATTTTCAAATCATTTTGATTCAATAAATATGGGATTAGGCAAGCACCAAAGGGCTGCATGAAAAGGGAAACATATATATCAGTCTCACTTATGTACATAGTTACTTAAATTTCCCAAAATATAAGTAAACTAAATCTAGTAACTTGATAAAATAAAACTAAATCTGGTAACTTGATAAACTTTAGGATGAAGTTAGGTCTTTTAAGGAAAAAATAATAAACAGAAAAAGAGCATGGATATAATATATAACAAATACAAATGTTCTTTCAATAAATATAGTCTTATTATATATTAAATAATGACCTACATTCTTAAATAGATCTTCCTTTTCTGTTTTTCTTATTGAACCAGGTTCACCATTATTATAAGCTATTACCTTCTATAAAAATATGGTGATGCCATAGATGGTTAATATTAAATGACTCATGATTTCTGTGTATATGCATGCCTACACACCCACATTCTTGTGTGTGTGTGTGTGTGTGTGTGTGTGTACGGATGGGTGTGGAAATAAATATATCCATGCTTTAAAAAATTTTATGTATTTAAGATGTACAATACTTCTTTAATATATGAATAAATTGTGGAATAGCTAAAATAAGCTATCAGCAGATGCATTGCCTCATATGTTTTATCTTTTGTAGTAACTTAGAATTCATGCTCTTAGCAGTTTTCAAGTACAGTATACAATACTGTTATTTACCATACTCACCATCATGTACAGTAAGAAAGGAATAAATTCTTCCTGCCCTGAATTTTTTCTTATTGATCCATTTATTATTTACCATTTACCATTATTATAAATGTTAACCTCTGATAAAATATACAATAGAAGATTACAAGATGTTCCAAGAACCATATCCCTTATCCAACATCTCCTGAATCTCAATTAATCTATGATAATCACTATCCCATTCTCTGTTTCTATGAGTCTATTTTTTTTAATTCCTCATGTAAGTCATATCAAGTGCTATTAGTGTCTCTGTGCCTGGTTTATATAATTTACTATCCTGCAGGTTCATCCATGTTGTCAAGAAGGACTGCTTGACTGATAACATACAAGTAATACTTGAAAGTTAAAAACATCTTCACGAAAAAACGATCCTGAACTAAAATGGTATCTATTAAATTAAACTTACCAGACCAACAGATATTTGGATTAGTGTTTTATGATTATTGACTTTGAGGTATTTTTAAGGTTTAAAATAAGTAAGGTATGTAAGAAGATAATACATGTTGTTATTCAATATATACAACAAATGCTAGACTAACATACCAATCTTGTAGATTAAACTCATTTAAGTTTGAAATAGTAATCAATAAACATTAATATGTGTAGATGAAATGGAAAAATTCAGTTACATAGTTTTGATTTCACCTTATTTAACTCATACATTTTCTAATGTATTTTCTGAAATCCAAGTCCCTTTAACAGCTGAACACAAATGTCAGATTTTATTGGTAAAATATTTCAGTTAGTGCTCAAGTACACAAAGTGTACTCTCACTGCAGGCATGATTTTTATTTTTTATAAAGCTCTGGTGTAGAATGTACTTTCAGTGATATAAAAATAAAATCTCCAAATAGGATAGCACACGACAACAACAGCAATGTTATTTTGCAAACTCTCCCCTGAGCTGTAACTAATCTGGTTCTTTTAGCCTAGAAGAATCTTTTTAGTATACCCAATATTTCCTTTAAAATATTTAGTTCAAATTCAAATGATAGCACAGAAGGATGAAGAATAACTACAAAGATGGGCAGTTTCCTATTACTTGGATATGGTCTGATGTTTAAATCTGTTCTGTGAAAAATAGAAATGTCAAATGTTTTCAACCCATTAAAATATTATTAGTTGTGAGATATCAAACTATGTACCTAGAAAATCTTGTTTTAATTTTCTTTTGACAATACAATTACTGAAATACTGCCCTTTAAAACTATATGTAATAGCTTTACCATTCCAGTTTTAACCAGACTTTTAAGACTGGAGGTTTTTGAAAAATTAAGTGTCCAGTTTTATGCATAAGCATATATTGCAATAATTATTTTACTAGTATTTGCTAGGCTAATTTTTTCCATTTTGAAAAGTAATAAACTATTTTAAAACTTAAAAACTAGGAGAAACCATCATCCTTTGACAGTGTAATTTATATCTTAAGAAGAAATCATGTAATGATTCTTTACACAATAAACTATTATGTATTATTTTTTAAATATTAAACTATAATTAGATCAAAATGTTTAGTTCTGTTGATAATTCTTCATCATTTCTTTTGCTGAACCAAGTCTAAAGATGTCCACTGGCTTAGAAGCAAAACTTAAAGCCTGTGCAAGCATACAAATTATATAAAATCATGAAAACACTAGAAACACTATGCAAAATTTGCCTCATTTCATCATGAAATAATGCACTGCTCTGTATTTCTGTATCATCTTCATACATTTCTAGTTCATCTATGACAGATGGTACCATTTGCTTAGAGAAGAAGCAGAGATGGATTTTGTGATTTCTTTGAAATCAATACAAATTTGAAAATGAAGTTGAATGCTTTTTTTCTCTGGGGATACTGAAAATAACACTGAAAAGAACTGAATATAAATGATTAAATAAACTGAATCTATGAAATTATCTAGAAATATTTAAAATAAGTATAATATATGTCTTTTCAGATGTTCTAATAATTAAGGAATGAAATTTAGTTTCCTTCTGAAAATAATCAAGATGAAGTGAAGATGTTCCTTCAGAAAGCTTATTTATTGTGTAAATCCTTTAGCAAGTCTATTGTAAAATAAATCAGTTTTAGATCTAATTATGGAATACTTTTAAATACAAAAAAATATATTTACCTTAATTCTTAATGTAAAACTTGTAATATATAAAGTTGTAACATATGTTGTCAATTGTGAAATATAAATCAATAACTTCAACTCTCTACCAAAGAACTAAGTTACCAATCATGGTTCTCCTTAAGATCTTTGCCTATACTCAAATACAACCATTTCAGTGATTTGAAATATAACTTCCATACCTGTTCTGTAGTCTATACGAATCACTAAAGACACTGTTAAATAATTTTATGGCTTTTATAGTAAAGTAACAAATGATCTTCAGAAAAAATTCACTTGACATATATTTTCTATATGCATACAAAATTTTGCCAGTAATTACTTGAGTCTTGACTGTTGTGTAGGAACATATCATTATGTGCAGTCTGCTTTCAAAATAATTTGAGTCATTTCCTACCTTTTGCTAATACAGTTACTATTAACTGTGAACATGTTCACATCTCTCTTCTGAGGTATTTGTGTATGAATATATCTCTATTATAATCCCAGAAGAAACATTGTTGAAGCATATAGATGACCACACACAGCTTCACAAGGTAATTTCCAACTGTTTTCCAAACTAGCTACACCAATTACATGCTGATACCAGTATATGAATTTTGTTTGATCTACGTGCTCAGAAGCTCTTGATACTTAAATTTTGCCATCCTAGATTTTTGCAAAATGTTGTCATTATAACTTGGATTATCATTTTCCTGATTTCTAATGAAGTTGAAAATAACTTCAATATTGGCCATTCCTATTTCTCTTCTATAAAATGCTTATTATTGTTTGCTAATTTTTACTGACTTGTTTACTTTTAATTGATTTATTTTTCTTCCTTTATTACAAATAATGATTCTCTGAAAATTACGTTACTTGTGAAAAATATCTTCTGCTAAGATTGTAGTGTCTTCATTATCTTCATCAAATCTTTTGATGTATTTTTAACATAATGTGGTAGAATTAATCAATTGTTTTTTAACTGCTGGCACTTTCATAGATTGCTTAAAAATCATTCCCTAAAAATCATTCAAATTCATGAAAAATATTTTATATACTTTTTTAAAATTACTTCTGCTTTTAACAGGTCTTCTTTTTTTCTTTTAATGTGGGCCTTTGTTCTTGATCTAAGAGTGAATCTGTATTTTCCATGTTGAAGCACATCATAAATTACTTGCCACCTATTTGATATACAAAGGAAAACTCACAGAAACGTATAAAAGCAGTAGCCCATAGATTTATAAAGATCTGTGTCTATTAATGGATACTGTGCTTTCTTTTAAAAGCTTCAAGCAGCAATTTACAAAATTTAGAGACCAAAACCATATAAGTAATAAACATGTACTAAACAATAACAGAAATTAATGGATAAGAATTAAATACAGAGCAAGGGCCAGGGATTTAGCTCAATGGTTCCACCATCTGTCTCATAAGCACAAGGTCCTGAGTTCGATCTCCAGTACCAAAAAAAGAAATACAGAGCAAATGTAATTGTAAGGCAGAAAAAACTCTTGGTAATTTGAAAACACTTCTGTAAATGACTCATAAAATACAGAATTGACATTTTAATTCAAAGAAAATAATATTTTGAACGTTATATACAAAAGATTGCTAGAACTAAAATGTCACTTAAAAGTTAAATGAAAAAAGTGAAAGAAAGGAAACAATTTCTGAGTCAAGAATTTAGAAAATGAATATCAAATAAACTTTAGGAAACAGTAATAAATGTATCACAAAAATAAAAATATTAATATATTAAAATAGGAATTGATAAATTAAATAACATTTTTCTGGGGACAGAAAACCTAGGCAACTCAATACTTTATCTAATTATAATTTCAATACAAAGTACAAATAATAATAATAATGAAATATTCATGCCTTTATAGTCATTCCCAAAGCATTCAAGTTATAGAACATTTTCTTTTTCTTTTTTGTTTAATAAGATTTATTTAATTCATTTCATTGTGGAAGTCTTAAAAAGCAATTAGAATTATAATGCAAAATCAAGCAAATTAAACAAAAATGTCTAAATTCCACATCTCTCATTTTATTGATCTAGTAATTGATAATCTTAATCTCATTTGCAGCATATACTGTTTTTCTTCACCTCACATACTACACTATGTATGGCAAAAGTGGTGACTGTATATTCATCAGATATACATACTGAGGCACTGAGAAATCAAACATACACTAGTATTTCTATGGTTGGATACTGGTAAGATTCTTTCTCACACAGTGGAGGCATCATGGGCATCAATGGTTAGTCCCACATATTTTTCTTCTCAGGCAGTTTTCAGAAGAATAAGCACCTCATGCTCACTTGCCAAAATATTTGCTTCTTATCTTTACTTTCTGAAAGTTACCCTTGTTAAACACAGGAATGAGCTGTCGAGATAGATTCACAGGAATACAGATCTCCCTATCAAGTTTTACTTAAATTTCAAGGATGTACACAATGAAGATCCTCAGACACTTCAAGGAGAAGTCTGCAATTTAGTGTAGCTAGTTTCTCTGCATGTCTCATAGGCATGTATCTGGCACCTCTACATGATGGCTCATAGACATACAGTGATTGATCTCTAAATGAGATGCATAGGTTATATCACACATCGGGAGTATTAAAATTACGAAACATTTATACCCACAGAGTTCAGAGTCTATGTATTATTTTTCCATGGAACCATGTTTGTTTGTTTTTTAAATACAGAGATCTGGGTTTATTCACAAAATCAGCCCTATATAGGGACATCCTGCTAAAAGTATTCCATAAAGTCTCTCTGAACAAATACCATTAGTCTGTTTGGCAGAAGGTACATGTGTCAGCATGTTTAAAAGAAGAACTGACTGGGTCACTTCTCATCCTGGAACTGTACCCACAATAAAACAATGAGAAATGAAATGGGGTAGCTACTGTAACTTCTTTCTTGCTAGTATTAAAAACAAACTGTTCTGGAGGCATTAAAATACCCAATTTCAAATTATAATATAGAACCCTCATCACAAAAGCATCATGGTACTGGCCAGAAAAATAGACACATCAACCAATGCAATAGCATAGAGGACACACAAAAAAAACCCCGTGAATCTACAGTCCTCTGTTTCTTGTCCCCAAAACACATCAGAAGAAGACAGGCTCTTTAATAAATGGCACCAGGAAAATTAGATATCCATGTGAAAAATATTGAAGCTAGATCCTTATCTCTCACCCTGGATAAATATAATCAGTTCAAAATGGATCAAAGACCTTGGTATAAAACCTGAAAGTTTGCCCCTTCTTTCCAGAAAAAGAAAAAAGAAGGGAAAAAATGGAAACACACCTTTTATATGTAAGGAGGGGATGAGCAATCAAACGAAGAGGAAAATGGGGAAAAAAAGAGGAATCAAGATATATCATGTACAGGTATAAATTCTCTATGATGAATGTTACCATTTTGTATATCTAAAATGTACCAATAAATAGTTTGCTAAAAAAAAAATAAGTAAAACCTGAAAGTTTGAAATTTCTACAAGAAAACATAGGAGAAACACTTGAAGCCATAGAAGCAGACAAAAACTTTCTGAATAGGATTCTAATAGCACAGGAAATAACAGGAAGTATCAATAAATGGGGCTCTATCAAATTAAAAAAATTTCTTCATAGTAAGGGAAACAACCAAGTATGAAGAGCCAGTGTAAGAATGGGAGCAAATGTATGTCAGCTACTCTTCCAGCAGAGAATTAAAATCTGCAAAAAACTCATCACCAAAAAATAAAATCACCTACTCAATAACTACCCGAATGAGTTGAACAGACACTTCTCAAGAGAAGAAATACACATAGCCCATAAGTATATGAAAAAGTCCACATCTTTAGTTATTAGGCAAATGTATATAAGAAAAAGCTAAAAGAAAAGAAAAGACACATGGATGTTGATTTAGAATATGAAAAAAGACTGCATTGAGATTCTATCTTACATAAGTCAGAATGGCTATCATCAAGAATACAGAAAACAGCGCCAGGATTTAGTTCAGTGGTGCCACACCTGCCTTGCAAGTGCAAGGTCCTGAGTTCAATCCCCCTCCCCGCCCTTGTACCAAAAAAACCCCCCAGAAAACAATAAATTCTGGCAAGGATTTGAAGAAAAGGAAACTCCTATGCTGCTGGAGGAGATGTACATTAATACAGCATGGAGGTACGTTACAAAACTAAAGAAAAAACTACCATATAACCCAGTTATATTATTTTTTGGTATCTACCTGAAGCAGTTAAAGCCAGTGTACTATAGGGACATCTGCTTACTCGTGTTTATTGTACAATTCACAATATTCAACATGTGGAATCAGCCTGGATGCCCATAAACAGATGAATGGTTAAAGAAAAAAGCAAAAATTAGAAATTCTATACCCAGCAAAATTATCCTTTAAAAAAATGTTAGAAAAATAAAAAGTTTCCTGTGCAAACAAAATCTCAGGAAATTCATAACCAGTGGACCTGCCTTAAAAGAAATGTTAAGAAAGTTCTTCAGACACAAGAAAAATTATAGAGGTCAGAAAATGAAGTCTATGTAAAGAAAAGAAGAACATGAAAGAAGGATAAATTAAAGTTTATAAATTAAGGATAGTTTCTTATTCCTAATTGATATTAAAGATAATTATTTAAGTAAGAAACAGTACAATATGTTGGCTAATACATCATATGGATAAGTGAAATGAATGACAGAAATATAAGAGATACCATTAAAAAGTGGTAATACTATAAGTTACCTGCACTACATTCAAAGTGATAAGTGTTGTTTGAAGGTAGACTTATACTAGTTAAAAGTATATTTTGTAAAATCTAGGTCAACCACAAAAGAAACTATGTTGTGAGAGAAGATAAATGTAGTCATATAAAGTGCTCAATTAAAACCAGCAAAGGCAGTAAAGATAAGGGGTAGAGCAAAGAGCAATGCAAATAATAGAAAAGAGTGACTAACATGGCAAACATTATTCCAGTTATACTGATAATAAATATTATTCTGATTATATCAATAATAACATCAAAATACCTAAATGCTCCAAATAAAAGAAATTTTCAGGGTGGATAAAAAAAGTCCTATATATTGTCTATAAGAAACTCATTTTAAATATGAAACACAATGAAGTCAAAAAGATGAAGGAAGATATACTGTGCTAACAATAATCAAAATAAATATGGATTAACTATATTAATTTCAGAGAAAGCAGTTTCAGAACAGAGGTTATCAAAGATAAATGATGAAAAAATTATTCAAGAAGACATAAAACTTCTAAAAATGTGTCTTAGTTTCTTTTCTTGCCACTAAGACACAATACCTGACACCCACATATCAAAGAAGGAAAAGTTTATTTTATCTCACAATTTGTAGAAGTTTCGGTCCACAGTTGGCTGGCTCCATGGCAGGGTGGCATGACAGAAGTGGCTGGCAGAGAAAAAACAGTCTACGACATGGGAGCAGGAAGCAGAGGAAGAGGGAAGGAGTTAGACCCTTCCAGGCCACGCCCCAAGTGACCTACCTTCTCTGACCAGGCTTTACCACCCAACAACACATTTAGCTATAAACTCAACTACTGATAAGTAGTCCACAGATGATTATCACACTGCCATGATCCAATTACCCTCCAACCCCCCACTCCATGAGCATATGAGGCCTGGGGTGGGGAGGGGGTGTCTAGATACAAACCATAACAATACGTATGTATCTAAAAAAAGACAATATCAAAATGCAAGAACAGAAAGGAGAAATAATGAAAGCCAGTATTACAGATGTATACAATAGCCCTCTATGAATAATTAACCATTCATGAAGATATAAAATTAGTAAAGATATATATGACCTGAGTATCACTGCATTAGTTTGATCTACTTGACAATTATAACATACACTATTTAACAACAATGGAATTTACATTTTCAGGATCATATGGAACCTTCAACAAGATATATATTGTATAACTTTTTGGGAGACACACTTAAAATTATAAAAATTCAAATTGTAATAAATGGGCTTTTCAAACACAATAGAGCTAAATGGAGTTGAAAATCCCTTAATATATCACACATTTCTAAATAAGCGAGTCAAAAATTCTCAAGAGAAATTTAAAATATTTTGAACTAAGTGAAAATTAAAATGCAAGTTACAAAAAATTGAAGGTACAGCTGACCAGTGCTTACAGGGAGAGTTCTAAAAATCAACAACCTAAGTTTATATCTCTGGAAACAAGAAAAGAAAGAGCAAGTTGAGTCATACATCAAGCAAAAAGAAAGCAGAACAAAAAAAAACAGTGAAAATTAAAGCAGAAATCAAGCAAATTGAAAACCAGAAAATAACAGAAAATCAACAAAATCACAATTGGCTTTTTAAAAATATTTGTTATTGATAAAATTCTATGCAAAGGCCCTGAGTTCAGTCCCCAGTACCACAAAAAGGAAAGGAAAAGGAAGGCAGGAGGAAGAAAAGTATTGATAACCTCCCAGAAAAGAAAGTACCAGAAGTACCAGGCTCCAGTGATTCATTGGTGAATTCTGCCCAAATTTTATACTTTACTAGTTCTTTACCATCATAAGCTGAGGGAATACTTTATAATTCATTCCATGAAGCTAATATTACCTTGAACAACAGCATAAAGACATTACCAGAAAAGGGAAAGTAGAGATCAATATCTCTCAGTAAACAAGCACAAAAACCCTCAACACAATATAAGCAAGTAAAATACAGCAATATATAAAACTGTGCATAATAACCAACTGAGATTTATTCCAGCTATGCAGAGCTGGATCAGCACTTAAAAATACTCTGTATATTCCACCACATCAACAGGGTAAATAGAAATGATCATATCAGTTGAAACAGAAAAATCATTTGAAAACATCTAATACCTGTTCAAGACAAAAAGCCCCTCACCTTATAAAGAACATCTATAAACACTATAGTGTAGCGTCATACTTAATGTGAGAGATTGGATCCGTCTACCCTAAGTTCAAAGTTAAAAAAAAAAAGCAAAGATGCCCCCCTTCTCACCATTTCTATTGAAAATAGTAACTAATACAATAATACAAGTAAACAGTACAGGTTTGAATGAAAGAAACACAATGTCTTTATTTACAGATGGCAGGCCTGTCTATGTAGGAAATCCCAAAGAATAAATAGCAAAACTTTTGGGAATAATAAGTGAGTATAAAAGGCATGTCCAACCACAACCTATGAGCCACATGCAGCCCTGGACAGCTAGTAATGTAGCCTCATAAGATCATATAATTCTAACATTATACTATGATTTGTAGTGCTATTTTTCATGACTAGAGTGCACTATACTTGAGCATCAACTGAGCAGGTATCAACTAAACTCTGTGTAGAGGAGGGTGCAGTGCAGTGTTACCTCTTCCTCCTGCACCCACCTCATAGTCTGCGGAATCAAAACCCATAAATTACATCCTCTTGTGCAATTTGGCCAGTAAAGCACAGCAGCTACCACTGATAATAGTATCCCAAACTAACTACACATGTGCACCTATAGAGACAGGCATTTGTTTTATTAAACAGTCATTGTTCTCCTATTTAATTATTAAAATTTGACTTGTATTATTTTTAGTGTAGCAATAAAATACTAAAAATAAAGAAAAATTTTACTTGTGTACATTAACTACATTATACATTTTATATGCTGCCCAAGCAATTCTTCTCCACTCAGTGTAACTGAGGCAAGTCAAAGGGCTGGACACCCATGATGTATATCAAGGATAGACGGTCAAGACACAATTGCTCATTCTACTCTTAGATGTTTGAAAGCATTCCCTCTATTTTTTGGAAGACTTGGATAGACTGGCAGGAAAATAACAGCCATTAAAAGGGGAGATGGAAATAGGGAGATGTAGGGCAGATAGTACAAAGTAGCAATGTAAAGGATAAACAAGGCTAAAGATCTAAGGTACAACATGAAGACTATAGGTAACAAGATTGTACTTTACATGGTATTCATGCTGAGAATTTAGCTGCCATCACTACAGAAGCAAAATGGACAAAGTTAGATGATGGATATGTTGATTTGCTTCAATACGGCAACCTTTTCACCATCTATATATGTCTCATAGCATCATGTTTCATACTCTATTTGTGGATATTAAATTCAATTTTTTAAATAAAATCAGAAGATTCAATATTGCGAAAAATCAACTCTCATGCCCTACGGAGGTCCTGAGTCGCACAGAACATGCCGAATCAGGCCCCTGCAGACAGGCAGGCCTGTGCATGCCCTACCGAGGTCCTGAGTCACACAAAAGAAGCCAAATCACCCCGCTGCAGACAAGCAGGTCTGCCCATGCCCTACCAAGGTCCTGAGATGCACAGAACACACTGAATCAGCCCGCTGCACACAGGAAGGTCTGTGCATGCCCTACCGAGGTCCTGAGTCATGCCGAAGACACCAAATCACTCCGCTGCAGATAGGCAGCCACCTGGTTCCACACTACAAAGACACACAGGACACCAGACCACCAGACCAAGGTACTGAGTACCACTGTTGCCACCCAGAGGTAGGGGCTTCTGAGCCGTCCTACCACTGCTCCTGGTCCAGAGAATGGGGCTTCCCGGTCAGCATCACTCCTGCTGCTCCCAGCACAGAGGAAAGGGCTTTTGGGCCACTTTCTGTCCTGCTGTTCCTGGCCTAGAGGAAGGGGCTTCCAGGCCACAATCCCTACCACCACTCCCGGCCCAAAGGGTGGGGCTTCTGAGCTGCCATCCCACTGCTTCTGGTCCAGAGGAAGGGGTTTTCAGGCCACCATCCCTCACGCTGCTCCCACCCCACAGGAAAGGGCTTTTGGGTCACCATCCCTACCACTGCTCCTGGCCCCTGGCCCGCCTCACCCAGCTCAGAGGAGGTAATCCGTGAAGGCGCTAACAGAACCCTGGCCCAGTCAAAATGAGAAAACA
>NW_004624813.1:9556893-9571885 GCF_000247695.1 Heterocephalus glaber | reverse complement strand
AAAAATAAAAATCGATTCTTTACAACTTGTTCTATAGAATCAGAACAATCCCTATCGAAATCCCAGTGAGTTAACTTTGTATATTCTGCATGCTGAATCTCCATCTTGTATGGAAGGATAAGAGATTTGGACAGCCATAGTGCTAAACACAACACATTTGGATAACTCACATTGCTCAAAATCAACAACCTATAACTTTGGTGAAGAACCTAGGATATCATAGAACCTATGTAATCATGCTACCTATATACTCTGACTCTTAACATAGAAACTAATAATTTTGCTTCCACTAATTAGATGCATTCCCATGAACGAGGATTCTCATCTTAGATACATGAGGAAGAAGTCAGAATATAGGATATCCACTTGCCTGTATGAATCATGGCAAAGATAATGCAGTCCTAAGCTTATCATTGCAATAGTAACTCCTATTATAGTAGATTCTGGATTGAATCAGAAGTAGATGTTACTGAAGCCTGCAACACTGGATAGCTATTTATTTTATTTATATATTTATTTTTCCAGTACTGGGGATCAAACTCAAGACCTTGCACTTGCTAGGCAGGTGCAGGGCCACTGAGTTAAATCCCCAGCCCTTGGATAGCTGTTTGATTCAGTTATCTAAATGCAGTGGAAACACTCCAGTTCTATGGTGGGATAAAGGTTGTTTTTAGAAGTTTATTCTACATTCTTTAGCCCTCAGAAAAACTGTGGGCTATTTATATCACCTAATAAATCAAATTTTGCTTAAACTAGCTAGAATCATTGCTTTTGCCTGAAATAAAACATTTAAAAGATTGAGCAATTCATAAATGCCTATTATTTATAAGTGGACTCCATGAAACGTACTGTGTTCACATTTTCTAAAATATTCTTGCTACCAAATTATATATAGTGTTATACCAAGAGCTGTACATGATGTTCACTTATTATTACCTTCTTACTCCACAAACTGTACAAATACACTATTCAGAGAATACAAAATCCGTCTTCTTTCATCCTTACTGTTATGGTTTATATCTGGAATGTATCCCAAAGTCTCGTGTGTTTGGAAGGCAATTGTGGGGACACTATACTCATCATTGGATTAATCCAATGATGAATTTGTGTCTGAATGTACCTCTGGTAGGTGGGGCTTGGTCAAAGGAGGCTCTCGGCTCACGGCTTACTGGTGGCTGATCTGGAAGGTTGTATTTTTGTCCCAGGCTCCTCTCTCTCTTTCTCTCCCTATCACTGCCCCCTACCCATTTTTGTCTCATTCACCCCCACTCTTTCTCTGCTTCTGTCATTCAGTGAACAGATTTCCTCTACCTTGATGTTGTACCATGCTGTTTATGCCCACTGAAACTGACGGAAATTACACCTTTCCTCCTTTAAATTGTTATATCAGGTATTGTGTCTAGCAACGGGAAAGCTGACTGATACATTTATACTTCTCACTGACGTGTTAGATTATCCATGTCAAGTTTTATGAATGTGAATTTTGGTTTGCAGGAGGAAGGTGAGGAAACATTGCTGCCTATTCATGATTTGTGAGGTTCACCACTACATGGAATGAAAATACATGATTTTAAAATTCAGAGAAATGTTGGCAGATTTTGTGAAAATGATAATAGGTTGGGGCTAGTATGTGTCATGTTTGTTACCACGTAACCTTCAATCCAGATAGAAAAATAGAACCGCAATTTAAATAAAAGAATTCTTAAAAGTAAAATGCAATATTTTTAGGCTGTTAAAACTTTCTGAATCACATTTAGAAGTTGGTTTGCATGTTGTTTTTTTATCATTTGTAGAAATTAATTACCCAATGCAAACTATTTAAAATCACTTCAGATAATTAACTGTCAGTATCTGACATCATTAATTAGCACTGTTAAATACAATTACATGCCTGCCAAGAGAAGTACCATATTTCCCTTAAGAATTATCCTTCCTTTTTTGAACCTGTGGGCTCTTTTCTTGTATCCTGAGGCAGAAACTAACAAAGTATTGAGTGTGGTCACAGGAGTTTTAGCTCTGTCACCACACAGAGCTCGGGTGCTCATCGCATGTATGCTGTGCTATTAATAAAAAATTCTCCAGCAGACTATCAAAGCCAGGCTTCCTGGGATCTGTTTGCTTCTTCCAAATTATACACTGCTGCATTGGGGGTGGTTTTAATTTTTGTTGCTGTTGTTGCTTATGGCTAGCCTAAATTTCAGGATTTTTGCTTTACATACATAAAGTTATTTTTTGTCACTTCTAAGAAGAATCCCATGACGCAAATATATTTGTAAGTTACAAAAAATGGCAATTATTCATAACATGCTCAGAAGCCATAAAACATCTGTTAAAAACTTGCTGAGAATTATTTATTACTCTTCATCAAATTTCCAAGCTCTTCACAATATAAGAGATATATAACAGGTGTCCAAGACAATGTTCTCCGTTAGTCCAGCCAGTGGCCCAGAGCCCACGGCCATGTCTCATGCTTGTCTGGATCAAGGAGCTATACCCAGAAGGCCCAAAGGCTAATGGTGGAAGCCAGAAAACCTGTACCAGTCAGGTGAAGGATTTGAAGGATTTGTGCCACCAGACTGAGGGATCTATCCGGGAGCCAGGAAATTACGCTCATGGTGAAGATCAGAGCTCCCCTGACGGGAACAGCAGCCATTCCCAGGGACAGCAAGGACTGGTGCTCCAACAATGATGACGGTAAGAACAGCCAAGTTTGCCTCAGGAAAACCAACCACAGCAAGCTTCTCTGAGAAAATCAACAGCCCACAATCTTCCCCTCCATTTTTCCTTTTATGCCATTGGCAACAATCCTCAGGTAGGTCTTCCATGCCCAACCACGCTGATTCAGTTCAGCTGGGCGTTCCAAGTTGGCCATTAATTAATCCACCACATTCATCTTTCTTTTACTTTTCAATTTTTTATCACATGTATGTTATTTTTATAGTTAAAACATCACTGAAGGAAGAAAAATCACATATTTTACCATTTTAAGTGGTGCTTCATGTGCTTGTTTAAAACAATTTCAATGTTTACAGAAATGGTGATATTTGGGTACCTTTTCCTTGTGCAGACCAAAGGATTATCACAGTGTAGGTATTTTTCTTTGTCTTATTTTGGTCATCAATTCACTTGACAAATTTCATTAAGGTACTTTACCTCCAGGCACAAGTGAGTGTCATGAGTATTACTCAAATTAAAATCAATGCTTTCCCACAGAGAAACTGTCTAACAGATGTTGTCTAATTTGTTTACTAAACATATCTTTTTCATAACATGCATAATCTAGGATAATCTTATTCTCTTGTGACGCAGGCAAAGAGGTAAATAAATACAGTACTCCATGTGCCTAAATTAAGTGGATTACATTAGTTGGCCTAACAACTGTGGAAATCTCTTATTTTTCTACCTTTTTATCTAATAATTTTGCAAATTGAAACCTCTTAGTTTATTCATAAACATTCAATTCCATCCATAACCTGAAAATAACTTTAATTCTGTTCATAGGAAATTTAAGAATTCTGATAAGTCTCCCAGAATTACATATACCTTGCTTCAGTAGCAATGTGACATAATATCCCACTTTTAATAATAGGAGTTTTCCTGTGGACATAAGTTTACTCATTATATAAAGGATGACTGAGGAAGAATTCTTCTCATGACTGTGTATTGATTGTTTGTTTTATTTCTTGGGTAGAAGAAAGATGAAATTTATCCCTCAGGATGGTTTTTTACTTAAAGTAACATATCCTAACTCTCATGTCAGCCTTACATGATAAGGCTACTTATCATCTCATATTACACTAGTGGTGGGTGGCAGGCTTTATGGTTAATTCAAAAGTAGCTCCACCACATTGTCAACAATCTACTTTCTTTCTTTCGTTCATTCTTTATTCTTCTTTTCAGCACAGTAGTAGAGATTTAACCCAAGCCTGCTCACAAAGCTACATCCCGAATACTTTTATATAGTTTATTTTGAGACAGGGCCTATGTCTCTAAATTGCCCAGCTAAATGACTTTGTATTTTCACAGCTACATAATTAAGCACAATGCTTGTCTCAAACAAAAACACTTGTTGATTACAAACCATACTTGTCAATTTTCCATGGAATTCCATTTTTGTTGAAAGAATGACTGATTGAAAAACCACAGGAATTCAGCCTTAGATATTTGGCAAATATTACCAAAAGTAAAGTGAGTCTGTTACTTTAAGAAAAGCAACTGACAATATTTGTTGATAATTATAAAATTTGAGCTCTCAAGAGAAAACTAGAATTTTGGAAAACTCATATTTACTTGAATTTAATAGCTTTTCATTAGATTAAAATTTTTCATTAGATTGGTATAATATTTATAAATTACATTAATAAATATGATATTTTAAATGTATAATAAAGTATGTTATTATTCTAGATCTTCATAACTCAATTCATCAATATTTTCCCAATGAAAAACATGTGTGTTACATTATTTCTCAAAGTGCAAAAAACAATAGATTTCACTAAAATAGAGTATGAAGTTCACTGACAATTCAGATTTTACACTGCAACTAATCTCTAAAAAACCATTTGTTTAGTGTTAGTGTAATATCACTGAAGATTTGCCACAATCTGCAGAGCTTACTAAAAAACCTCCGGTTTCCAACTGTACATTTTTGAAAAAAAAAATTGCAAGTTCTAATTTACAATATGATAAGTGTTGAAATATTTAACCCACATAGAAAAAACTGAGAAGAGGAAAGAATACAGAAAACAGGACCAGAATTTAGCTCAGTGACACTGAGCCTGCCTCGCAAGCGCAAGGTCCTGAGTTTGATTCCCGGAACCAAAAAAAACTGAGAAGACAAAGTATAATAAGCTGCACCTCAGACCAATAATTACCATTTATCCCTAAGTTAAACTTTCCATGATGGTAAGTACTTGAAAATACAATGTTTTATTAGCCAAAAGGGAGGAGAAAATGTATGTCAACTGGGCAATCAACACATCTGACATACTAATTCTATTTATAGTGATTATTGAAAATTTTCTTCAAATACACCAACAATTCTAGTCACATTTTTTTGGAAAATAAACTATACAAGTCCTACCTCACCTCCCCAAAATGGAGAGGGAATAATATTTGCCAAATTTTTTGCTTAAATGTTTTTGAGATGCTATATCTTTGCTTTCTCTTGTTGCCTTACAAAATAAAGAAACACTAATTGGGGAGAAAAAGATGTAGAATTAAATCTCAGCATTCAGCACTTCTCAAATAATGAAATAGAATTGTGATTTTGTGTTGGAAGAGTTTCCATGTTTTTGTCACAGGATCAATAATGAAAAAAATATTTTCTTGTTTTTCCGTTATCTACCTTTGGGATGTGGGCAACCTCTCCTTGTTCTCCTTAAGGCCGATAATCCATGCACTGTAGGTTCTGGTTAAACCACCATGGAAGAACCTCGTCCTCGGTGGGCATAATGGATTGTTAAAAATAATAGAATCTTTGAAATCTTGCTTACCATTTTATTTGATAGAAGGAAAAATCTTTATGAAATTTCTCTTCTTTTTCCCTGGTACTCTGAATGTCCAATCTAATTGTGACATAATCAGTAATGGGACCTCCCTGGGGAGACAGACAGAACTAATTGAAGACAGACTAAAGGAACAGAGCACCTTGCTTTTTCTACAGGATTCAACTCAGTGTTAGCCACATGGTAGTGGATCAATACATTGATATTGAATTGAATTGATTTACTGTTTCAACATAAAATAAAGCTCTACTTTGCAATTGCTTTTCCCCAGTCCTTATGTCTGTACAACTAGGGCCATTCAGCCAACTATTTTTGTATGAAGTTATTGAAGAAATTAGGAAGTCAATTTGTATTATTACATTTCTCTTTCAATTACAACCAAGTTCAATTTTAACCTAAAAATGAATATCATAAAATTTTATATATTCCATTAAATAAAATAAATTCAATCACATTTACCAAAAGTCAAATTAAAGCTTATACAGATAACTAACATTATCTCTATACAATAATGGTATCTACCTCCTGGAGGATTTGCATTTTCTATCACAAGCACATATTCAGTTTATAGTTATTAGAAAATCCAAAAATGATCATGTCCATGATTCAATTCATTTCTATAACCTTCCTTTTTCTGACTCACCCTCCTTTGCTGAAGTTTCCCAGGACTCTCACTGATGCTGTCACAGGTATGTGTTTGCCATAGACTCATTTTCTCAGTTTCACTGAAGAGTTCAGGTTCATAAAAGTAACACCACAAAAGCATAACATCAAGGCTTTCAACCTTTACAAACTCACTTTTTCCTGCAGTTTTTCTGCTCTTATTAATTCCCTATTTCACTTCTGAGGCCTAAATTTTCTCTCTCTGCTACTCCTGACATTCTCATATGGTCCTAGCTCTATCTAACATTATTATATCTCTAAATTCACAATCTTATACTCTGCTGTATCTTCACAAGATTTTTGTGGCATAAGAAATTGTCGGGAGCAATGCTACATAATTTTAGGGAAAAATCATTTGATTAGCCTAGTTCTCCTGCCAACAGCCCAGCTATGGAATTCTGAGACTTAATTGCATTTTGGCCTCCGGTCCCAACTGAGACCTCAATGATCCGGTGATGCTGGGATTCTCCAGGACAAGAAACATCCTGGGAGCTGAAAACATCCTGGGAGGAGGAACAAAACATCCACTCAGTTCCTCATTGTTCTTGGACCTTTACCATCTTGTTTATGCGCATGTACTGAACTCTCTGCAAGCCATTTGTTACCTTTGTTTCTCCCGATGTACTGAATAAAAGGTGCAGTAAGCTGGGGGCTTTTGTCTTTGCTGCCCAGAGCAGCACTGACCAGACCCAAAGCTCAGCTTCTTCTCAGTCTCATTTTTCTACCTTTCCTGTAATTTGCTGTGTGCTGCCGTGGCTCGCAGGAGACCAGGACTCACTGCAGAGGTTCTGGTAATGTCCCCTTCCTCTGTTCCCTACATGAAATAATTGGATTCCTCCAAAGAAATATAAACATTAAAAAGAAAAGTCACCAAGAATATCCTTTTCCCCTAAAATAAAACTTTTGCTGTACGGGTCTTGCAATGTTTTATATTAATATATTAAATACAGTGATATAGTGAAAATAAAATTATACAGTGAAAATTACACTTCTTCCCACCCTATTTCTCCAAAAGTACTTTACTCCTTAAGCAACCAGTTTTTCCGGGGTTAGGTCAGACATGTGAACCTTTCCCTGAGAGCCCCAGACACCCTGCCCCAGAAAGGTTGCCTAGGGATTGTTTCCTTGGGTTTTATATCACCATCCTCAGCTATCCAAGCAATCAGAGACCACTGCAGAAGTGATCCAAGGGGGCTTGACTACTGCTTGAGCTGGCAGCAGATCTTGGTGTCTTCTGTGTAATGCTAGTTTTAGCAGCATGCAGAATGCAAGAGTTGTGGAGTCATGGAGGCTTCCACATAGATTTTAAAGGAAGAAGTAGGAGGCCAGGCAATGTGACTCTGAGAGGGCATTATGTAAAGCTGTGGAAATGAAGGAAACAGTGTAGTGGAACTCTGTGATGTCAGAGATGTCAGGAATGTGAAATGTCTGATAAGAAAAGCCGAAGACAGTGTGGATCCAGGGCAACAGAGATGCTATATTTGCTGCAAATGACAAGGTACAAGGGTGGGGATCCCCAAGCCCTCTAGTACTCACTTCTTATCACCATGTGTTCCTGATATTGGACATGGAGCTACAGAACTTAATATGTGCCCTGTTGAATTTTAGTCTTGCTTTGGTCCTGTTCACCATCCCCTTTATTCTCTTTTAAAATGGGAATGCTTGCCCTGTGCCATTTTATTTTGGGATAAAATAACTTATTTTTTAAATTTTACAGAAGTTCATAGCTAATTTGCTTTGAATCTCAGAAAAGACTTAGGCATTTGAGAACTGTTGGAATTGGTGAGACTTTGGGACAATAATTACATAATGTTAGGCAGAATTATAATTCTGCTATTGTCTGAATTTGGAAATGAAGTATAGTTTGAGAAGATATGTTTGGATTTCAAGCTGACAGGGAGTGAAAGGCACTGGTTAAGCTCAATTTTCAATTTGGCTGCATTAAGAGACTCCTGCAAGGGTAATTGAATAAAGGGGGTGCTATTCACTTCAGTAGATTAATTGATGTACGTAGCCAAATGTGCTGGTAGTGGGTAGTGCCAGTTGGAGGTAGGTCAGTGGGGATAGGCCTTAGGAGAGTAAGTGTATCTCTTGATGGCACTCTTACCCTGCACTCTGCTTCTGGCCATGATAGGGTGAGCAGCATTACTCTGTCAAACCTTCTTCTATGATGTTTCTGCTTTGGAGTGAGCCAGTTGACCATGGACTAAATCCTGTGAAACCATGACCAAATAAACCTGTCCTCCTTTAAGTTGTGGGTGTTAGGTACTTTTTCTCAGTGATGGAAAAAAAGGACCAATGCACATATTTCTTCAAGGAATGGTGACATGTATAGAATAAGTCACGTAAGTGTTCATTGATTCTTTCTCTATTGAGTGTTCTCTAGGCAAGCATTATTGAGAGATGTTCTTGTTATTCTGTTAAAATGCCTCTTGCAATCTTAGAGTTTTTCTCTTTTCAGGCTCTTCATCAATAAGCTAAGCTATTCATCTCTGCCTAGTAATCTATGTACACTCACTGCCATTTCTCCTATAAAAATAAATGACTATATTATAATTCTTCCTACAGAGGGAATTTCCTTTTATAATTGTGTTTTAGGATTAGTTATATTTGTGGTCGTAATACAGCTAACCTTGAGATGGGCAATACAAGGTATCCTGTTGATGTCAAGTCAGCCTCCTTCAGCCACTCTCTTATTGGGGTATTTGCACAAAATGGAGTAGTATTAGTCCATGAACATGTATGTATCTCATTAAAACTACCTGCCAGTTCAGTGCGGCAATAACAAAAATATCATGACCCAGGTGACTTAAGCAATAAACATTTAGTTCTTATAGTTCTGGAGGCTGGAAATCTGTAAGGTTCCCATGTGGTCAGATTCTTGATAAAGATATTCTTCCTCATTTTTGGATGCCCACACAGTGGTGGACAGCAGAGACAAAAATATCTCTTTCCTGTCAGTTACAACTCAGAATGACTACAGCCATGTCATTCTGAATCCAGACAGAAAGAAAGCCCAAATCTAGGATGCAATGTCAATTTAGTCACTAAAGTGAAAACTATCACTTGATATGGTCAGGATCTTCTAATGATGATTTAGTATTCTCCTCATAAGGAATAGAATCGGGAGATCTTTCTCACATTTCTCATCTCCCATTAGTGGAGTGCTACCCCATAAGGCATACACTTGCCATTTACATAAGAAAGTTGAGTGAATTCTTTTAGGCATCTCCTACAGTGACTTTGGAGGAACCCACAGCAGTAGAAAGTGGAGTGGGTTGAAACCAATGCAAATCATGTTGCCTTAGCAATGATTGAGGTTAAAGATAAGCCAAGAGAATGTGAGGAGGTACAAATGAGCTATCCAGTATTGTCTTGAACACCCCCAATGAGAATGCTTGTGTCTTTCAATATAAAATGACCTTGCTAAGGTCATTAAATGGACAGATTTTATTATCAGTTTGAGTGGAAGTCCAATTGCATGTGGAAAAAATCGTTCTTGTCTCTGAATCGCAAACTTGAAATTACAATGTAAATAATTTCAATTCACTATCTAATAAGAAAAAGTTTCCCAATTCTCCATTACTTAAAGTGATTTCAATTGCTATTACCTGTTGTCTTGGGCTGTGAAATTAGAAGAATCCATTGTAACAATCTTAGAAATTGTAATGCCTTAAGTAAACAAAGTAGACATAGTTCTTAAAAGAAATATCTTCATGGTAAAACATTTTGATTAAAATCTCCCTCTTTTTCTTTTCAGCACCAGGGATCAAACTCAGGACCATGCACTTGCACTGAGGTAAATTTCTGGCCCTTAAATATCCCTCTTGATAATACAGGTATATACTCTATAATCAGGTCATGGAGGCCTAAACTCATTTAATTGACTGGAACATCTAGCAAAATTAACCAGTTTGAAATCCCCTTTCTTTCTCTCTCTCATTTTTGTAATATCAATATAAATGTCCCTTTCTTACCAAATATTCTTCAATTCTCCATATTAGATTATATACCTTCTAATTCATTCTCCTATCTATTAGCTTATCATAATTGTAATCAGTGAGTGATATGTATAATTAATTATTGAGAATATGATTTCCTATTAGACCCCAAGTTTATTAGGGTAGAATTCAGGTATGGTTCATATAACTTAAAACTAAACATGTCTGGCACATATTATGTCTTCAACAAATTCTTTAACAAATATGTACTTTGAATTATATATGATGCCAAAAAATGGTCTAGAACAATATAACAAAATCATGAATTTGGGGTTGGGTTTCTAAATTGGAGACGAAATAAAATCTTACGGTAGTCATTTTAATGAGGTTTATTTGCTTTGATAATTAGATAATATTTTGCATTAAGATTACACTCATACATATAAAAAAAATTACATATCTTAGCCTCTATTTGCCTTCCTGTCTTTAAAAAGATAAAATTAAAAGTGTGTGCAAAATCCAGCCAGAAGGCCACAGAAACAACAGCTACAAGGGCACAAAGGCCCCAGCCAAATGGCTGCCAGGACACCAGCAGCTTGGGTGCACAGACCCCAGCCAAAGGCCTACCTGAAAAACAGCTTCATAGGCATGCAGGACCCAGACAGAGGCCCATGCAGATACCACGGCTAAGTATGCACAGGCTGCAGCCAGAAGCCTGCTCAGAAAACAGCATAGTGTGGGGAACCAGGAGGCTATCATTCTGAGCCCAGGAACTGGCCTAGTGGTAAGCAGTAGAAAGAAGGCCTCTCTGAGACTTGTTGAGAACTGAAGCCTACTGGGAGAACAAACAGTCACCTCAATAAAGGCAAAGGAGACTACATGGGTTGAAATGAGAAGACACCTAAACAAGACTCAAAACTAGACTTCAAGATCACCACAGGCAACTCTAAGGGGTAATGAGATGAAAAAATCTGAACTCAACCACCTGGACTCCCTGAACTGGCAATGAAAGAGCATAAGGAAAAAATAAAATCAGAAATTACTTCTCAGATAACAACAGAGATTGTGTCCATAGTGAAAGACATGATTAATAACTCTAGAACAGACACAGATGAAACAAACAGAGGAGCTGAGGAACATGATGGAATTCTAGCATAGGAAACAAATGGAATCCATAAAATGGATGCAAACAGATATCCAGGACATTAAAAACTCCATTGAAAGCTTACACAGCAGAATGAGCCAATGTGAGGACAGAATATCAGATATAGATAACAGGATTGCAATCAGTTACCAGGAAAAGACAGATTTCTTTAAAATAGCAAGGGTCCAAGAAAAATCAGTCCAGAAACTGCTAGATGATGCAAAGAAGAATAACATAAGACTGATCAAAGTCAATAAAGAAACAGGAGAGAGTGCAAACGACATTTAAAAAACTGTTCACAAAAATAATGGCAGAAAACTTCCCAAGCAGAGGAAAAGAATTTGACATACACATAAGTGAGGCATATAGCTCTCCAACTAGCCATGATAAAAATAAAATCTACACCTAGGCATTTAGTAGTCAAGATTCAGAAACTCAACAGAAGAACAAAATACTACAAGCAATTAGAGAAAAGAAACAAATCACATACAAAGGAAAGCCCATCAGAATCACAACAGACTTCTCAACAAAAATTCTCAAGCCAAGAGCCTGAAGTGAAGTATTTCAAGCCCTAAGAGAAAATAACCTCCAACCAAGATTGATGTTCCCTGTAAAACTATCTTCCCAAATCAGAGAAATAAGATACTTTCATGACAAAGAACACCTGAGGAACTTCATGAATGCCAAACTAGCACTCCAAAAAATTTTAAACAATACCCTAGGAAAAGACAATGAGTGTCACAACCCCACAAAGCCCAACAGAATGAATCCATCAGGCAAGACAAGAAATTAAATGCAAAGGGGGAGAATCCAACAAAAAGAAAAAGTCATGACAAGGATAAGTCAATAAATATCAGTTATAATCATCAGTGTTAATGGTTTCGATTCACCAATCAAAAGAAATAGACTAGCAGAATGGGTCAAGAAGCAAGATCGAACAATATGCTAAATATAAGAAAAATACTTAATTCAAAAAGAAACTCATAGACCAAAAGTTAAAGGAGGGAAAACAATACTCAGTGCAACAAAACTCCCTGAAAAAAACAGGAGTAGCTATCCTCTTTGCAGATAAAATGGATTTCAAACTAACATTAATTAAGAGAGACAAAGAAGGCCACTACATCCTTGTAAAGGGAATAGTCCAAGAGGAAGAGATGACAATCAGAAATATATATGCACCAAATACAAGTGCACCCAACTATATAAAATAAATATTAATGGACATGAAAAATCAAATAAGCTCTAATACAATAGTAGTGGGGAACCCCAATATCCCACTGTCACAAATAGATAGATCAACTAGACAAAAAATAAATAACAAAATACTAGAACTCAACCAAACTCCTGAAAAAATGGACTTAACAGATGTTTACAGCGTTCTATCCCCAAAAATCAGAACACATATTCTTTTCAGTTTCACATGGGTCATTCTCCAAAATAGACCACATACTCACACATAGAACACGTTTAAGTAAGTGCAAGGGAATTGAAGTTATTCCCAGTATATTATCAGATCATACTGCAATGAAATTGGAGATCAATAGCAAAAGAAACCTCAAGAACTTCATAAACATACGGAGATTGAACAACACACTCCTGAACAACCAATGGGTCACAGAGGAAATTAAAGAAGAAATTAGACAGTTTTTATTATTAAATGGCAATGCCAATAGAACATATCAGAATTTATGGGACACAATGAAAGCAGTCTTACGAAGGAAATTCATAGCAGTGAATACTCATATTAGGAAAATAGAGTAAGCTCAAATAACCAACCTGATGCTGAACCTCAAACTTCTAGAAAAAGAAGAGCAGGACAAACCCAAAGCTCATACAAGGAAGGAAATTATAAAGATCAGAGCAGAAATGAATGCAATGGAGACTAAGAGAACAATACAAAACATTAATGAAGCAAAGAGTTGGTTCTTTGAAAAAATAAACAAAATTGACAAATCCTTAGCCAAACTTATCCCCAAAAAAGGGAAAGAAAAGGCCAAAATCCATGCAATTAGGAATGAAAAGGGTGAAATTACAACAGACCCCGCAGAAATCCAGAGGATCATAAATGCCTACTTTGAGAACCTATATGCCATCGCTTCTCGGCATTTTGGCTAAGATCAATTGAGAACCTATATGCCAATAAGATGGAAAACTAAAGAAGAAATGGACAGATATCTAAATACATATGAATTACCAAGTTGAACAAAGAAGACCTAAAAATTCTAAACAATCCAATATCAATCAATGACATTGAAAATGTAATTAAAAACTTACCAATGAAGAAAAGCCCAGGTCCTGATGGCTTCACTCCTGCATTGTACAAGACATTTAGAAAAGAACTATTGCCACTACTGTTTAAACTCTTCAACGAAATTGAAAGGGAAGTAATACTCCCAAATTCATTCTTGGAATCAAGCCTCAGCTTGACCCCAAAAGCAGAGAAAGACCCAACTGAAAAAGAGAACTATAGGTAAATTTCACTAATGAATATAGACACAAAAATCCTCGATAACATACTGGCAAACAAAATGCAGAAGATCATGAAGAAGATCTTACACCCTGACCAAGTGGGATTCATCCAATGTATGCAGGGATGATTCAACATATGCAAATCAATCAATGTAATACACTATATTAACAGAGCCAAGGGCAAAAAAAAATGATCATCTCAATAGACACAGAAAAAGCATTTGAAAAAATCCAACAGCCATTCATGATAAAAATCCTACAGAAAATTGGAATAGATGATCTTTATCTCAACCTGATAAAAACCATCTATGAAAAACCAACAGCCAACCTCATACTGAATGGTCAAGAAGTGAAATTCTTCAGGCAAAAATCAGGAACAAGAGAAGGATGTCCACTATGACCACTCCTGTTCTGGAAACATTAGCCACAGCAATTAGATAAGAGAAAGAGATAAAAGTGATAGGAAATGAAGATGTTAAATTATTATTTTCAGAAGACATGACACTCTACATAGAAGACCCCGAGAATACTACCAAAAGTCTTCTAGACTTAATAACCAAATTCAGTAAAGTAGCTGGATACAAGGTCAACACACAAAAATCAATAGCCTTCCTGTACATGAACAACAGACTCACTAGAGAGAAATGGGCAAATAACTCCTCTCATAATAGCATCCCAAAAATGAGATACCTAGGAATCAATGTAACAAAAGAAATAAAAGACCTTTATGATGAAAACTTCAGCACTTTAAAAAAAGAGAACAATAACTGCACCAAAAGACTACTAGACTTAATTGACAGATACAGTAGAGTAGCTGGATGCAAGAATCAATAGCCTTTTTGTACACAAATAACATACACTGAGAGAGAAATTAGGGAAAAATTCCTTTCACAATAGGAACCAAAAAGATGAAATATCTAGGAACCAATCTACCAAAGGAAGCAAAAGATCTCTACATTGAGAACTACAAGACTCTGGAAAAAGACATCAAAGAGGATATAAGAAAATGGAAAGACATCCCTTGTTCCTGGGTAGGAAGAAACAATATAGTGAAAATGTCCATACTTCCAAAACTGCTATAAAGATTCAATGCAATCCCAATTGAAATCCCAACAGTATGTTTCACAAAGCTGGAGAAAACAATCCAAAAATTCATTTGGAACAAGAAGAGATCTAGAATAGCAAAAGCAATTCTAGGCAACAGAGACATAGCTGGGGGTATCACAATCCCCAACTTGAAACTATACTACAAAGCTACTGTGATAAAA
>NW_004624813.1:9540224-9555963 GCF_000247695.1 Heterocephalus glaber | reverse complement strand
AAACAGCCCAAATGCCCATCAACTGGAAACTGGATAAAGAAGATGTGGGGTTTTTTTATAAAATGTAGTACTACTCAGCCATAAAGAATGAAAAACTAGAGACATTTATAGCTAAATGGATGCAAATTGAGGACATACTCTTAAGTGAAATAAATAGGACACACATGTGTAAATACCAAATAGTTTCTCTGGTGTAAGAAACTGAAAGTGTAAATGAGGATCAAAATCTACAATAGATAATGTGTAATAGGAAGATAAGGCCCCAAGGTAAAGGAGAAGTCGGCTGGGATTACAGGTGTGCACCACCACACCATGCAGAGTAAGCCTTACTTTTCTACATCTGCTGCCAGGGAAATTTAAAAAACTAACCAACAATGTGATAACACAGCAAAAGTCTTATCCCTAATATTATAATTTATGGATGGTACAAAAATATAAAGTAGGAAGATGTATTTATCAGGATATGCTAATCCTTTCTATAAACTAATATATCAATGGATTAGGATAACAAAATATATATTCTCCCTCATGCAAATGACAGTATGGATATTGCTGGTTGGCTGGCTCTTTCTCCTGGAGTAATTCAGGAGCCAAGAGTCTTTTGTCTTTTCAGCCTGTAAACAGCCTCTGGCTTGTAACATCCTGTGCTGAATCTTTTGCATCCACTTGGGAGGCCAAGAGAACAGAAAGAACATTGACAGTCACTAGATGGATGCAGGATTAGAAGAGACACGCATCACTTCTGCCAGTGTTTCACCTGCCATAATCAACCTTTTTCCCCCACAACTTCAAGAAAGACTAGGAATAGAAAATGGGTATGATGATCATATGACTAGCATCTGTCACAAAAAGATTTGCAAAATTCATTGTATTGTTTCTCTGGTGTGAGAAACAGAAAGGGTAAAGACCTGTTTCAAAGTAAAAGTTAAATAAAATCTTATGGTAAAGAGAAATTACATAGTTTGAAAAATAAGCATCACAAACAGATGAGCCAGTAGGCATGGCTGTCAGCATATTACTATTTCTATTCTAAAATTTTTTCTCTGATCATTCCTTTAAGGTGCATCATGTTGGGTGACAAATACCCATACCATACTTTTATAACAAAAATACTTTAATGACAGCCAGCTGTGTGCCTTAGTAGCTGCACTGGTAGATGAAAGGCAAGACAGACAGATAGATAGATAGATAGATAGATAGATAGATAGATAGATAGATAGAGAGTCAAAGTAACAACGGGTGAGGTTTAACCCACTTTATGCTCCATGTTATATTTTTGTGCATTTATAATTTGTTTTATTAAATGTTTTATTTTGATTTTTCTTACAGAATTAGCCCAATTCAGTACAATATCACATGAAAATCTGCTTTCACAGCTTTTGGAGGAGGTTGAAAGTGAGTCATCAGGTGATTCGGCTACTGATGACGACTTGGATCATATAAGCCAAAGAAGTTGTGACAGTGAGACTGAGCAAGAAATGACAGAGCACTACAAAATGAAGACCTTGATTCAGATGAGGAAGAAAACAGTAATGTAAATAAATATTTGAATAGTCAAAATGCTACAAAGTGGTCATGTGTACCCAAAAGAGGTTAGAACTAGGTTGGAAAAAGGTAGGTTCTTGCCAAGCATGAATCCTACTGGATGGAATGCCAACAATTGGATTCAGTATTAGAAATTGTTTATAACAGATGACATTTTACCAAATGTTGTGAAATACACTGATAATAAAATACAAGTAAAATGCTTCATATACACCAGTAGTACTACTAAAAATATATTTATCATGACATCTCACTATCTAAACTAAAAGTCTTCACCGGTCTGTTATATATAGCAGGACTTTATCATTCTAATCACAATCTAAAGGATTTATGGAGAAGTGACAGATGTGGTGTTGAGATTTTCAGAACGACACTCAAGAGATTTGATTCTCTTCAAAATTTCCTACATTTTGACAACAAAAAAGACCCTCCAAGAAAGAAAAAAAGTCTGACAATTTGGCTGCTATTCATTCATTTTTTTGGAAAGTTTTGTTTCTAACTGTCAAGCAATACATGAATACACTTTGAATACACTGTCAAAATACATGACAATCAATGAATAACTTACATCATTTTGTGGTCATTGTAGCTTTTGGCAATATATTCCAAATAAACTTTCCAAATGTGGTATAAAAATATATGCCCTGGTAGATGTGAAGTCATTTTACACCCTGAATTTAGAAAGTTATCCTGGAACTCAGCTACCAGGTGTTTATTTAGGCAGTAATAAACTATATGATGTTGTGCCGAGGATTTGGCTCAGTGGTTTCACTGCCTGCTGTGCAAGTGCAAGGACTCGAGTTCGATCCCCGGTTCCAAAAAAAAAAAAACCCAGCACATAAACTATATGATGTTGTGAACAGACTTGTTGCACCTATTTCAAAAGTAACCAAAATGTCACATTCAACAATTGGTTCACTAGTTACTCATTGATGTTACATTTTCTAAAAGAACATCAGTTGACCAGCACAGGAACTATTCACAAGATCAAAGTGGAGATTCCTGAAAAAATGTTGTAAGTTCACAATAGAGAAATGTATTGTACAATCTTTGGATTTCAGAAAGACATAACATTGGCCTCCACTATAGTGAAAAAAAATAAAGTAGAATTAATACTGTCAACATTACACCATGATGATAAATTGATAGTGAAGCCAGGCATGGTGGTGCATCCCTGTAGTCCCAGAACATGGGAGGCTCAGGTATGAAGATCCTGTGAGTTCAAGGTCAGCCCTGGGCTACATAGTGAGTTCAAGGATAGCCTGGACTACAGAGTGAAATCTTATCTCAAAACAAAACAAACAAACAAACAAACAAATGATCATGAATCTCAACATGGAGGAAGCCAGAAACGGTCACATTTTACAACAAAATAAAAGGCAGAGTAGATGTTGTTGATGCAGCAACTATCATGTCACAAATCATTAGCCAATGGTTGTGTTTTACTCAGTCCTAAACTTGTCAGGCATAAACAGTATCATATTTCACAAAGAAAATAATAAGTACAAAATATTACAGAGAGATTTTTCTTAGAGAATTGGGACTGGACTTGATAAAAGATGAATTACAACAGAGGAAGAACAATATGTTATCTGCCCAAAGAACTCTGCAAAAGAATTCTGGAGAGACTGGTAAAAAGACAAGTGAAACAACACCAGAAACTCCTACCAAAAAAGCAAGACCGGGGAGATGTCAAGTATGTCCTATAAAAAAGACAGGAAAACAAAACATATGTGCTATCTCTTTCAGCAATACTCATAGATGGAGCATAATATTTTCAAGTGTGAAGATTGCCTAAGGTGTCATAATTGAAGTAAAGATTATTTTTGTTGTAGAGTTTTATTTGTATTTTCATTGAAGTTCATAGTTCATATAAGAATTTGTTTCTGTTATTTTTTAGATTTTGCAAACAGTTGATATTGAAAACATTTATTATAAATATTCAATCCATATTAAAAATGTAAAACTTTTTATTGAGATTTTATTTTGTTGTTAAGTATACATTATATAATATAATAAACATAAAATTAAAATAAATAATTCACTAATAGAAATACTCCTAAAAACTAAATGTGGGTGTTGTACACCCACCTTATGCTCCTATTTAGGAAAATTAACTTGGGTCCCCTCCAAAGAATAAGACAATTTCAAGATATTTTTATAGCGTTTGATTCAATAAGGCTCCTATCAGAAATTTTACAGCTGTGTTCAAATAGAAGAAAGCTTAGGAGAGTAACAATATTATTTTGAAATGTGTGATTTATCAACAAATTTAAGTGAATTCATTTTAGGATCAAAATACTTTGATCTCAAAAGGTTACTCAAATATAATTGTCAGGCACCTAGAGACTCCAAATCCATTACATGTTTTGGGTCACCAACTCATATATCAAGGTCCCAGTCATCACTTGCAATTTCCATGGTAATGAAATATTATAACCATTTTGAGTTATTAGTCCTTCATGGATTGTCGAGCAGAAGATCAATGATGACATGACTTTGCCTTAAAGTTCATCGTATAAATTCTCTGGCCATGAGAAAATCATAGAAAAAATTGCTGCACAAAGTAAATTTCTGGGAAGTATACCTTCTAGACATGGTGGAAGAAGTGGAAAAAGTAATTAACTTCAACCATTTAAAAGAAGCAATTATTAAAGTTGTAGAAGTGAGAGTAAAATATAGTTTTGTGTCATTATTAAAAAATATATATTCAAAAAATAATACAACATGGCATTGAAAGATAGTATCACATAGAAGGAAGTACAAAACTATTGTCAAAACATCTCATAATAATGAAAAATCTGATTTGTAGCCTATCCTTCTGAGTCTTTGAACTATTATTATTTTAAAAGAGTGAAGAAAATATAACAATTTATGAGAAGTTGGAAATTTATTATATCAGATATTCTATAAAATTACCTACCATCTCTAATTAAATATGATGAAAAGTGACAGTAAGAGATAATTGTTAATTAGAACTGAAAAATATCACAATTCATTCCCTGGAGAAAAAAATATTTTAAAAATTGAAAAAACACAACACTCCATAAATTGTGCACATCTACACATTGAGGCTTTAGTAAAGGTGAGGGATGTGGTATATCAAGAGGAAGAAAACAAAAGCGAGACCGATAAGCCCAAGAGACTTCCTAAAATTTGCAGCATGTGATGGGCCTCACGTGATCTTTTCACACATTGATTTAGCAAATGTTTATCACCCAAGTGTAATTGCATTGTAGTATATATCAGAGAAAAAGACATAGATACTCCTACCATTGTAAAACATATTCTATCAGAGAAACAGAAAATAAAACTAAAGTCAATAAATAAGAAAACTCTGTGGCATGTTAACATGGTTTAGAGGCTATGGGAAAATCATGCGACAAAGAATAGCAAAGTAAAGAGAAAAAAGATGCATTTGTACAAAAAGCACTGTTGCAAGATTCAATATACTAGGGAAAGGGCCATTATTGTGGAGGTGAAATCTGAGCAATCACTTGCATTGCAGGAAGACATGTCTTGTATGACAAACACCATGGAGTGGAAGCTTTTCTATACTGTTCAAGAAGTGGCAAGGAGATCATTTATGGGGCTGGAGTAAAGTGAGCAATGGAAGAAGAGAAGGAGAGAACCTTTGGAGGAAGAGATCAGAAAATGTGAAAGAACTAGGTAGGAAGATAGATGAAGGAGATGAAGACAGGATCTAAGGACTCACCCATCATTTCTTAGACCATTTAGACTGCTTTATAACAAAATATCATACACTTGGGGGATTTATACATTACAGATACTTATTTCTCATAACTTTGGAGAATAGGAAACCTAAGATCAGGGCACTAGCAGATATGGTGTCTGGTGAGCATCCACTTCCTGGTTCTGTCTTCTCAACATGTCCTCACATGGCAGGGGGACCTGAGGAAGTTTATTTTATATTTCATATTATTATTTTATTTACTTTTGAGAGAGTTTCTCATTATGTTGCCCAAGTTGACCTTGAACTAACAATTCTTATGTCTCAGCCTCCCAAATAACTGGGATTGCAGGAGTGTACAGGCACCTATGTCTGGAAGTCTCTTTCACAAAGACATTAATCCTATCGCAAGGGGGTCTACCCTCAATGACCTAATTAATTCATCCAGATCCCACCTCAAATTTCATTACATTGGAGTTTAGATTCTCAACATATTAATGTTAGGAAGAGACATTCAGTTTATAGCATCCTATCCCTGGTCCCCAAAACTGCATGTCCTTCTCACATGCAAAATACATTAATTCCATCCCAACAGTCCTCAAAGACTTGTTTTAGCACAAAATTTAAACTCCAGCATCTCATCTATATATCATCTAGAGAAGAAGGGCAGAGATTCAAAGTGTGATTCTTCCTAGGGTAAATTCCCTTCCAGTTGTGAACTTATGTAATCAAATATATCATGACCTTCCAATCTACAATGATGGGATAGGTAGAAGATAAACATTTGCATTCCAAAAGTGGGGGAGTAAGAAAGAAAGAAGGGAGCAGGTCCTAAGTAAGCTCCCTGATATGTTAAGAGTCAGAAAAAGTGCTCTTTGGCTTGATGCTCTGCCTTTCCTTTGAGGCCCACTGCTCTCAGCATCTTCTAGGGAAGAAAGAAATCCTGATTTAGGAACCACTAGGATGCAGCCCCAATCTGTTTCATGCAGGTAATTGTTTCCTTTGCTGGGAAGAAACTTTTTACTTTGATATACTCTTATTTGTTCATTTTTCCTTCTGTTCCCTGTATTTTAGAGGTCTTGTCCAAAAAAATCTTTGCCCATTACAATATTCTAAAGCATTTTTACTGTGTTTTCTTCTAATAGTTTTACTCCTTTCAGTCATATTTAAGACTTCAGTTGCTTTTGACTTGGTTTTTATAACTGGTGAGAGACCATGAAGATGTAGAAAAAAGGAAACCCTTGAACACAATTGAAAATGTAAATTAGCACAACCATTATAGAAAACAGCATACAGGTTTCTCAAAAACTACAGTTATCATATTATCTAGAAATCCCACTCCTAAGTATATATTCAAAACAAATGAAATCATTATGCTAAAGAGACATCTGACTCCCATATTTCCTATAGCACTATTCACAATAGCCAAGAAACAACCTAAGATTCCATCAACTGATAAGTAGAGAAAACATGCTACATCTATGGAATAAAATACTATTCAGCAATAAAAAGGAATGAAATCCTGTCATTTGTGACAACAGGGAAGAAACTAGAAATTATTATACTAAGTAAAATAAACCAGGCACAAAAAGGTAGGTACTGCATGATTCCATTCATGTGAAATCCTGAAAAATTTGATGTCACAGAAGTTGACAAAAAAAATAGTAGTTACCAAAGTCTGGGGCACATAGAGAGAGAGGAGAGACTGGAAAAATTGCTCAATTGGTTGCAATTGGATTGATGGGTTGCAGCTAGATAGCAAAAGGAAATTCTAGTGTGGGGTTTCACATGAGGATGACTATAGATAGTAATTGTCTACTGTATATCTCAAAGACATAGAAGAAAGGATTTTGAATGTTTTATTATAAAAAGTGATAAGATACTATCAGATATCTTATTTATATACTTACACATCCATGGTTAAAATTTTAAGATAGTATGGATAATTGTTAAACAATGAAAGTAGTTTTCTTTAATAATTTCTCCAGTGACCACAGACAGAAAACTCTGACTGATTGCTTTGCTCACTGCCAGGTAATCATCATTTTACTTGGGGAAAGGAAATAAATTGGGCTATTTTAATTGTAGTTGGTCCTTCTGCATTTTCCCATTTTCTTGTATATACATTATTTTTGTGCATTTGTTAGAGGAAATCAGTCTTTCACTTTGTTGTGAACAAATAAGTAGCATGTAAATAAGCAATCATATGTGCTTGAGGTATTTGCTGAATAAACCAACAGGTATGCATGAATATTCATAGTAGCATTTTGCAGTAGCCCAGTCTGGAAATAATCCATATGGCTATCAAAAGCAGAATGGATAAATTATACTACATTCCACACAACATATTTGTGAATTTGTATGAGTAGAATTAAAAGAAACTACAAGAAAAAAATTAATTAATTTATAGAGCAATGTTGAGCAAAAGAAGTCACACAAAAATAACTGATATTATATGATTCTACTTATACAAAAAGGAAAAATTGAACTGTGGTTTTAGAAACGAAGAGAAGCTTCTTCTGAAAATAAGATCAGAATTTATAATTGAGAAGGGAGACATGGGAGGATTCTGGGTGGTAATGTTCTACTTTTTCCACTGAATAGAGATTAAAAGCATGTTAATGTAGTAGTAATTTATGGAATTGTAAATAATTTTCTAACTCTATGTTATTCTACAATAAAAGTTACTAAGAAAGAAAATGTCTTAAAAGACAAAGAACTTGTGGAAGTCTTCATCCAGATCACTTAGAATACTTAAAATTCAAAATGTGTTTATCTTTTCAAAATGTATGTTTATGTATTTCCTTCTCTTCTGGGAAAACTGCATTATTTACTAAATAACAAGGAAGATTTTGTCAAGTCTAATCCTAATATTAAAGGCCAACAATGGTTACCAGAAGAATACTTTTTTAAATGTGTTCTTTAAACATCTAAAAAACCCCAAATTTTTAAACCAGAGCAATGATGTTTTGAGATAAGTGTCAAATAATTGGATTTACAGACATACAAATAAAGAAGAAAGTATTTTTCCACATGGAAGATTATTAAAATGTCAAAAATGAAATTCACAAAATGTTAATAATTATTCTATTCTATATTTTAGACACCCATTTATCTGATAAGAGAAAATATCTATGTTCTGCATGCCTAGTTTGATTGCTTTTCATTACCAGTCTTTCACTTGTACAGAAAACTTGATTCCACAATAATATGGCTTAGTGGTATAATGAAATGCTGTTACAACACTATAAGTTGTACCACAATATTGTGTAGGTTATGCTACAGTTGAAAACATTTTATAATGATGGACTTAATGCCCATAAGCTATAATACATATTAGTTACATTGTCTCACTAATTTACCACATTTATATCCATGCTCTACACCTAAAAATATTTTTCATCAAGACTTTTACATGTTACTATTTAATTTAATAATTAACGACAATCAATAAATGTCTCTACTACAATAAAGAATATTAAAAGAAAATACTAATATCTTTAAAATTCTGACATAATAAAATCCCAATTTTAAAATATTTAGGAAAATAATATATAGATACTTGTTTGTTTTCCAAATCTAAATATTCATCAAAATAATATGTTTTAATATCACATTTCCAGAATACTCTACATTTCAAAGAGTGGCTTTTCAACTTTAACAGATATACAAATTATTTGATAGTACTTATTGGAACACATTTTTTGCCTCATGTGCAGGAATTCTTATTCAGTTAATCAGTAACCTTTCCTAGAAACCTGCCTTTTAATAAACAGCTAATGTCATGAGCCATATTTAGAGACACTGCTTTAGAGATTCAGCTTGTATTCTGAAAATATTCCCTTTAAAGTATCATCCTGAAAACAAGAAGAAAGCTTGAATTCTCATTAGCACTAAGAATTACAGCAATATCTTGAAAATGGATGCTCTATTCAGTGACTAGATTCTCAGTCTATGAAACCAAATTAATTTTTTTCATAATTCCATATCCATAACAGATTCAAACCAACATATGCAAGTCAAAATATATCTTACAAGAAAGTGAAGATTCATTCAATAGTAAAATTTTTAATAAAACAAGGTTATAAATGGAGCAGTCCAAGCTTTAAATTTGAGTTCGGTTAGCTTTGGCTAAGGGGACATGTAAATGACATAAATGATGACTTTTCTTCCTAGTTCTTCATTAGCTTTTTCTGTAACTACTAGAAGTCTCCTTACTTGTACTGTATGAGGTTATTGTTAAAAAGTAAAAACACAAATCTGTTTCACTGGAAAGTTGGGAGGTTTGCCTCAGTCTTATATAATCAAAAACTGAATTTTTCATAATATTCAAGCAAACATTTGTATTTGGCTACTTTTTCAATTTGATCTCCCATATTTGACAGTCATTTTCTTGAGCCACATAAATTATTCCAAATACTCTGAATGGCCAATCACTTATTAAATTCCTTATTAAATAGCTTAGAAATTTAAGAGCATTAAACCTTCTTCCCACATTCTGAATCTGTTGGCTCTTTCTTTCCATTTAGGTATAGGTATCTTCCAGAGCTATTATGGCTGATCAGAAGATGTTGACAAGACTGCAGGAATCCAAACTTCAAGCTGGTAGTGCAGTTATGATGATAGTCCATAACCTCTACAAATGGGCTGCAACTTTAGCGAAACATATAGCACTATTTCTGCCTCTGAACTTCTGTGAGGATTATGCTCTGCAACCCACTCCATGTCAAGCTTCTAATATAACATCAAGTTACTCCAAAATCAATTCCAACATTTTACTATGGCTTCAGTCTACAGCAAAAAGCTCAAGTCATCTTTAAAGCAGTAAGAAATGTTTACTAGAAAATAGTAGTTTTATTATCATAAATCTCCATAAAGTCTTTTTTAGACACTAGTGTTTATTCAGAGTTTTGCTATTTGGCTTGACAATCTCCAAAATGAACATACACGACCATGAGTAAACATATTATAAGAAAACCCCACAATATGTCTATCAAGTTCAAAAATTTACAGAAAATTACATCAGCATATTAATCTTTTTTAAAAGATTCAAAGATATTTTAATGATATATCCAAATTATGAGAAGTTCTAAAATCCCTCCATTCCGATATGTGTGAGCCCAAGCAAAAGCCACAGAGCTACCTTGGGTCCCACTATTCTTATTATAAAGCCTCCCATTGAGCTTTGTAGGTTTATTTTTCTTGTTCTTTTTAGGATTATACGAAATAACTTTTGAAGCTCAAAATTTTATAAAGTATTCCACTGTTTTAACATTTTTCCTTGCTGAATGGTTCATGATATTGTTCTCTACATCTTTGGAAATATAAAATATTACATAAAGTTTCATGTAGTCTATTGACCTTTCACCAGCAATATTTGGGGATGACTATTCCTTTTTACTTTCCTAATTTAAGAAAACACATTTTAGGTTTTAACCTTTCCATCTCATTGACTTGGGACACTATGAAAAGTTGATTTCTGAAGCCTGTAAGTCAGCCAAGGGAACATAAAAGGAACAAGACATGTAAATTATGCTGAAAGAATGATTATGAATTTTCTGTGCAAAGACAAAAAGAAAAACACAAATAAATCCACACAGTATGGAGAACTATGTAAACCCACAAATAGGGCAGGGAAAATATTGTAACACTATAAATATTCCATCCCAGGAAACCCCATCTTATAGTGTGTAGTGTTCAAACATCAGTCCTAATTTCTATGTTGTATGTCATCAAATTGCCAGGGGTAATCCCTTTGACCACCCCCTAACAATTCTGGAAAATAGAAATAATTGTCTCTCAGAAATGTTACCAAAGTTAGCTTTCCTCTAGCAATGGTTCAGACAGATGTTTTGTCAGCTGGTAACAGATGGAAGTTTTGACTTGCACTTAGACCCATTAGTATCTCAATTATGAATCTCAAACACTAAAATTACTCTCAGGCTACAAGATGCTAACACTATGAGAGGCCCTCTGAAACTGGCACCCAGCAACTCAAAGCCTACTTTGCTTCTTAAACTCACCTTGGGTGAGAAGTGACTAAAGTAAAACAGCAGGCAGGGTTTCCTGAGTTATTTAGTGATTCCCCTCATTTCTTCTTTTTTCTCTTCAAGAATACATTTTTGTTATAAAATTCAAAGAGTGTAAAAACGTGCGTGATTTAAATTCACAGTACATTGTAGAGTACACTTAGAGCGAGGCATACAGAGCACAAGTTTTCATGACCAATTTTGGAATGAAAACTACAGAAATGATAGAGATGTAAGCCACTGTTCAATTATTAGAACTTGTTAGGTATTCTGTTTATAGTCCTTAGAAATGTTATTAAATATTATTAAAATTAAAATTAATTAATTTAATTAAATATTAAAATAAATTTAATTAAATATTATTAAAATCCCTATACAGAATTTATGCCTTCTATTCTATTTATTTGTTTTGTGAGACAGGGTCTCGCTATGTAGTTCAGGCTGACCTTGAACTTATTATGCAGCCCAGGCTGGCCTTGAACTCGTGGCAATACTCCTGTGTCAGCCTCCCAAGTGCTGGGATTACAGGCATGTGCCACCACACCTGGTCTTTCTGTTCTTTAATATATAAAGTTATTAAGGCTACAATCCTCATACTGATACAAGTCTGGATCTTTCAGCTACTTCTCTTCCCCCACTGCACTCCCACAGCTATCTAGTCCCTATAGGTTTTCTTTTGCATAATCTGTATAATTAGGATATCAAATTTGAATATTCAAAGTTCAAGTATGATGCTGCAGTTGGCACTATTTATTTATTTATTTATTTATTTGGTACTGGGGATCGAACTCGGGTCCTTGCGCTTGCGCAGCAGGCGACGAAACCACTGAGCTAAATACCCAGCCCCAATGGCACTATTTTTAGATATCAACCTATTAGAAGGAATAAAGACTACATCTTATTTTATAAAATTTTAAGAGTTCAGAGTAAATCACAACTATAATGGCCAGTGATTTTGTATCACTGGAAAATATGTCACTGGAAAAATGTTCATATATTTTCAAGGAAAATAATTACAGAGTAATGTCACAGAATGAGGGGGCATTTACTGTTCTCTTGCTGTTTTATTTAAAGTTCAAAGTTTGTTTATTTCTGTGTAAGTGAAAATAACGCTATTGTATATGTGTGTGATTCTCTTCTACTCAGTGACATTTGCCTTCAGTGTGTGCAGGAAATGCTGGAGAGTGGAGAACAAGGTAAAAAGTTAGAGGTAAAACTGGAAAAATGTTTTGATTTTTCTGTTTTCCTATTTTAATAAAGAAAATGCAAGCTGTTGAATGCTTATACCCCCATCTCTTTATTTGATAATTAGCATATATGGATTTTTGGAAACAGGTAACTATTAAAATTCTTTCTCTACTGCAATATAAAATATTAATATAAATGTGTTATTCATATTTGTCTTTATGGAAAGCATCAGCATAACTTTTTTTCTCAATTATGTTATGGATAAGTTAGAGAATTTCTTTTAATAATTATTATAATATATTTATAAAACTAGAGCAGTATGCTTTATGTCTACTATGTTTCATCATTTATAATGCCTCAACATTTTATAAATGCTAATCTCTCAGCCCTTCATTAGCAAATGAAATTAAAAAATAAAATTAAGTTGCTTCCAAATGTGTTATTTTACCATACCCTTAGAGAAATAATAATGTTCATATGCAATTTTAAAAGCCAGAATAGTTCTTAATTTTATTCTAATGAAGGCATAAAATCATTCATTTTACAAAGGTAAATGATGAATCCATCATAAAACTATTTTAAATTTCTGTTCAAAATCATAGGATTTCTGCTTATAGTATTTGACTCCTAGCATACAACACTTAGGTAGCTTTAAAGCCCATACAATAAAAGTTTGCATCACTAGATGTGGCAAACACATGAAAACTGTTCCTCCCACCTCTCCATCTTATTTCTGGGCCTGTACCTGCCAGAATTCCTTTTAATTAACTGAGTACACAGTGACCCTATGACACAGCATTAGGCAGTAAAACGCAATAACAAAAAATGTATACTTCTACATGAAGTGTGCCATAAAAACCTCCTATTTGTGCTTCATGAAATTAATCTTCTGGTGGGCTTGATGAAGGCAACCAGAGTGTGCAAATGCTACACTTTGAAGTGGACAGAGCCTCAAGCTGGAAGGAGTCCGGATCACTGGATCACTATTTGGACTTTTCATGAGTGAGAAATAAATATTCAGTGCTTTCTCCCAACATAAATGCCAGCCATCATGTATATTTTGGGTGTTTTGTCATTAACATAGTCCTAAGTAATACAATGTCCATTTGCATAGCCCTAAGTAATATAATGTCCATTTGCATAGCATTTATTACTGTCAACTTATTAATTTGACTTTGAAAATTTTCTTTCAAAACCACCATTTGAACCATCTCCTAAATACTAACAGAAAGGAGGTGTGATGGTTAAGAACACAGCTTAGCACTAGAGTACCTGAGCTAAAAATTAATCTCCAGTGCTTTGTAGAGATTTGATTTGGGGCAAGTAATTTAATTTTTAGCATCTCAGTTTCTTCAGATTTGAAACAAAGAAAGTAATAGCACCTACCTAAACTAGATTCAAAGGGTTTATATTAGTAAAGTACTAAGAGTTCTACCAAGCCAATAATAAGCATCTAATACATCTTAACTACTGTATTTATCCTAATCCAAAGTCCAAAACACACATTCAGTTACCTAACTATCATCCTTACCTAGATGTGCCATGGATAACTTATCTCAAATTTTTCATGTTCGGAAGTCGTTGGTCAGAATTGGGCTGAACCCTGGGCTTTCAGTGACCTCAGTGTTCTGAACTTGTACCTATGATAGAAATGAACAGTGTTATAGTTTCTCAGTTTTCTAGTTTTCCATCCTCTGTCAATCTGGCCCAGTTAACGACAGTTATATTGTCCAACAGGTTTAATGTCTTTGAATGACTGCCATCTCTCTAAAGATGTCACATTGCCAGCTGATCTATTATTGTTGGATGTAGTAAAAAGAAGATCCTAATACCAGAATATCTAGTATAACTGGCATTCTTTCACATTGTAGAACTGAGTTATGGCTGTTGAGGGTCATAAGATAACCTACACAAAGGAAATGCTAGCAAAATCCAAGTACAAAAGGCAGAGTTATCCAGAGCTTTATAGATCCTGGCCAAAAATATAGGTGTTTCATAAAGTCTTAGGATTCAGATAATTACTAATAAGATTCATGAAAACTCACAATAACTGTCTGCTAAATTTATCTTTGCCTTTTAAAAAGTTACTACAATTGCTTCTCGGCCTTTTGGCTAAGATCAAGTGTAGTATCTGTTCTTATCAGTTTAAAAAGTTACTACATAACACCCCTCAATGCATCCACTCAATAAACAAAGAGAAATGAGTATTATGTTGGACATAAAAATACAAAGTTTAAAGCATCTGCTTACATGCACATATGTCTTATGTTTTGTATCTTAATAGGAATCACCATAACCTACTTACCTGAGGTACTATTTGATAGGGGACCACTAGGAAACTTTTACATTAGATTATAAATGATAATGTATAAAATTCTCTTATTAGTCTAACAATGATAAATATTTCCTAAGCCATTACTACCAGAAAAACCATGCCACAGTAATAATAAAAACAAAGAAAATTATACTTTTAATCTAGTAGATGTATGGAGATATTTGAAAAGTAATACTTTATGAAAAGCATTAAATGAATATTAGAGATAGTAAACTATAAATTCATAATAAAGAGAAAATAAAGTCAAATGGTTATCAGTGGTGAAATTTTAGTTGGGCTCATAGAATGATTATGATTTGTATAGGATAAAGGGGAAAAGGAATAATTTTCCAAATAAGGAATAGAGTATAAATCAAGTCATGGACAACAGGTTTATAGGATTAATTGCTCAAAGAAAAGACAGTTTGTCAGACTGAAATTTTCAATTAGAACAAGGATTGAAGGATCTTAAATGAACATAAAGAAGTTTCAACCACATCTACTACACAATAAAAAAAAAATTACCCAAAGTTTCTGATCAGAAAAATTGTGTTAGAATAGGAGTTTTTAAAATATAATTTTAGGAAAGGTTTAAAAGTCTTATAAAGAGGGATTATGATCCCTATCTTTATACTTTAGTCTATTACCTTACAAGAGAACAAGAATCTCCAGATGGCAAAGCATTAGCAACAACCGAGGGCAGTGATTTATGTTCAACTTACCAATAAAAATATCAGTGCAAGTAATTCAGTTTATTAGCCCACTTCTTTAACTTAATCTAAAAGTAAGAATGCCCTGGACTGAAAATGTAGCTCAGTGATAAAGCTTTTGGCTAGTATATGCAAGGCCCCGGGTTCAATCCCTAGAAGAAAGGAAGGAAAGAAAAAAGGAAAGAAGAAAAGAAGAAATGAAGGAAAGAAGGAAAGAAGGAAGGAAGGAAAGAAGGAAGGAAGGAAGGAAGGAAGGAAGGAA
>NW_004624813.1:9514921-9531092 GCF_000247695.1 Heterocephalus glaber | reverse complement strand
TGTTGTATACCTACAATGTACCAATAAAAGAATGTAATTTTAAAAAAAAGAAAAAAAGTGAAAATAGAAAGAAAAAATGGAAACAAACCTTTTGTACATAGGAAGAGGAGGGAGCTTGAGGGGGAGAATAGGATAAAAATAAAATACAATTTATTTAAAAAAAGAAACACACCTGTAAAAAATAAAAAATGCAAATAGTTGTCAACCAGTTCTTAAGAACTGAAGAAAAAAAAAAAAGAAAGAAAAACCAAATTTTGAAACACAGAATTTGGTAAATTAAAAAAAAAACTAATCCACATCATGAGGCAAGACAATGGAGGACAGAACAAGTATTTAACAATTAGGCAAATTGTAATCTCTCTTTTAATTCATGAAGCACAAACATGTTTGTTTCTCTGGGCCTTGGTGTCTGTTGCTCCTCTCGGGATAGATGAGGTATCATCATTCTGATATATTCCTGCCAAGAATCTGCTCTAGTGGAGCCAAAGCACCAATATTGCAAAAATTGTGCTGATAGGCCACAGACAAACCTGCTTTAGGATCCTGACGTTCTCTGAAATATCAGAATTGCCAAAGTTACCTACCCAGCTCAGCAACTAACTCCTTTGGTAATGAATAGATGTTGGAGTAACTGGCATGAGGCCTTATTGGAGGTTTGAAGGGCAGGGAGCCTCTGTTTCTTTCCTTTTTTTCAAAATACAGTACCTTCTTCCCTCTCATATTAGAAACAAGCTGCAGGAGTTTTCTGATTGGAAACAGGTGTCACATCTATGAAAATCTAGGGAACATAAAGAGCCAGGAGTGGAGGGATGGCCACTCACTCACTCTGTGTCTTTTCATTTATATTCTAATCTAGTACATATCTTTTATTCTGATAGTTTCCCACAGAAATCCAAAAGGAAAGCAATTTTAAAGAGAGATGCGTTGTCTTTCTTACAAAGCTTCCAAGTCAGACCAGCCCTGGGTGGTCTGCCCTAGCTCAGCTGTACATCCTACTCATTCATGAACAGAAACGTGGAGAAAGTGAAGTCATGACTGAATTACAGAGTGATTTTCAATACCAGTAAAATAGAGATTGTCCATCAGGTGACTTTCTTGCTGCTCTACTCATCTACCTCTCAAAGGAAATTTTTTTGCTACCGGATAGCATGAGAAGCACTAGAATAAATTTATGACAAAATCTAGGAAGTTAAAAGTGACTGAAGCAAGCTTCAGAGACTTAGCTTTAGAAAGCAAGAAAAAATAAGGATGAAGCACAGGCCATGACCCAGCAGAGAATGAGTATGTTAGGAAGACCACTTGCTTAAAGATTTTGGAATTCGTAAGACTAGTTTCTTAAGTGGAGTGGTTTTACATAACATTAAAAGGTAAAGAACACTCAGAATGAAGACAGCATTAGAATGTGAAGAGGTCAGTTCAGTTGTTTTACATGGAGTATGAACATTTCACTAAGTCCAATGAGACCTCTGCAGATAAAGAAAGAAAAATCTATTAAAATCTCTCTCCCATCACTTTTTACTACATCACTTTTACTATTGTACTTTTAGTACAATACTTTACATTGGTAGTAGAATTCTTGATGTCCTATTTAATCCTGATCTATTTTTAATCTTATTGGGTTTTTAAGATGCTTCATATATATGATGCTTTATTATACATTTCAAAGCAGGAAATGGAGTGTTTTTATCTCCATGTAAAAAAGGAATTAAATTGTGTGATATATAAGTGAAGCAACTTAAAAGTACTGTAAAAGCATCTAAGTGGGGTCCCATAGCATTTGCTGTGTCTGTTTCACTCACACTTTGGGGGACTGCTCCTGCCTCATTCTCCTCCATTCCATTTGTTTCTCAATTGTCAAATTAAGCAAGTTATAATTGGGGTAATTTAGTGCCCAATAGTGATATTGTTCATTTGGGAATAGTACAATCCAGTTTCAACTTCATTATTTTGTAGAGTTAGTGAATAAATCATTTGGAGAAGGTTCTATTACCATAGGCCTTTAAGCTTTTGTATTTTCTACTTTAACTGATCTCTATAACATATGTTGTTTTAAGTGACACTACCGATGTACGTCGATGCATGTGAACATTATTTTTTAAGTTTCTTAATGTTATGCTTAGCTAGTCCAATGATAACCTGTCAATATAAGGTATTGATTTTCCAAGTCAAGGACAAATGGGCATTTTATATTTAGTAGTTAATGAAATCCACCATTCATTTAGGGTCCAATCCTTTACAGTTTCTCCAAGGGAACCATCATTACTTAGGTGAATTTGCTTGAACATGTTTAATTCAGAGCTGATGACTGATAGCTCATAGTTCCAAAAAGCTCTTATAATATTTCTTTCTGCAAACAACATCTCAGTTCCAGGCTAGGTTTGTATAGAGCTGCACAGAATATATGTGAAAACATATGATGTCAAGGGACCCTCAACCTCAAAAGAACAAATACAAAACTTATAAATCAACTAAATATACTCTTTGATAAAGGCAAATATATGCATACAAAGGATCTGAGAAAGCTGAGAGTAAAAGTCAGGCAGATTTCTGAGGCATAAAAACCAACCTGAAAAGCATTCAACAGTAGAAATTTATAATATAGTGGATTTAGAAAGTGATGCAATGTAACTAAAGGAGAACTATACATTATTTCATGATCCCTTTCAAATGATTCTCCCAGCCCCTGTTTAAATTTCCTCTACAAAAAAATAATTTGGTGAGTACTTTACAAATATATATTTTTAGAATCTCAGATTTATAGGTTTTTTCCTACCAGGTGTAATTCATTGGGTAGATACCAAGAAAATGAATAGGGTCATATATTCTTACCTCTTGTAAGCTCCTCAAATCATGTAAAATCAAATGAAAAATGATAAGATCTCAACTCCTATTTGAATGATCCTTCACAATATTCTTTCCTTTCTTCTTAGAATGAATCTTTGAATCATTTGGTATCCATTTGATCGTCCACAACTGTTTCAATACTATTCACAATTATAAAACTAAATTTTGAAGACATATTATGAAATATGTCATTTGCTATCTAAAGTATTTCTAGGACCCTAAATCAGAAAGGCTAGTAGTTTATAAATGTTTAATTTATTTTCATTTTTCACTTCTCAAAAAAAGGCAAAGGGGACCGGGGATTTGGCTCAGTGGTTTCACTGCGCCCGAGTTTGATCTCTGGCACCAAAAAAAAAAAAAAATCATTGTAAAAAAAGGCAAAGGAAATTTTGATCATGTCTTACAAAACCACCCTTTCATTATGTCTTGATTTGATTGATTTTCTTTGTTCTGTTGTGGAATGAGGGAGGGACGTGCCCTATGGAAAGGAGGAATTTGCTTCCTGGTTTAACCTGCTCAGGACATAAGAATTCTTTAAGAAAGAAAATATACTGTTTTCACTTTGCATTTGACTTCCAGCTGAAAAATTCCCATTAGAATAATAATAACACTTGACTCTCCAGTTTTAGCTTGTTTATTTTTATTTAAATTCTATCCTTAGGCTCCAGATGTGTGACAATACCTCAGATCTATGATATTTTATTGTATGATTTCTTACCAGTGTTGATCTTGGTTCTCAGAAAGAGTTTCCAAAGGTTAACTTGGAAGAGTAAAATCACCGAGAAGATAGGCAACATGTGTCCATCTGAGAAAGTAAGAAATCCCATAAAATAACACATTTTGAAATATTTTTGCTTTTCAGAAATGTTCCTTTCCTGCTATGAGAAGGTTATGAAGTTTTCCTTTGAAAATTACAAGAAAAGCTTCATCTTTTTTCTTTTTCCGGGTTTGAGCCAGACCCCAGACCAATATGAATGTGCTTTCTATTGGGTTTTTAACTTTCTATAAGGTAAAAAATGATTCTTTAAAAATGAAATTTCCAGTTTGATTTGTTGAAGACATCTTAGGACAAGAGATGCCTGGAAATTATTCTTCACTTCAGTTTGAAATAGCGGAAAGTGAATAGGATTGCAGCCAGGTAGAATTTTCTTTTTATTAAAACAATAACCACTTTAGCTGTACAATCTTGAACCAAATATTCACACTTGCTGGGTCTTATTTTCCTCAACTTCAAAAACTAGCATAGTGAGAGCTACCACGCAGACTTCTTTGGACAATCGAGGAATACACTGGAAAGTTTCTGTCTCTGAATCTAGCTTGTAGGAAACTCAGATGATAAATACCTCTGGGTTTCTCAGTATATCTAATAAAAAGCCCTTACCTACTGAGTCTTGAAAATGTGTAAGATATAAGGGAGAGGATCCATGCTTTCACTTCTATTAGAAGCATTTTACTCTTCAAATGCCATGAAAGTAAGACTGTAGCTGCCTGTGTAGTTAATTGCTGTGACCCAATGGTACTGTTGTGCCCAGATTGTGAGGTCCCAAAGACCACCAGGAGGCCGTTTCTGATATAAGCGCACGAGGGTGGTTTATTCAAGCTTAAGCAGGGACTCTCAATTGTCACTGACACAGCGGATCGAGATTGAGAGCCCCGAGTTCCAAATTAGCGGGGTTTTTATAGAGGTTACAGCAAGGTTTGGAGATTCTCTACTTAGCAGTTACAATGATTCGTCAGCGCTTAACATGCATGAAGTGTACATTTCTGATTGGGTGAACTCATCAGGGGTAAGGGGTGATTACGTATAGGTTTTACAAAAGAAAAGAAGGACAAAGGTTAGTGGGCAACTGTCACGTATTGATGGTCAGCAGACACGGTGACTAATGGTCAGGACCACCCAGCATTGACAGTCAGCACATTAACAGACTGTTCCTACAGATAGTGGGCCCAGGATGTTCATTTCCTGGGTAAACAGAGGGCTGAGTAATTAACTTAGGGAATTTGGTTTGTTACAGATTGTATCTTTTGTCCTAGATCAAGCACATTTTAATCATTAATGTGAGAGGACAAAGGAGACTACTCCATTTTGGGCAAAAGTGGAGTCATTCTGGTTTCACATAAGCAAAATGGAGTCACTTTGGTCTCACAGTACCAAATAACCTGGACTAAGTCTCCAGGTCAAGCCAGGAGGACAGGAGAACTATCTCCCTAGATGTTTACATTTCAAAAGATATGAGCCCAGAACATGCAGCTGCTTGTAAGTGATAATAATGTCTCTGATTCGCAATGCCTATTTGTGTATTCAGTGTAAAATTCAGGATTTTAGAACATTTTGCTTTATAAAAGGAATTTTGGAGTCAATCACCTAAGAAGGTTTACAAAAATCACATATTCCCAGAGTGGAGAAACCATGCTTTCTATTTTTCTTAAAATACCCACAAGTTGAGCAGGTAGGAATTAGAAAGCATAGTATACACACTCACACACAAACACACAAGTTCAATGATATGACCTGGTGGGACACCATGTAATTGTATGCAAAATCAGTTAATCAATATTAATTGGTTTGAATTTGAATGGGAATGCCTAGTGAAAGTATGATTACACATACATCTGCGCATAGGTTCCTGTCACCTAAATATAGTTTTCAACCTGTTCACAGTGGTACACAGACACTCACTGTCTTTGCCATTATTAAGTCATTCACCTATGCTTCTGGAGGGAGTTATGAGACAGGATGTCATTTCCAAAGGTCACAAGAACTCATTAGTTTAAAAACTTAAGCAGTTACAAAAGCAGTTTCATCATGTAGGATCATGTTCTTTGAAGCCCTAATAATGCAAATTCCAGGGTGTGGCAACGAACTTTAGTTACACCCACAACTTTCAGGATATTAACTGGGATACAGACAAGCAGCATGATGAGTCTGCTGCTGACTTCAAGCTACTTATTCATTCAGAAGGACTATTCAAATCTAGCGTTGGCATTCCTACTTGAACTTAGAATAGGAACATCACATGCGTACAAAAATGATTAATTTTAGAATTTAATTAAGTGATAAACTGTTTCATTCTTCTTTTATGTGTTTTTCTCTCTCTGGTTTTTAAATTGAGTTCTTGTTTTACAATCTTTACTGAAATTGCTAAAATTAACCTTCTAAAATAGGTTTTTTATTAATACTATCTGTTTTATTAGCTTACAGCAAGGTTCTCTTTATCCACTTAGATATGTGTATTGACTGCATTCTATGTGAAAAGTAACATGCTGGGCACTGTGGGAGACAAACAGATATAAAAAGTATTGGGATAATTTCATTGAGAAATAATATATGTTTAGACACTCTACAGAGATTCAGACAAGAAGGAATGGCTATGGATCTCTATGCTCAAGGAAGGCCTTGTTACACCAAGGAAACCATTTCCAGCACACACTATTAGATCAAAAAAAAAAGCAAGAAAGAAAAATTACATATGAGATAATGATGCTGTCACTACATAAAATGATTAGCATCAAGATAAGGCAGAAAATAGAATATAAAAAAGGACATAAAGGCCAGCTTATAGAGCCCTATTAAAAGGAGCCAGAAGAATAATTCAATAAGATATGCAAACAATAGTCTGTTAGTCCAATTAAAACTACATTCTTACTTTCACAGCAATTCCTCAAATTAACCAATTCTTTGCACAGGTAGCAGAGATCCATAACCCACTCCCATGCCCTTCAAAGGAAAGAAAGAGGTACTTAGCCCAGGACAGCTAGTGTGGCTCACTCTTCCCTCTGGAGTACAGTTTCTGCTGCTAGTAAGGAAGCCTGGAGGGAGGGGAACCCCCTAGTGTCTGCAAATCCCCCAGGATTCAGGCTCACACTGGCAGAGCAGAAGCCACCCATTCACTAGAAGATCTCAGCAGGTGGCACAGCACCATCAAAGACCAGACAGATCTCTGACTTGATGGCCCTGAAAGAAGGTCATAAACCCCTCAATTCATGAGAACACTGCTATTAAGAGTAGGCTTGTTTCTGGGACAAGGCTGCACAAAAGGAAGCCATGAATCAATGTTTTCAAACACTTAAAAACAGCCTGTAACATTTGAAACAGGGAATCAATTCCTCAATTAAATGGCTACATTATAATTATACTATCCAGTTTTATATTAAGCCTACAGGCTACAAATTTTCTTGTTTCTAGAAAACGGCTTAGATCTTTATCCATTTGTGTTACTACTGGAAACAGAATTAATTAACTTAATAAGTTAAGCTTTTATAATTAGTGTTTAAAATTTACAGCATTTAAATATCTTTTCATCAATACTTCTGAGTACTTGCAATATGCAAGGTACTATATTAGGTAGAGAAAACATTTCAATACTTGTAGAAAAGCATTACTGCCATAATCTTCTACAGTTTACACATGAGGAACTGGAGTACAAAAAACAAATAATCTATCCATAGTCACACAATAGAAAAGAAATAGAATTAGGACTTGGACACAGACCCTAGGACACTAAATCTTGAATACTTTAAATTTTATGATTCTGTTCCCCTGGCAAAGTTTAATAGGACAGTAGTGTTTTAATAATAAATTGAAGGTTTCATAGATTTGGAGTGGAAATATATTTACAAATGGATTTGAGTAATTTAAAGGTTTTGTTAATTGTTGTGACAACAGAGAGAAGATAAACTGGTATATGTAGTAATTGAAAATGCATTCAAAATGCATGTAGCAACTACCAATGCTAGGTACTGAATACACAGTTACAATAAATTCAAGATTTGGGAGAGAATAATGGGGTCTATGATGTCTTGTGTTTTGAAAATAATAAGGAATAAAAGCAAGAAAGCTAACTGAAAAATGAAAGTCAACAACTCTAGTTATGTTAACTTGAGGTATGGATTTAGGTAGGATACATATTTGTCTGTTCAGTACTAGAGTGCAGAAGAATAATTATGTCTACAAATTAATTATTAAGAAATCTGCATGGTGATGGTAGTTTAGTCCCGATTATAAAGCCAGTCACAAAGAACTGCATATTGTGTTATCCCAACTAGAAGAAATACGTGGACTAGGACAATCTCTAGAAACAGGAAAATCAGTGACCCCAAGAGTTTGAAAAAGGTAGTAGATGATTTCAGAGTGAGAGTTAAGGGGTGGAAAATTTCTCCTTTTAGTAACAAAAAATTTCTAAGAATAATTAATGGATACACAACTGTGCATATAGTAAAACCCACTAAACTATATGCTTTAAGTGAATGAACTGGATGGCATATGAATTATGTCTTAAAGCCACTAAAAATGCTATGATTACAGATGAGCTATCAGAGAAATAACAAATAAAGGATCAAAGAAACTGACCCTCAAGGAATATTTATAATTAAAGCCAGGAGGAAGACAGTAAAGAGACAACCAATACAAAAATCTCATCAAGAAAATATTCTGGACTTGAAAACTCAAACAAAATTAAAATATTTGATAGTACATTAAAAAAAATTTATATCAAACCTAAAAATTTGGGACAGATAGGTCATGAATAAAAAATTGAGAAATATATAAACTGAGTGAAAGGTACGTACTCAAGATTTTTCTAAGGAAAAACCAGAATGGCAGCTGTAAATTGCACCAGGTTCTGTCCAAATCCTCAAATTTCAGTAGATTGGGTGAACTACTAGTCTACAAGTTCTAAGAATAGGCCAAGAGTGTCAAAGGCATATCCAAGACTAGTTATTTGAAGAGTGCTCAGAGTCAGGCACCTCAATGAACAGAAGCAAATATCACGAACAAAGGATCTATAAAACAGCATCATAAAAGTGGAACAAATTCAAGACATGACTTCTCCAGGAATCAGTTGGAAATTAATACAAGGAAGCATTCATTAAGTTATATAAAATTTGAGCATGAACAATGCAATGATGAAGAACAAAGGCCTCAGTTACTTTCCTGATGAAACTTCTAGTTGACTAGAAAAGATACAGTGCTAAAAAATATAACCAAGATCTAGAAAGCCTGTCATATGATGTTTGATTTTATCATAAGGCTAAAAAGACAACATTGAGAAGGCAATGGTTAACTGAAACTTGAGAAAAAAAAGTGATAAATCAAGAAAATTGAAGAAATAAAAAGGAAGGGAGTCAGAAATTTTAATATGGAACCCCAAGAAAGGGGTTTCAGTAAAGAGAGTATACTCATCAGTTTTAAAAGTTTCCCAAACACTGAGTAAGATGTTACTATAAATAGCCACCAGGATAAGAAGCAAGGAACCCAGAGGTCCCTAGTGGCCTTATTGAGGTTTTGTCCCAGAGCAAATTATAATGGCTTAAGGAGGAAGTAAAATTTACTGAGATAGAGTTCTGAGAAAATGAAAATGATGATAATTACCACACTGTTAAGTGAAATAAATAGGACACACATGTGTAAATGCCAAATTGTTTCTCTGATGTGAGAAACTAAAAGTATAAATAAGGATCAAAATGTATGATTGATAATATGAAATAGGAAGAAAAGGTCTAAAGGGGTAGGGGAAGTGGGAGGGGTAGGGGAAAGGAAAGAAGGGAAATGATAGAATAAATGTGATTCTTAAAGGAAGTAGGATGGTAATGATCGGGGCCAAGTAGAAGCTGAAGGAATTTCATTTATTTGTTGTTTAATTCTAAATGGCAACAAAGACAAAATGTTTTGTAATTCATGAGGAAAAGGTTCTACTTACAAAGACTGAGTATGTAAGATAGAAAAAGGATAATGACAATTCTTGAAAGTGGAAATGGAGAATGAAATGCAAATGACCTGGGAAGCTGAGACATTTATGGACCTGTGGGGGTGTGGCATGTGCCAGAAAAAATCTCATTCAGTCTGGAGGTTGTGATAGGTAAGATCAGGTAGAGGTTTCCTAGCTGAAGACAAAGGAGGCTTCTGGATAATTATAACCAGGGGCATGAGTCAACTGGAGCAAAGAGATGGAGGAGCTATACAATGTCTGTAATGGCTACTCTGTGGAATAAGAGAAAACAATAAAAAAGAGAGAAAGGGAAAAGGCCTGCTCATTAGCTGCATAACCCCAAGATTTTCTGTTATTTTTGGGTTTTGCATATTTAATCTACCAATCCCCTTGTGTACATTTATCAAGTTTATGTTTTTAAATAATTATAGAAGCCCGATGTTCACAAATCTTGTACATTTAACAGTATTATGAATATTCAATTAACAATCCTACTTCAGGCTTTATTTTTGAGTTTACAGTAAAATCATGGAAAGCTTTACAGGTTAAAATGAACTTTGAATTGTCTCAGAATCCCTTAGAATTTCTTTTCTGACAAGAAAATAGCAAAATTATATACTTCTAATAACTGAAATGTTCATTTACTATCTATTGAATTATGTCAAGTATTTCATATATAAAGTTTTAGAAACTGTAAATCTAAAATGTTTTGTTCATCATTATATCACAGATAGGATGCATTTATCTCCTAAAGTTTCCTTTTCTTTATTGAAAATAGGTAAGATGAGAGATAACTAATGTGAATATTTATCCTCTGAATTTAAACTGGTCTTTTTTGATAGATTCTGCATACCTAGTGATATTTTCATTGTACAAGAAGTAATAAAATAAAGGTAAAGAAATGTAAGCCTACCTTCACTTTTTTGCACTGTAATGTATGTTTTACTTATATCAGTTCAAATGTAAAAAAGTTTTTCTTTATGCCAGATGAACTTGAGAAAACTTAACTGTATAATTTTCAGGAAGTAAGAAAGGCTGACGGAGCATCTAAGGTGCTAATTAACTAGCAGGCCTTCCACCTCTAATGGTACATCTTTCTCCCTTCATAGTAACCATGACAAGACAGGAACAAACCACATATGTCAACTGTTAAGACTATCATTAACATTCTTGCTGAAAATACCTTTGCAAGTGTTAGTATATTCCCTGAACAGTTCAGAAAAGCATAGCCATGCTAGTTAGTAGCTTTGAGTTGTTTCATAAATGACCACTAGAGAAGGTAATATGATATGAATCAGTCTCCATGCTGCATGACTGTTACAGGTGGCCCAATAGGAAGCAGGTTCAAATGCAATATAGTCCTTAATTCTCCTCTAGTAGTATGCGTAATTATTCCAGAAATTGTCTCAGCTAGTTTTGATACTCCCCATAAGTTGTACCATCATTCCAAACTTTTAAAAAGTCATATAAAATAAGATAACATTGTATATAATTTCCATTGTAGTTTCAAGATACAAATATTTGTATAGCAGTTTTGAAAATTCAACTGTATAAAAATAGTAGCAAAAATTTGTGAGGAGAGTTAGTTCTAGTAAAGCAATGATGGCTTGCTTTTCATGCATCCTGGATTGGGCCTTACACATCACAGAGAGGTGAAAAACACATTAGAAGAATGATAAGAAGTAAGACTCTCACCCTTACTCCATCATTAATCTACTCAGAGAATTTGCCTGATGGTAGCTGACTTCAATGATGAAAGCTACATCTAAGTATTTGGTAAGTTGTCTTGTGCAAAAGAAAAAATTCACAATCTGGATGCCTGCAGTGGTCTTTTTATTTAGGAGGAGAAAGTTCGCCAGATAACAAACTGAAAAAGTGTGCCTCTAAGTGGCAATGGTATTTGCAGCATTCTCAAGATGTCACACCAGGGTTCTTGCTTGGGACTTGGAGACACAAAATAGGAGAGGAGGTGTCTAAATGACTATGCATTCCATTCCTAACACCAGATTGTGTGATTCTGCAAGGTCCTCTGAGCCTCTGTTTCCTCAACTGAGGAAGAATTAGGCATAATATTTAAGGAGTATAACACTCAAAATTGAAATGGAAATAGGGGATAAAGAAGTTTTTTTTAAATTTGAGCCTCTCTCTCTACACCCTCCCAATTACCTCCACTATAGAAACTTAACCTTAAATTCTATGCAGTATTAACTACTGGTGACTCACCCATTTTTCTTTTTTTAACTTTACCTCTGGTTGTACAACTACCTGGAATTATTTAAGCAACCTAAATATGGGGGGGGGAGCAAAATAATTATTACTTTTGGATTAATATGTCTAAAATTTGTTACATTTTTTATGATTGAAATTCTCTTTGTTGTTTTTTTTAAACTGATTTCACATGAAAATTTTCCACAATGAAAAAATTAATACAAGTATTTCCATTTCTAATCTGCAATGACTTTCATATGCATTATGATTAAACAAACATACCCCCTTATAACTGCCATAAAAATCATTTTATTGTGGGTTATAATTTTTGAATAAATAACTTATAGTTTGACATTCACAACCATTTTAATTGTAAAAAATATATTTCATTAACTATAAAACAAAGTATACAACTCTTTAAAGTTGTATATAAATATTATTTGTACCAGTAATGTTGTTATGGCTAATTGAATGTTTCTTCTAATTCCAAATTCTGTAAGCTGTCTCAACTTCATAGTTTACATGATATTCACAAATTAGAAAGTTCAGAAACACAAGAGACTGGTACCTATATTTTTGGAAAGAAATGATTTTTATCCAGTAAATCAAAAAAAATATATAATCTCTAAAATTAGTTTAGACTCTTGATAGTGAAGTTAACTACATGTTGATATCCCCTAATGCTCAGTTTCTTTTTCATAACCTCAGCACTCTAGCTTTGACTTAGAGAAGCAAGCCAGCCAGAATGTCCTTTCCTCCTTTCCAGCTTGGACAGCTAGCTGTCACTCATCCTTCAAGGACTGGCTCCAATGTCAGCATGCAGCTTGCCTCACAACCTTCAGGATAAATAATTGCTTCTTCATCTGTATTTTTAAAGAACATTATATTTATCTTCAAGAGTACTTTTTTTCTACTTGAAAAACACTTGGCACTTAATATAGTAACTATTAATGTAATAGTGCACTGGATTTTATAATTTACTACCATTCTACATTTCCTAATTACGATACCATAGGAAACCATAACGCAACAAAATATTAACCCAATGCATTAGTTTTCTATTTCTGTAACAAATTACCACTCTTTGGTAGCTTAAAAATATTAACTTATTATTTCACGATATGGATAGGTTAGAAGTTCAGGTCCTCTACAGCTGACCCATCTATTCAGAATCTCCCCAAGCTGAAATCACAACTTTTATAGTCAGCTCACAGGTGGACAAATCTTTCTTCAAGGCCATCAGCATTGTTATCTCCCTAAATTCTGGCTCTAGCCTGTAGATCCCCTTTTAGGAAATTATTGATTATTCCAAGTCCCAAGCTAGCTTGCCTTCTACTTAACTGATGAGACCTTAATTATATCTGCAAAATCCCTTTTGCCATGAAAAATAACATAAATCTGGGGAGTGCTGTGCTAATATCCACAGAGGAGAATAAGAGTGATTTGCCCCCATAAAGACCAGCATTCTTTGTTATATTATTTAGAATTGCTACCTTATGGTGATGATATAAAGGATCATGATAGTTTCCCTTTTACTCTGAGATTCTTTATGACCAACACATCACCTTCGTGCCTCCACTCCAGGCAGACTGCTCTGGCCATTTACCTTGTTTGGTATACAGTGGCCTGTGGTATCAAACATTTTACCTGAGAACATTGACACAGCTTAGGATTTTTTTTTCTGAAAGAATATAAAAAATGGCAGCTGATTTATTTTAGTCTGCATATAAAAAATAAAAACAAAAAGATAAACTACAGAAAGTACTGCTAAAATATTTAACAAAATTCAGAAGAAATAAGGGCTTGCTTGCTTAAAATATAGACACTTTCTCACACTGAGTTTTTCCAGACACCAGAAGGTTCTCCAACTAAGAAATAACACCTGGTAAACTAATCGAATTCAGAGCTCTTTTGGTGAAATGTAGCCTCCGGGTACATTTCAGATTGAGAGTGCATCAGTAAGACCTTTGTTAAAACTTCAGAAAGATTTAAACCAGTTCCTTGTAGACCCCCCCAACAAAAAAAATTGAATTCTAAGAATAACAAAAGTATGCCTCCTAGACCTTCTCAACTAGATAAATGTATTCCAAAGGTCTTAAGGATATGCTTCTTGGATTCTCTGGCCTAGCAAAATAAATCTGCTGTGAATCTGGGGGATTTACTTTTTAGAGGGATTTGCCTCTTTATAAGACAACGACTCTTTAAAATTGTGAAGAAGTTACACCACAACAAACACAAGTGAAGCAGGTTGATAACAGACTATCTCAGAAAGAAATGTGAGTATGGACCTAGGCTAATGGAGAAGACTCATAATTTGATATGTGTGAGCAAATTTTTTGAAAAAAAATTGTATCAACTTTTGCTGAGAGGGTGGGAGTGTTAAAATGAAAAGATATTTCAAGTCCTTCAAATTTCTATGATAGGCAGCAGGGTATGAAATCTACTCAGTGTAAACACGGGATATATCATCCGGAAAAGTAAAAAGGACTCAATTTGGATTTAAGAGCCCAGAGGAAAATCTGAAATAAAACAAATCCAAGAGGCAGAACTGGGCTCTCAGCATAGCACACTTCCTGTGGCCAGAGCAAGGAGAATCATGAGCTTAGCCCAGTTGGATTTCAGAATCGCTATACAAGAATGCCTGTACACTTTTCCATTGCACCATTTTGGATGGACTTGTCTATGACATTAATCATGTTCCATCATCCAATACTGAGTGTGTGGGAGGCAGGTAAATTGTCTTTTCAATTGATAGCTCTTCAAATGGAGAAGAATCTTATTTGAAGAATCTCATTCATACTTGGACCTGGCTTAGATAATGAAATTCTGTACTTCGAGTCAGATCCTTATAGCATAATGAGATGAATACTTGGGGCAGGTATGGGTACATTTTCTATTTGGGAAGGAAGATAATTGCTGGGATCCAGAAGTAGCGCTGTGGAAGTTACTCTTTAAAGATGACCACCAACAATACACCACACCTACAGCTTTACTCCAGTGTGATGCACAATGTCCTCATTGAATCTTGGCTGATGTATATTCAATAGAGTGCAGCAGAAACTAAACTACATGATTTCCAAGGTTAGATTAAAAAAAGAAAACCTTGCAGTTTCTCCATAGATCTCTCAGAATGCTTACCACTGAGATGCTTCATTTAAAAATACAGATCCCATGCTGTGAAAATAGAAAGTACAGGTGATATAGAAAGGCGAAGAGCAGGAGCTCTGGTAAACAGTCTTAGCCAAGTCCCCAGGCAGAAGACAGCATCATTGGCCAGCCATATGGATAAATGGTTGCAACTCCAGTAAGGGCTGACTGGCACCAAACGAAAGACCCCAAGCAAGAACCACATCTGAGCAGCGTCAGCCCACAGAATCTGAATAGTCAATTGTTATTTTAAGCCAAGAGACATCACAATTTTCTTTCCTCACAGGGCTATAAAATAAATATTTTAGTCTGTGGAAGCCATATATCATCTCTGTCACATATTCTTCTTTGCTTTTTAAAAAGTAAAACACTCTTTTTAAAAAATAAAATGATCATTCTTAGCTCACAGGTCCAACAAAAACAGCTACAGAAAATACAAAAAATTCAAGCAGTGAATAAACAAAAAGGAAAAGAAAAAATAAAAACAATTGCATAGAATTTATCACTGATTTCTTCAGATCAGAAATATATACATAAGAAGAAAAATGTTGTAATCTCTTGTGGTTCTTAGATTTTTTTGGTATCATTGGACATTATACTCCAGAAAATATAGCACCAATTACATATCCAATGTAAATGTTCTATTAATTTGCAAGGTTTCAAGTAGACTTCAAAATGTATCTACCAGCTCTGTCCAGAATAAGAACCACTGATATAATGTGAACTGATTCTTGATTATTTTAAAGAGGTCTGTCTTGTACGTCAGGACAGGCAGGAGCACTAGGCAGGAAAATGAATGCTGAGAGCAGACTGCTTTTCCTTTGGACACCAATAGGAAAAATAGGATCTGACTTATTTAAGGTACTTTCCCTGAGTGACCATTTACATGGAATTATTGTGTCAGGACTTGTAAGAGTCTCCAATAATAACTTGATATAAGTGTCTTGATTTGAGTTTTTCAAAATTTTGGTTATTAACGATACAAAACTTCAAAGTGTTGGTGAAGTCTGGAATCAAGCTGTTTAAATTGTGGCATATAATTTTTCCTTAAATTCTTTTATTGGTACATTTTAGGTATACAATACATTTACATTTATCATTAGGTGCTTGTACCTGTACATGATGTATCTTAGTTCTTATTTTTTCCCCATTACCTGTGCACCCTTCACCACCTCTACCCTTCCCTATTTACATAGATTTTGTTTCCATTTTTTTCTTTTCTCATAAATTTTCCTTTCCTTTCTTCCCTTTCCTCTTCCCCTCCC
>NW_004624813.1:9480073-9498254 GCF_000247695.1 Heterocephalus glaber | reverse complement strand
AAAAAATGAGAAAAGAAGTATAAAATGGAAACAAAGCTTTTGTAAATAAGGAGAGAAAGAGAGATTGAAGGGAGGGGAGGTAAATTAGAAATAAGAATCAAGATATTTCATGTACACGTACAAATTCCCTATAATCAGTGTGATCATTATGTCTAAATTGTACAAATAAATTTAATTAATAAAAAATAAACCTTTCCTTTAAAAAAAAATCTTTTCTTGGCTTATTTTAAATAGGGTAACATTCTTAAGGAAAAGTAGTTGTACTACAGAAATTTTTCAGAAGCAAAGACACCACTTGAATAAATTATTCAGTGTACACCGAAACAACATAGAGCTGCTTCCTAAGAAATGGCCAATGCAGAGCCCGTGATTTAGCTCAGTGGTTCCACTGCCTGCCTCTCAAGCACAAGGTCCTGAGTTCAATCCCCGGTACCATGAAAAAAAGAAAGAAATGGCCAATGCAGCAGAAGCACTTCACCTCAGAGGAAGCAAAACTGTCTTCAAGGGCAGGAATGATTTCGAGGGGCCTCTGCTGTTGTGTCCTAGATCCACACGGCTTGAATGGAAGGAAAACAACAGTTTGGGCACCAATACAGATTTTTATGTTAGGTGGAGAGATGAAAAATATGTACTTTTGTAAGAGTGATTATATAATGAGATTACTACTGAGAAAAATCACACACCTTCCATCCTAAAGACCTTGAAGGAAAAGTAATCAACTGTTTTGGAATCAGAAGGTAACATTTCTTGGCAGTATAAGGGCGAACTAGATGAGATTTCATGAGTCACAGCAATATCTCTGCTGCCCCAAACAAATAAGGTTCTGAAGATTGAAATTACCCACCAAAGCTTACAAATATTGCTTATAAATGCTAATTAACATGTGCACATATATGAGAATGGCCTGAGAAACAGAACACTTTTATTTCAATTATTTTGATATTATCAAGTAGAAGAAAATGTATCGTGGACAAAATGAAAATGCTTTTCACTTATATACATTCCTTATTGAATGTATAACTAAATTTTTCCAAATTCAATATTAACTCCAATTCATCACTCACTTATATTTTTGACAGATAATATTTTTTAGCTTGAGAAAACTATTCAGTATCTAGAAGATGATTGTTTTACATTTGGAAAATATCTTACCATTAAAAATGGATTTTGTGGTTTTAGTCCTTTGAATATTTAGTGTTTCATTTTGTCTGACATTGCTTCTTCTCATAATTTCACTTAGCAACAACACAACTTGGAAGGCAGAAATTTCTCTGGGAACTGCAATCTGTAATATCTCACAGCCTGTTCAGGGATAACCTACTAATTGAGTAGAGAATGTTGATGCTTATGAGGTCCACCAAAGTTCTGACATTCATAGTATTAGATACTTCAGGTGATTAAGGCTTAGGCAATTAAAACTCTTCTACCCAAATATTAGAATTCTGTTTGTTTGTCCGTTTGGCAATTCATATACACATCATTGGCTAAGACCTACCTCTCTCTTGGGAGAATTTCAAGACTAAAAATTCAGAAAGCATCAGAAAAATTTTTTTTAAATTTTTAAAACATTATACTACTTCCAGTTATGTCAGTCTCACAAGTCGCCACTCAACTATTTGCACCAAAAATCTTTTCAATTGTCTGGAAACAGTTAAATGCTACAAACATTTTAAAGAATGACTTTTATGGAGCACTGCACACAGTTTTACTTCTCTCCTCTTTTGAACATAAGGTTGGCAAATAAATAGCTGGTAACTTTTGAAGGCAGCGTTGACTCTCAGTTGTGTCTGTCCACAGGCAGAGCCTACCACAGGGTAGCCTGGTAAAAATCCTCTCGTAACTCATTTTCTTTTCCTTGTAACTTTTATTACATTGTTTGCTACTAATAGTCTCAGATTTTTAGTCTATTTTTCTCTGAATTTATGTTTGTATCTCATTAACAATCAGCTGGAAGCCTGGGTTTAACAAAATACACTATCATACAAGCAGAACAAAGTTATGAAAGTTATGTCTCCAAAATGCTTATTTTTTCATCTGTAGAATATGGCAAATGATTACAACACACACTCAGACTTTGTATAGGGTTTTAACTTAGATTGTACAGCTATTTAAATGTGGTGATGTCTTTAATGAAGTGTACCTATAATATCAAACTGAAAACCCCTGGCATATTGCTCAGTGTTGTTTTAGCTTCTCAATAAATATCTCTTTTCCATGAAGCATGGTCTTATCTCTAAGCTAAGAGAAGCAATAAGCAAGTGGATACCCATAAAAGGAAGAGGATTAAGGAACAGTATTGGAGGGGAGGAACAGAGACACACTCATTAGAGATGTTAGACAGAGGAGGTTTATATCAGGTTTATAGTAACATCACTCTAAGTTCTTCTCATTCTGTGTGAAATGAATTAGACCAAAGAAGTAAGGCAGTCAAACCACACACACTGATCAAACAAAGGCTCTCTTTTCTTGTGTTAATAATTATTAAAAGTATTAAAACACTGGCTTGGGGGTCATCATTATTCCAAATCAACAACTTATGAGTTATGAGAAGAGAAAAACTGCCCAGAAAAGAACACTGCATATAAACTAATTTTAGAGTCAACTATACCTTGCACTTAATCCCATTGTCCCCAAAATGTAGTAAAAGAAATGTTTGCATCAAATTTTGAAGTGAAAAAAATATCCTGCATATTAAGTGGTGAGTTTGTCTAAAATGCCAATTGACTGTGTAGGCCAAGTAACAATTTGCAGGTGTGACAGCTTCTAAAACTCCCTGAGCAGGAGTAGATTATATTAACTTCTTCAAGTACATTTTGTTCTATACTTTCATAACTGCACTCCTCAAAATGCCTGGATTGTCAAAAATCACACTTTAAAGAACATTATTTCAAATTATTTGCTGCGAATGCAAAATAGCCCCATGTAAACCTAGTTCAGTATTTATACCTGATATAATTTGTTCAGGAAAGAAAATCATGTCTTTTCTATCATTTCCAGGACAGCTTTGGAATAACTGTAATCAACTCTTATTTCAAACACACCACACAGATACTCGAACAAGTGCCTGGGTTTTGAATCCACCAGCATTTTTTATAAGGTGCTATTTCCAAATCGCCATCCTATTACCACAAACAGCAGCTTGTGTGACATAAATCATGTTTCTAAATAATCAGTGATAAATAACTTTATGTAACATTTGCCTTATGGAAATTCATTTTGTTGGATAATTATATACCTGTGTGTGTGTGTGTGTGTGTGTGTGTGTGTGTGTGTGTGTTACTGGGGAATGAATCCAGAGCCTTTACACTGAGCTACATCCCCAGTCCTTTATGACACAGAGTCTCACTAGTCACTAAATTGCCGAGGCTGGATTTGATCTTGTGATCCTCCCACCTCAGACTCCCAGAGTGCTGGGATTCTCAGGATGTACTACCATGCCAAGGAAACAATTATATATGCTTTGATCAAAAAAATCACAATCTGAATGTCAGGCTTGACACTGTTCACAAATTCCACTAGATGAAAATTATCAGAAACAACAAAAAGAAAAAAATTGTCTCAATGTTAATCCTTCCTCAACTTATACTTTTGCTTAGGAAATCATGACATTAGATCTCAGAGGCATTGCTTTCCTGCCCTTTTCTGCCTTATTAAATTCCACCAGAATACATTATATTTTTTGCTCTATTTTCCATACATGTTCAATAAGAGCAGACTTTCTGTTGTTTTCTACTCCAGGCAGTATCATGACTCCATTGGCATAGGCAATAATGCTGAGCCTTACTGTAGGAGACAGAACCCAGGACATTTAAATTTGATGTCTCCAAAGATCCAAATGCAGATGTAATGTGTTGATAATCTCTACTCATCTATTAACAGTGTATCATTGTTACATTGATTAGCTCCTGGATGATTAGCAGTGCTATTTTCTAAAACTTATTTTATATATAAAAAAGTCAAATTTCCTTATGTATTGCAATTAAGTGAGACTACATTTGCACATACACCTAATGCACTAATTGGCATGTTCATTTGGATCTCCAAATAGCATCTACACCTGTTTCTCAGTGTGTGAGACAAATAATTACCTTTGCTTCCAGCTCGTTTCAATTTAAAAGAAGACTCATAAAGTAATTTATTTTCTTTGGAAAGTTCTAGATTATAAAGGCAGTGACTTTCATTGAATATTTCAAATGTATTTGATTTTTTCGAAAGGTCTTCAACGTACTTGAAATCTCCCTGTCTTTTAGAACTGGGAAGAAGAAATACAGAGAAAGGAGCAAAGGGGAGAAGGAGATAATATTTTACATCAAGATAGGACTTCAAAAACTATGTCAAAAAGCTTTCTGATAAAATGGATGTGAATTTACTGCCTGAATGAGTCTGACCCTATTCATCACCTTCCAATGAATGATAGAGCGTTCAATACATGGTGTTTGCTTTTTCTATGTTCCCATATTTGGCACTTAAAGGAGACAGAAAAACATAGGAACCCTTCAGAGATTAACCTTTCACTACAGTGACTGCTTCTGAAATATATGTGAGTGACAGAGAGAAAGCTTGGAAGACTCTGAAAACTGTGACATTTTATAAGGAAACTAGATCATGAGGTATCTCACTTACCTCAGATAAATTCTAAATCTCTGGTGCCTTTTATACAACACACTAACTGAGTAACACAAAATTATGCCTTAAAGATCTTTTACAAGAGACATCAGCTAAAATGGCTATAGGAAGTTAATCACTATTTCTTATAATACCAGAGAGAGTATCAAATAAATACCAATACAAGAATACAAACTAAATGGAATTGGCACAAATACATTTTCTAGATATAATAGTGCCTTCATTAAAATAATTAGTACTATTAGAATTTGTCCTCCAATATTTTTATCTCTGTAGTTTAGATTCTGAAAAATATGTTTCCAATAGTGCTTTTCTCAGTAGTTGAATTTCCTTCCGGTTTTAGGTTATGTTTTATGCATGTTTTGCTCTTACTGTTTTTTTTTTATTGAAGTTTCTGAAGACTCCCATACGGTAGTCATATACAAGTGGAATATCATAACATACTACATTTTGCTAGTAATCTAGTAGCCTCCTAAGTGCAACGTAGTATAAATGATTACTAAAAAATTCGATGTTTAAGATCATTGTCTTAGTTTGAATTTCCTTGAGAACAAAACCTGAGACAATCCACAGAATGCAGCTTATTTTCAAAGTGGCCTCAGAAAGCACAAGTAGGAGAATGGGGAGAGGGAGCCAGAGAAGGAAGACAAAGGAAGCTTACCTTTTGAATTGGTTACCTCATCAGCAGCTGGGTCTCAATCCCCTAGGGGCCTCCTAGGAAGAAGGCAGAAAGTGCCTTGGTACTATCCCACAAATGAGAGAAGACAGACCTTTGCTCCAAGACTTTCCTCCTCTACTGGGTAAGAGTTAATTTCAGACTGTGTTACAATTCCTGCAAATTCACCCAAACTGAGTCAATTCTCATGGCTTCAAGGAATACCTCAAGACAGAAAAACAGGAAAACACCCTATGCAGTGGAGGCCTGAGTACTTGAAATGCATGGTTGATGGGCACCAGGCCTGGACACCCAGGAGCTGAGGCGAAATGGAGCCAAGGAATGTGAGGCTGTGCTCGAATAGGCATCTGCTACAACCCATGGACTCCTCACCTCCTTTTGTATGTGTGTTTAAGCAGGTGTAAGACACCAGCAAACAAATTCTGGATAAAGAGCATTATGAGTTTAGAAATCCAACCTGTGTTTGAAACCAGTATCTACCTCTGAGTTAGTTTTCAGCATTAGAAAAATCCACCAGTCTTTCTAGGGACCAACAGGATCTATCTTTTCAGGTTATGGTTGAAATTCGGCAAGTTAAAGTATGAGAAGAGCCAGAAACATTGTAATTGTCCATTCGCAGTGGTTAGGGCTACCCTTGTCCCTCCTACAGTGATTAACATCACACTCATTTGGTATGATTTTTATTCACTGATTTTATTATGGAAGTCTTCTACAGCTAGAGAGTTTGTTTTGCACAACTGTCTCATTTTATGTGTGTAGAAGCAGGTTAGTGCAACTCTGCCTCAGAGAATGCACCCCACCACGACTTACTTCTTACCAAACTATCAGGCTTTTAAAATTTCACTGCAACTATCAGTTACTCAGTAAAGATTTCCTGAACTCCCTAGACTAGAGGAAGAACATTGGGAGAGACTATCAAATCACTCATAATCCCTTTGTTGGAACACTAAAAGTTTTTATTACAAATATAAGTTTATGACTAAGTAATGTCTATCTTGCTTTCTAGGGTTCTCAATGAATATTTCTGGATTGGCAGCAATATATGTTAATCAAATGCTAAGGAAATTCAATAAAATTTTTACCACTCAGGTTTATCTGAAACCAGACATCATGTGAAACCTTGGCTACTTAGAACATTTACAATAATATGCATGTAGACAGCACAATCCTTAAACTTTAAGAATGGCCTTTTCCACAGCAAAAATATAACTAGGTGCAATTTATGTTTTATCTCTAGAGCACATAGCTGAAATTAAAGTTCAGATGATCCCTATAATTCTGCTACAAGTGTCTGTCTACCTCATTTTAGAGCTCTGACCCTTCCATCATGGTAAATAATGTGCAAAATGGATGTGATCAGGAGCCCAAATTAGGACAAGCAGCAGAATACTGGTGGCTAGAGAGGATGATTAGGAGCAATTTCTACTTTCAATCCTCCTGAATTGTTTGTCCCACACTTTCAGATATACTGGACCAAATGGGACAAGCACTTCCTACCCAAGTTCTTTACCCCACCAGCTTTTCCTGCATAGCCGATGGATGAGAACAACCATAAATTCCTTTTCTCTGTGGCCCATTTTAAGGAGAAAAAATCATATGTATAGGTCTTGAATAATGCATTATTCTTCAAGCTTCCTGATGATTTCCTTGAGCCCTGACATTTCTCTGCATTGATTTCTGAATGAAAAAAAAATCTAATGCTTTCTCTCTCTAGACCTCGTGTCTCCTCCTATAATTACTTCATATTAATTTTTACCCACATTGCTCTTGCCTGTTATTTATTTATTTACTTTTTATTTATTTATTCTTGTACTCTGATTTGGCTTCCAGTCCTAACTTGGGTTTATTTCTACGTACTTACTGGTATTTATTAAATGTTAAGTATGATCTGACTCAATGCCTCCTCATCTCAACTTATATGAGCACACACCACTACTGGCTTTTGTGGTCTCTCTTTGCTCTTGGGAATGGCTTTTATGGTCTCTCTTTGCTCTTGGGAATGGTAACCTTGGTCTATAAAAAGTCTTCCTTTTCTGCTTCATTTTAACCACTCTGTTTCCAATTCATGGAAATTAATCTATAGTTGGTGGAAATATTAGCAGATTCCTCTGTGAGGACCCAACTTTCAAAATCACATGTCTGACTTGCCTCATGGGGATTCATCAAAAGGGGAATTGATGTGGTATTAGGGTAGCTCCAGTGCCTGGACTACTGATCGTCCCCCAAATATACTCATTTAATTATCTCCACTCAATCATATGGCTTGGATGAGTGCTGCACAGAATTACATTATTGAACAATACCTTCTTCCTGCATGTTCAATAGATGCTTTGATGACTCCACTTTGAAACCTATTTTGCTCTAGGTATTAGCATGAAACCAATTATTTTTCATATAATGGATACTCAACAAATATTTGTGCAGTTCAATCAAGTGTTTTCTAAATTTTCAGCTTCAGACAAGTCACACAGCATTATTTAGCATTTGATTTGGAGCCAGTCCTTCTGTATCCCATAACCTTTTATGTAGGCTGTAACCACCCTCAGTTCTATATTGGAGCCTGGACAATCACAGGGCTGGAGATCACTTTGAAATCAACCAGCTTTTCACACAGCTGCTATACTGTCTTGTGAAATATTTCAGAGATGGGGACTCTTCAGTTGGAAAAAAAAGCAACCTCTGCCAAATGACATATTGAAAATGCAGACAGCTCCCAAACAGGGTTAGGAGAAAAATGCTTCACATTTGCAAAGTATTTTGATCTAACCACAGTGCCTGGAAATAACTACATTTGTAGGCAAAATTATTACAGTAGTTTCAGAACACTAGAATTCACAGGGGTACTACTCTACTATAAACAAGGCAGTTTCTCTGAATAACACACTTTAAGGCAGCACTTGAAGATCTTGTGAACTATTAGCTGACATATCTTCTTAAGTGGAGGAAAATAGGAACATGCTAATGAATTCAAATCTCAACATTAGTCATGGATAAAACATTGTGTAATATGAAGATGGTTCTTGCTTCTACATTCACACTGCACCTGGCATCAAGCCATGAAGAACAGTACCGAGAGCCAGGGTTTCTATCATTGATACCTTTTCTCCAAAGCCATGTAATGGTGGGATTTTCTGTTTGTAGGTATCCCTTTAAAAAGTGTCTAAAAGCAAATGTGCCAAAGGAATAAGATTAAAGCATTCCATAAACAAAACTGTAAGGATTTCTCTATTGACTTCTTGGTGAACCACGATATATATTACATGCTATGAGAAATCCTGCAGTAAAGAAGTCATTCTAAATTTAATTCACCTAGTAGTGTCTTTGTGTTTATTTTCATTTAACCTTATTAATATCTCATGAACTATAATTCTCTCTATAGTTTGGGAGCTACTGCTCCAGAATGTAATCCACAAATGAAGAGGATATCCTGGACATTTCAAGCTGTTCTCCTTTTTGTTGACATGAAAAATACTAAGGGGCCTCTGGGGCTCACAAATATCTTTATTACATGTTCCCAAATTTGCAAGCAACTGCCTTACTTGAATAATTCATTATGGACTTTTCTCTGATTCTAATCTCTCTAGCTATTTAAATGTTACTTTCTTGCTGAAAATGGAACTCTCAAATTTCCCTGATTGGGATTTCCAATAAAAGATTTTGCCCTATCAATTTTCTAAGTTACTGGAAGTACTCCCTAGAGAAGGGAACAACTTTCATTTCTACATTTCAGAATAAAATTTATTATTGGTATTTAGCCAACATATTCACTTAGTTTTAGGATTATAATATTATTCTAATGCCTACAGTCTCCCAGTTAATAAGTCAAACACTCAGAACACACAGATGATCATCACATGAACCCTGACAAAGAGAATTTTGTAAAGAAGAAAGCTGAAATATATATATTATCAAAATTATGGTATTCAGTGGGTTATTATAAAATATCATGGTAGCACATTGATACAAAGCAGTTCTGCTTTGAGGGACTTGTTCACCAGTCCCTGATGAATGAAAGAAAATTATATATTCCCCCAGTCAATAGTCCACTCATTTTTAATGATTGCTTGGTAATAAATACTTATTTAGAAATCATCTTTTATGAGGCACCCTTCCAGGCCTCCTAGGAACTAAGGGGACACAATTGAACAAAGTAAGCATACCTGCCTCATGAGTTTATTTTTCAGTGTAAAGATTAATAATAAATAAGAAAATGCACACTCAGTTAATTAAAAAAATAAGCAAAGCAAATACTAGTTTAGAAAATAATTACTAAAACCTAAAATAAGAAAAAGTAATCTGAATAATCATTGATAACAGATAAGAGTGCAATGACAAATAACCAGGAAAAGCCTCATCAAGGTGTTCTAAGTAAAGACCTGCAGGGCTTAAGGAACATGCCCTGTGAACAACTGGATGAGACCACTCAGGCAGGGGGAACTGTGAGGTCATGGACTATAAGGAACACATGCCTGGCACACGGGAGCAAGGGAGGTGGCCTATGTGGCTACAGCAGCAAAGACAAAGGAGAGGAGGCCAAGCAGTAAAAGGGTCAGAACAAGTAAGGCCTTACCCATCACAGCAGTGACTTTGCTTTCAGTTGAAGTAAGGCTACATAGGAAGGCAGAGAGCCGGAAAGCACCAGGATCTGATTTAGATACAATGGAATATAATAGATGCCACCTTGGGGATAGATTTCAAAAGATCTGTACTATAATAAGAGAAATAAATTTGGAGATTCTTAAAATAATACAATTGAGAGTTGATGGCAGCTCTGATCACACTGATGGAGTGGGAAGAAGTATGTGGAGTCTATTTTGAAGGATATCCTAATGTATATGGATTCTGAATGAAAGAAATAAGTTAAAATTATCCCAGTTTTTTGGAATAAATTACCTGATGAATGGAATTGCCACCAACTGAATTGTAGAAGAATAAGGATGGATTGAGTTTCTTGAAAGAAGGAATTTTCCATGAAGCTTTAAATTCCCTTATTTGTATAAGCACCTTACGAGACATAAAAGAGCTCCTCGAAATATGTTCACATGTTCATATCTTTCTGTAAAATTTTCCAAAATAAGATATTTCAATTAAAATTTTCTAAAACTATTTCTCTTTACTTTGTCTCCTCTTCATCATAATTCTCTTCTTTTTTGGTAATGCTAGAATGGCTGTGGCTCCTTTTGAGATCACACTTAAGATAATTAAATTAAGGACATAATTAAGCTAGGTTTAATGAGATATATTTATCACTTCTGTGTGTAGTTCAGTTTTTGATTGTCACTCTGGTTAGGACTAATTTATAGTGCTCATGGTTTATACTCATATTATTTCTGTGACAAATCATCTAGCATTATGACACATTGTACAGGGAAATGAAAATTGAACACTTCCTAAGGTGGGGATCTAATGCAGGATGGTCTGAGATGGAGCTGAGGTGGTGATGCTACCACTGGGGAGTGACTGCAAAAACAGATTAGCATTAGCAGAGAGGTTTGACTGCAGAGAGATTGTAATAAAATAATTGCTTTCAGACTCATATCAAAACCATCCCAGTGAGGGGCAAGTGACAATTAAGCTGCATCTGATGGCAGGCTTTACAGTGGCAAGTGAGTACTTCAATTGTACAGCTACATCTGATGATAGGCTTTAAGTCAGAATCTCATATTTATTTCACTCCATACGTGGCTGCTCATTATTTTGTTTGCCACTTTAATTCATGTCTCTTTCCTACACTATGCACTTGTCTCAGTCAAAATTTTGATAAGACCACAAGCTACCCCTAGAGAAAATGAGTAAAAACAAACATCACTAGAGAGCTTCTTGAGAGAAGAGAAAGATACAATGATGAAAGAGCATAAGACATTGAGACTGCCAACAAAAATAAAGCTGCATTTAAAAGAAAGAACCAAGAATTCCACTTACATTATGGGTTCATCAGAACAGATGATTCACATTTTCCAAACCTGTTTTGTTAACATGTGGCAAATGTCTATCCATTGAAGGCATGAAGTCTTCAAAACTGCTTTGCCACATGGAGACCAAACACACTGCATTAATGGACCAGCCTTTGGATTTTTTCAAAAGAGAAAACATGAACATGAAGAACAGAAGCCATTTTTGAAAGCTACCACTTCCTCAAATGTGTCTGCACTGAGAGCATCATTCTTAGTGGCTAACCGCATTGCTAAAGCTAAGAAGACCTTTACTATTTGTGAAGAGTTAATCCTGATTGCTGCAAAGGATATTTATCATAAAATTTTAGGAGAAGCTGCAGTTTAAAAGATGCCATGTGTTCCTCTTTTGGTTAGCACCATAATTAGATGAATTGACAAAATTGCAGAGGATATTTGAGGCACAATTGTTAGAGAGAATTAATGAGTCAGCATGGTATGAATTCCAGGTTGATTAGTCCACCACTACTGACAACAAGGAAATGCTTGTTTTTGTGCAATATATTTTTCAGGAGGATGTGCATAAGGAAATTATGTGCACTTATGTTGCCAACCAACACCACAGCTGCATACATATTCAAGTCTTTGGATGACTACATATTAGGAAAACTGAATTAGTCATTTTGTGTCAGTATATGCACTGATAGAGCAGTTTCCATGATTGGATGGCTCCTGGTTTCACTACTCAGGTCAAAGAAGTTGCTTCTAAATAAGAGTTAAAGCACTGTGTCATCCATGGAGAAATTCTGTCCTTGACAAAAAATGCCACCTGAACTCAATAATGTTTTTCTAGATGTTCTTAAAATTATCAGCAACATTAAATTCATGTCCTACACTCATGTGTATTCTCACAGCTCTGTGATGAGATGGATGCAAAGTACACACAACTTCTCTCATACACACAAGTGGGTTGGCTTTCTGAAGGTAGATTGCTGGAAAGAGTTTTTGAGTTGTGAGAGTTGCTCCAGAGATTTCTTTTATACAAACATTCACCACTGGCAGTACATTTCTGTGACACAGAATGGGTCACAAAACTTGCTTATTTGTATAAGACATTCAAACCATTGAATACATTTAATTTATCACTGTAGAGAAAATGACAACTCTGTTCAAGTCAGCAGATAAAGTGGATGCATTCAAATCCAATTGGAATTATGGGGCATTGGGTGAACATTGGGATTGTTGACATGTTTTGAACATTAGCAGAGATTGTGAAAGAGACTGAGCCAGGGCTTTCTTTCTCCAGGGGGTGCATTATCACCCATCTCACCTTTCTAAAGAGTTTGAGTATGACTTCTCAGCTACAAAGATTCCCAAACTGGGAAGAAATGGATCAGCTACCCATTTGTGAATAAGTCAGGTGAATCAACTTTGAACTCACTAGAAGAGGATCAACTACTTGAGATAACTAGTGACAGTATCCTTAAAAGTATGTTTGGGACAACTTCAAGTCTTTATAAGTTATGCATTAAAGTCAAGGCAGAACATCTTGAGATTTCCACAAAAGCACTAAATATCTGTTTCCATTTCTAACATCCTGTCTTTGTGAAGCAGGGTTGTCTGTAGTAACAGTAAACAAAACAAGACTATGGAGTGGACTGAAAATAATCAACACACTTTTGGAGTCACTGTCTTCCATGACCCCCAGCTGAGGCCATCTAGTTGCAGGAAACAAATGCAGGACATTAACTGATTCTGTATTATGATGAGTTGTGTAATTACTTCAATGTAATAACAGAAATATAAAGTGCACAATAAATGTAATGTCCTTGAATGGTCCTGAAACCACCCCTACTTTCCCCCTGATTTGTGGAAAAACTGCCTTCCATAAAACTGTTCTCTGGTGTCAAAATGGTTGAGGATTGTTCTTCTAATGGCTGGGATGGACAAAGAAATGGAATGTATTTACAAGTGCAATCAAACAAAAGAAAAAATCAAAAACATTCAATGTTATAATTTACTACACAAATAGAGAACTTGATAAATGGCAAAGTTTAAAATGAACATGCAAGACTCAAAAAATTTCATACATGTAAAAATGTTAGAACATATAATAAGAAAAAAATAGAACATATAATAGGAGACTCCACTTATAAAATGAAATGAGACAACTGCCTCTGACCTCCATATGTAGAGTGTGACCTTGCACTGCCTAGACAAAGGAACATCTTCTTAAACATAAAGCCCTGTGTGGAGGCCCTTTACCCTCATGCTAGTCCAAATTCAGTCTCAAGTGATTCAGCACATTTATCATTTAAGTGTTCTCTGTTTATGGCTCTAGAGAACTTCTCCAGCTATTAAAACACAGGGCCCTCATGTGAGCCTCTCAGGCTGCTGTACCACCACTCCTAAGTGCCGAGGAGCAGAGCCCCCCCCCAGCAGCACTGAGGAGGTGAGCCATGCAGGTGCCAGCAGAATACAGCCCCCCACCATGGCTGTGCAGAGGCATTACCTGGATACACACCACAGGGATGGAGGGATCATAAAGGACATTGTTCTGAGCTCCAGAAGATAGAGCAGAGCTGAACAACAGAAAGAGGGCCTCTCTGCAGCTCCTTGATGAAAACTGAAGCCCACTGAAAAAGTGAAGAAAATCTCTGCCATAAAGGCACACCAGACCACCTCGGGAGCAGTGGTGTGAACCAAAGCAGCATGGTTGCGAGCAGATCCAAGCCAGAGTTCTGCCCAGACCCCAGAGGCTTGGGCACCCTGGCACAAGCCAAGGGCCCATCTGAAAAAGAGCTGCACAGGCATACAAGCAACAGCCAGAGGCTTGCCCCAATACCATCGTTAAGTGTGCAACAACCTAGCCAGAAGCTTGCTTACACAATAGGAACTGGGGTACACAGCTCCCAGCCAAAGCCCCTCCCAGACAATAGCTACATAGGGGCCCTAGCCAGAGGCACACCTAGATACCATGCCAAGTGTGCACAGGCCCCACCCAGAAGCCTGCCCAGACAACAAGTCAGCTCAGGTATCAAGAAGGCTACCAAACTGAACCCAGAAATTAGTGTACTGGTAAGCAACAGAGAAAAGGCTGCTCAGTGGCTTGCTGAGAACTGAAGACCACTGAGCAAAAGTTGCCTCAACAAAGGCACACCAGGCTGCATATGTTGAAATAAGAAGTCACATAAACAAGTCACAAAACCAGACTTCCAGATCACTTAAGGCAACCCCAAAGGAAAATGAGATGGAACAATATGATACTCAAACACCTGGACTCCCTGAACTGGCAACAAAAGAGAATCAGGAAAAAATGAAATCAGAAATAATTTCTCACACAACAGTAGAGACTGTGCCCAAAGTGCAAGGCATGATTAATAAATCTAGAGAGGACACAGATTAAAAAAAATACAGGACCTGAGGAACATGATGGAATCTCAACATTGGAAACAAATGGAATCCATAAAACAGATTCAAACAGATTTCCAGGACATTAAAAATTCCACTGAAAGTTTACACAACAGAATGAACCAATGTGAGGAAGAATTTCAAATAAGATTGCAATTAGTGACCAGGAAAAGAAAAATTTCTTTAAAATAGTAAGGGACCACAAGAAATAAGTCCAGCAGCTGCTAGATGATGCAAAGAAAAATAACATAAGACTGATTGGAGTCAATGAAGAAACAGGAGAGAATATAGATGACATTAAAAAAAAAAACTGTTAACAGAGGTAATGACAGAAAACTTCCCAAGCAGGGGAAAAGAGCTTGACATACAGATAAGTGAGGCATATAGGACTCCAACTGGCCTTGATCAAAAAAATCAACACATAGGCATATAATAGTTAAGATTCCAGAAACCCAACAGAAGAACAAAATTCTACAAGCAGTTAGAGAAAAGAAACAACTCACATACAAAGGAAAGCCCATCAGAATCATAGCAGATTTCTCAACATAACCCTCAAGGTAAGAAGATCTTGGAGTGATATATTTCAAGCCCTAAAACAAAAGAGCCTCCAACCCAGATTGATGTACCTTGCAAAACTATCTTTCAAAATTGATGGAGAAATAAGATATTTTCATGAAAAAGAGTACCCAAGGAACTTTATGAATACCAAAACAGCACTGCAAAAAATTTCAGACAATATCCTAGGAAAAGACAATGAGGATCACAACCCCAAGAAGCCCAGCAGAATGAATCTGGTGGGCATGACAAGAAATTAAATACAAAGGGGGAGAATCCAACAAAAAGAAAAAGTCATGACAACAATAAGTTAACATGTATCAGTTATAACTATCAATGTTATTGGTCTCAATTCAACAATCAAAAGAAAGAGACTGGCAGAATGGGTCGAGAAGCAAAATCCAACAATATGCTGCATACAAGAAACACACTTAATTCAAAAAGAAACTCATAGACTGAAAGTTAAAGGGAAGAGAACAATACTCCATGTGACAGGAACACGAAAAAAAGCAGGAGTAGCTATCCTCTGTGCAGATCAAGTGGATTTCAAACCAACACTGATTAAGAGAGACAAATAATGACACTACATCCTTGTAAAGGGAACAATCCAAGAGGAAGAGATGACAATCATAAATAAATATGCACCAAACACTAGTGCGCCCAACTATTTAAAAGAAATACTATTTAAAATCAAATAAGCACTAATACAATAGAAGCAGGGGACCTCAATACCTCACTGTCATAGACAGATGATCAACTAGACAAAAAATAAGCAACGAAATACTAGAAATCAATCAAGCTTGAACAAAGGAACTTAACAGATGTTTACAGAGTGTCCCACCCCACAAAATCAGAATACATATTCTTTTCAGATGGACACAGGTCATTCTCCAAAACAGACCACATACTCGCTCATAGTACATATTTAAGTAAGTGCAAAGGAATCAAAGTTATCCCCTGTATATTGTCAGACCATACTGTGATGAAATTGGAAATCAATAGCACAAGAAACCACAAAAATTTCATAAACACATGGAAATTGAACAACACATTTCTGAATTATCAATGGGTCGCAGAGGAAATTAAAGAAGAAATGAGACAGTTTCTACAATTAAATGACAATGACAATACAACATGTCAGAATCTATGGGAATTAATGAAAGCAGTCTTACAGGGGAAATTCATAACAGTGAATACTCATATTAGGAAAACAGAGCGAGCTCAATTAAACAACCTGATGCTGAACCTCAAGCTTCTAGAAAAAGAAGAGCAGGACAACCACAAAGCTCATACAAGGGAGGAAATTATAAAGATTAGAGCAGAAATCAATGCAGTGGAGACTAAGAGAATGATACAAAAAAAAAAAAATCAATGAACCCAAGAGATGGTTCTTTGAAAGAATTAACAAAATTGACAAATGCTTAGCCAACCTTATCAAAAACAGGAAAGAAAAGGGCCAAATCCATGCAATTAGCAATGAAAAGTGTGAAAGTACAACAGACTCAACAAAAATCCAGTGGATAATCAATACCTACTTTGAGAACCTATATGACAATAAGATGAAAAATACAGAAGAAATGGACAGATTCCTAGATACATATGAATTACCAAAGCTGAATAAAGAAGACCTAAAAATTCTAAAGGACCCAATATCAATCAATGAAATTGAAAACATAATTTAAAACTTACCAACTGAGAAAAGCCCAGGCCCTGATGGCTTCACTACTGAATTCTTGAAGACATTTAGAGAGGAACTACCACCACTACTGTTTATACTCTTGAATGAAATTGAAAAGGAAGCAATTCTCCCGAATTCATTCCTGGAACCAAACATCACCTTGATTCCCAAAGCAGAGAAAGACCCAACCAAAAAAGAGAACTATAGGCCAATGTCACTAATGAACATAGATGCAAAAATCCTTAAAAAGATACTGGCAAATAGAATGCAGAAGATCATCAAGAAGATCGTACACCCTGACCAAGAGGGATTCATCCCAGGGATGCATGGATGGTTCAACATACACAAATCAATAAATCTAATACACTATATTAATAGAGCCAAAGACAAAAGTCGTATGATCATCTCAATAGATGCAGAAAAAGCATTCAATAAATCCCCACATGCATTTATGATAAAAATCATACAAAAAATTGGAATAGACAGTATCTACCTCAATCCAATAAAAGCCATCTATGAAAACCAAAAAGCCAGTATCAAACTAAATGATCAAAAACTGAAATCCTACACATTATAATCAGGAACAAGACAAGGATGTCCACTATCACCATTCCTGTTCAATATAGTCTTAAAAACATTAGCCACGCAATCAGACAAAAGAAAGAAATAAAAGGAATAAAGATAGGAAATGAAGAAGTCAAGTTGCCGTTATTTGCAGATGACATTAAACTCTATATATAAGACCCTAAGAACTCCACCAAAAGTCTTCTGGACTTAATAACCAAATTCACTAAAGTAGCTGAATGCAAGGTCAACACACAAAAATCAATAGCTTTCCTGTACACAAACAATAGACTCACGGAGAAAGAAATAGGGCAAATAATTCCTTTCACAATAGCACCCAAGAAACTGAAATACCTAAGAACCAACCTAATGAAAGAAATCAAAGACCTCTTCTCTGAAAACTATAACAATCTGAAAAGAGCGATTGAAGATGATATCAAAAAGTGGAAAGACATCTTTTGCTCCTGGGTAGGAAGAATCAACATAGTGAAAATGGCCATAATTCCAAGGTTGCTGTATAGATTCAATGCAATCCCAATTGAAATTGCAGCAACAAACTTCATGGACCTTAAGAAAACAATCCAAGGGGCCGGGGATTTAGCTCAGTGGTTTTGCCACCTGCTGCACAAGTGCAATGACTGGAGTTCGATCCCCAGTACCAAAAAAAAAAGCAATCCAAAAATTCATTTTGAATAAGAAGAGACCTAGAACAGCAAAAGCAATTCTAGGTAACAGAGACATGGCAGGGGGTATTACAACCCCCAACTTGAAACTATACTA
>NW_004624813.1:9452591-9478592 GCF_000247695.1 Heterocephalus glaber | reverse complement strand
AATGAAATGAATAAATTAGTTCTTCCATTTTCTAACATAGGAATAAAGCATCATAAAGCTACTTCTATTGGCTGAAGTATGTCTCCTGAAAAAGACATATTGGAGTCCTAAGATCTTATACCTGTGGCCTTCCTTAGAAACAAGATCTTTGCAGATGTAATCAAGTCAAACAGAGGCCTTTGGCTGCATCTTAGTCAAATATGACCAGTGTCCTCTTAGAGGAGAAAGAAACAAGTGATACACAGGGAGAAGTTAACATGTGACAATGGAATCAGAAATTAGATTGATGAATCTATAAGCCAAAGATCACTAAGGACTGCTGGTAAACACCAGAAACAAAGAGGAAACAGAAAGGTGGTAAAACTGTGGCATAGGTGCTGCAGTGGGCACACAGAGCCCTCTCTGTGCACATGCAATTCAAGTCACCCCAGAAGCTGAGCATTGAATAACAGTTATTTTTTTAATACACTGAAACCTCAGTATTCAAGTTTAATACAGTGCTGGCACTCTGCAATAAATAAGTGGGTTTTGGGTTGCAGCTTAGGCACTTGATCTCTAAAAGTTTTGCTATTATTGCCCTAGAGGCTTCTAAAGGAACATGGACCTATCTACAACTTGATTTTGGTTTTTGGTCTCAAGGACTATAATATAATGAATTTTTTTTTTTTTTGGTACCAAGGATCAAACGCAGACCCTTGCACTTCCAAGGCAGGAGCGGTGCCACTGAACTAAATCCCAGACTATGATTAATTCTTGTTACTCAAAGGCACCTAACTAAAAGTAGTTTGCTATGGAAACCTTAGGAAAATAATAAAGATACCAATGTTTCCTAAGTTGCTTTATAAATTTAACATTATTCCCAATTCATTTGGAAGAGCAAACAAACTAGAAGATCTGAAAACCTTTGAAAAAAAAAAGATTTGGTAACAGACCAGCCTTAACAAACATTAAATATACTACAAAGTCTCTATAATTAAAATAGTGTGATATTGGACTATAAGTAGAGAGAAATCATAGAACAGGATAGAAAATCTCAGAAATAGACTGAGTCCCATACATGGGTTTAACATATTGGTCTCTTCAATTATTAATGAAAAGATAGATTTTTAAAGTAAGTGATTTGGAAATAATTATGGGAAAATGGATGCATATGTCATATCATATTCAAGGATAAATTTTAAATTAATCAGATATTAAATCTTAAATAACCATGTAACTATAAAAAGGCTATGGAACAGTATACTGTTATGGCAACCCAATCAGATGAAGACACTTTTCTATTAGGAAGTATTTCTCATCAACTTTCAATCATTTTTTCCACTCTTCAAGACATTTAATTACTATCGCTAACTTTCATTTTTATATGATATAGAAACAAAGACAAAATTTGCCTTTGATCTCCAAACTCTTTTCTCTATCATGTTTGAGTCAAAATTTATTTTATCAATTTTTATTTTCAAATTTAATTTTTATTTTTAATATTGATAATTTAGAAATATTTCAGTTGCAAAGTTTGTTAGTGATAGTATGTAAATGTTTGTTACTAAATTTAGAAAACCCTCTCTTTAGTTTCTTTCATAAATAAGCTGTAAGATTTCAAAATCTCTGACGTTTTCTTGTACGATGACTAATCTGTAATACTCTTTCAATTGTTCATAACCATTAACAAATGTGCCAATAAATTCATAAATTAGTTCTGCCTTTGTATGGCTCAAACATGGTTTCACTTCTCCAACCCATATGCTTCTACTACCCAGGGCTGAAGGACAGACACATTGCAAAAGAAATGTCTGGCCCTGCCCTTCAGGCTTACAAAGTCAGGTGGGTCAGTACAGTGGATGTGGGAATAATTCTGAATCAGGATGTAATTATGCTATGATTTGTAACTAGATGTAACCCCAAAGCCTCATGCACTCATAAGTATGGCTTTTGGGAACTGCTTGGATCATGGAATCATGATATTCACTAGTGGATTAGTCCACTGATGAGTGTATAGCTAAATGTGATGTTAGGAGGTGAAGCCTAGTCAGAGGAGTTGGGTCACGGGGGGCATGGGCTGGAAAAGTCTATCTCCTTCTCTTAATCTCTCTGCTCCTTACTGCCATGCCACCAGCTGTTTCTGCTTTTCCATGCCACCCTGCCTTAGAACAAGTCAACTATGGACTGAAACCTCTATAAACTATGAGCCAAAATAAACTTCTCCTCCTTTAAATTGCAGGTGTCTAGTATTTAGTCCCAACAATAAGAAAAGTAACTAAGGAAAAATATAAACAAAATGACTATAAAATATAAATATAATCCCACTAAACCCACTTTTCCTTTAAATGCAACCCAACAATGCCATTCCAACACTACCTGAGAGAAAGAAAAGTATAATGAAAGGGCAGCCAATTTGATAAAAGATGATTGGTCTCAAGTATTCACAAGGAAAAGAGTTTGTCTTTTGAAAGTCATAAAAACATCCAGCCATGTGAATATGTAGCTAGGATTTTTCCCTGGGAGAACAAAGGAATCTAAACCTTAAGCTTTTGAAACTTCATAGTAAATTCACCTGTGAATAGACCATATGGTTTTACAAACAAGAATCAGAAGTTTTAGTTCTATTCATTGTCTATTCTCATGAAAATTCTCCAGAAGATAAGTGAACATTATGCAATAAAAGGCATCAGTGTGATGCAGAATGAGGAATTTGTATCAAGTCATTCGGTGGGCAAAGAGGTGGTACTGATAAAAATAAGTGCAGCTAGTAGAGAAGATAACTTGGTGATCTGAATAACCAAAAAAGTTATCAACTATTTAGACCTAATCATTTGTTCTAAGTTAACCAAAAAAGCCCTTTTACCTACTCACACTATAAAATTGAGAAGAGGTAACATTCTCCACATTTATGTATACTAATGATTGTCAAAGCATTTATCAGTTCCCTCCAGCATAAATTGTGATGGTGTTAAGTGTGTTTTCTAGACTGTAAGATTTTTAAAAACTCATTCCCACTGCCCTTTCTTGGAACATGTTTTCTAACTCTACAAAGAATCTGTGGTATAAAATTGTTTAAAGTATGTGCAATCTGAATAATTTACAGTTCTCTTTCCACCAGTCTAATGAAGTAAGCAAGGAGGCCAGGAATATATTTCTACTTAAAATGTTATGATTATGGTCCGGGGATTTAGCTCAGTGGCATCGTGCCTGCATCGCAAGCACAAGGTCTTGTGTTCAATCCCCAGTACCAAAAAGAAAAAACAAAACAAAACAACAACCAAAAAAAACCACAAATAAAATGCTGTAAATTGTCCCCAACTGAACCACTCAATAATATCTTCAGTTTAGGATATAACATTCTACTGAATCAAATCCATGGGCAAGAAACAATAAAATATTATAGAATCAGATTAATGAGTAAGAGCTGAAAGCATTTCTGTAGCAAAAGAGGCACGGGTTTCATTTTATTTCCAGGTATAAAATATTATTGCACAATTAACCTATAATATCAACTCTGAAGCTTCAGTAACAGAGTCTTTTGAGGCACATACTGAGTTAAAACAGTCTAGTACACCAGATTCACCAACATAACAACAACCTGATTTTAGAGGTTAGAGTGAATGTTTCCTACTACATTCATGCTGGCCTTTTTACGTGCCTTTTTATGGACACAATCACTTCACAGTTCACTTGGTCTCCCTTTGTCCAAGAGACCCATAACAGGCAGCTCTTCATTTGATCTTAGCCAAAAGGCCAAGAAGTGATTCCGGCAGCTCTTTATTTCCAGAAACATCTCCCTCTTTAATCCAAATGAAGAGTTCATGTTCCTTAGTATGTAGAATAAAACTGTTGGAGATACAGAAGTTTGAGGCGTCTACTTCTGTTTGTGCAACCCTGGAACAAATACTTTATTGAGCTATGCTTCAATCATTATAGTTTTTAAAAATCAAAATGTAAATAATAAAAAAGTAGAAATAAATTCCCAGGTTACATTCAACTGCCATAGCTGAATTTTGAAAATCAGAAAATGTACCTACTTTATATCCACTCTATATTTACACCCCTTCACATTTACTACAAATTTTCCTCCCTGAAGAGTCAGTAACTATTTGATTACTGACTCTGTTCCTTGCTTCTGCCCCCTTTTCAGTAATAACAATAATCTTAACGAAATTTAGTTAATTCCCCTTATTTTTTCCATTCATACTTTCACATTCCTCCTCTGCTCTCCCTCTTGAACACTGGGGACACTTTTAAGGAATAAAGGCCAATTACACACCCCCACTTCAAACTATGACAAAGTTTGAATGCATTCACAACATCCTGTTAATATACATATCCACAAGGTTTTTGTAAAATACCTATCTAGGAATGAATTTTATACTCCATTCTGTGCTGATATGTAAGCAACTTATCTATTCTTTCCATTATGGTGAACACAGAATCATTATCTTGACATGTGTCAGTGGCTACTCTGAAAAAAAGAAAATCTCCATTTAAGTTGCCTCTCAGAGTATAAAAGAAATGTCAGTCCCCTATTCAACCTGTCCTTCTGTTTTAGACAGATTTAAGAAAATGGTAAAAAAATAAATAAAAATGAAAAGGTGAACTATGAATTCTCAAAGGAAGTCAGTAAATTTGTAGGGACAAAAATCTGACAAATTGTTTCAGGAATTTGTGTTAGCAAACTAATGAATAGAAATCACAAATAATGGGCTCTTGACCTGATTATAAGCCAGTTTTATAGGCTTTCATCATATTATCTCACATCACTTTATGCCTCTCCATGAAATACTGGGATTTTGGTGTTTCTACCACTCCTGTTTCTCAAAGTGCAATCCCTCCCCATTCCATGTGAACATCCACTGAATCTTTCCATCTAGTAAGGCTGTCTGGAACCTTTTATAAGCTCTCTTCTAGGAAAAAAATTCTACTCTCCCCTGAAAGTTAACCAATTCAGGGTTTGTATCATATTTTCATTTGAGAGAAATACTGTAAATTTGTTCATGCCTTGGGAGCAAGGATGATATGTTTCTTTGGTATCCTCACAGAATCTAACAGTGTCAGAGTGCAGTGTCCAATCAAAAGCTACAAATGGCATGCAAAATATTCAGTGGTATAAATGTGGGAAATTGATATTTCACTCTCGCTGTGGTCTCTGGTACTCCTGGGTAGTGGTGACCAGAAACCGTCTCTGCTATAAGGGAAAAAAAACAGTGGAAAATTAAATAATTATTTATATTTCAAATGTGCATTTCTGACAAAAAAATGTGGAAGAAATCTTAAATAGATTCATAATTTTTAATACACGAATGAAAATGTTTCATCCTTCTCACATAAGTACACAAATACCTGAATGACATAGCCTCAAAAGGCACCTATGGGAACAGGTTTCATAGGAAGGAAAACAATTCAGCTCCCACTGACCCCACTCCTGGCAATTTCTACTTTAAAAGTTATTTTTTAATAAGAGCTAGGTATCTCTATGACTTCACCTTTTCTATAAGAACTCTGTGTTATACTTCATTTTGACAATGTTCTTGAATAGCTACTCAACAAACTAATGTACTAGAATCTCAGCCACAAATAGTAGCAAGTATTATATTATATGGGAAAATTTAAGTGAACCAAGCATCTTAACAGTCAGGAATTTTGTTCTCAAAGGTCTGGCTTAAAAACCTATCCCTGTGGAAAAGAAGTCTTGATTGTGTTTATAGATTTCAGTTAAAAATTGTCACCAGATAGCCTTACTAAACAATATATTTTTCATAATTTTTTTCTTTCCTGCTCTCATCATTAACCCCTTTTATCTGCACAGCTTACCAATATGAAGCAATTCTCTAATTCAAATACAACTGTAATAATCTCTATCATCGTAGCATAGATCACAGCATAGCTCATAGCATCTCACATTATTCGTTTAATTATCATATTCTGAATGTGCTCAACACTCAGAACTGCATCATTAATAACCACTATTAAGTTTACAGTGTCCTTTATGCTGTGGTTTTTGCTCAGGTTTGGTTTCCAAAGGCCACTCTGGTCATAGGAAGATTTCTCTTTTAGCTCACTCAGCGCCTCATCAATGCCCTTGCTTTTGTCTTGTAGTTACAATCACATTTTTAAGAGAGAGTTATTGAAATGATAAACAATAAGCATGACTTACTTAAAGTAAAAATTTGAATGAAATATATTATTTGAAAACTAAGTGAATTATAGATTGACTTCAAATCTTAAACTTGCAAACATTTTAAAATATTTTATTCCTCCTTTATATGTATTGCTGCTATCAATTCTGTGGCTTTGGGCTATGACACTGTGTTGATTTTCATCTAATCCCTGATAATAACTCTTTTATCTTCTTGTTATAAACCATCTGGCCTTTGAATTTTTAGTTGTCATCACATACTATGAGCCTCACTCAATATGCCCAGATGACATTTTACTTTGTTTTTAGTATATTTGTTTTTCTCTCAGGAAAATAAGTATTTTAACAGGAACAGGTGTATCAACAATGTGATCTTTACCTTTTGTACTAAAATTGTGTTTAAATCTTCTGCAATTAAAAGTTATCTTTCAAATATAAAAAATCTGCTTGGTTTAGTTTCTAAATGTTACCACATTTTTAACAGTTTTGTAAGTCTTTCACCTTTTCTCTTTTTCTTCTATCCTTTCTCCATCCCCTCCCTTCTTTCCTTCTTTCTACCAATAAATATTAATTGCATATTTATTTTATAGCAGTGACAAAATAGATGTTGGGGATACAGCAGAAACAAAGAAAACTGCCTTTATTGCCCTTGTCAACTATTGTATGTTGACATTTTTGTAAGTATTGGCGTCTAATTTTGGAATGTTTAAGTTATTAATATACAGAGGTTAGAATCCTACTTCTAGTATACACTTAATGTTTTAGATGTACATCATGTTGGGGAAAACCATGTACTTTAATGGAGGTTTTCTTCTGATGTTTACAGGTAGATATTTTTGCCATTGTGATCAGAACAGACCTAGATGAATACAAGATGTGATAAAAATATATGATGAGTGTTTAAATTTTAAAAAACATTTCAATAATAGTGTCTTTGACAGGTGTGATAAAAAAAATACAGTGAATGCTACAACCGAGTGCCATCTAATGGAAAGACAGACTTATAAAAACATCACTATGTGTCCTCCTGTACCTTAATGACCAAATCTGCTACTGTGTGAGTTCAGGCTTTCCCCCAAAGTCAAAATGATCATGAAAGGTAAGTGTTTTGAATCAATTTAGATCATTGAGCCAACTCCAATAGTGCTACTAAAGATACTCATGAAAGAACTGCTTCAGAAAGTAGAAAAAATGATGAGATAACTGTGTTAGAAGTGGAGGAATATTTTTAGGGAGATTAATAGCAATGTGTCCTTTACTGTAATTTAAAATTTTTTTCAATCGCATCTTCTAAATTAAGAAGATCTAGTACAATATCCCCCCCATCTGAAAGGGACATGTTCATAGACTCCAGTGGATCCCTGAAACCTCAAATACAATAATATCAAACTCTATGTATACTGTGTTTTGTCTAGGTATGCAAACCTATAATCAATTTTTTTTATTTTATTGGTACATTTTAGGTATACAATATAATGACATTCATCATTGGAGATTTGTACCTTTACAATCAAATTTAATGTATAATTTGGGCACTGTATCAGATGAACAACAGTAACTAAAAATAAAATAGAACATCTGTGACAATATATACCGTGAAAACAATTGTGTGACTTTCTCTCTCACTCAAAATATCTCATTGTACTCTATTAGCCAGTCTCATTGTGATGATGAGATAATACAATATCTATGTGGTGACATGAAATGAAATTAGTGTGATATGGGGTTAGACTCTTATATAAGGCTTATTTAAACACAAGCTCTGTGATACCATTGCAGTCAGTTTGATAACTGATACAGTCCAGTAACTAGTGGGAAGGTAGCATATACACTGTGGATATGATGGACAAAGAGATGCCACATATTCTAGGTGGGATGGAGCAGGATGGCATGATATTTTACCATAACAGTTAGAACAGTGCACAATATAAAATTTATGAATTCTTTCTAGAATTTTCCACCTAAAATGTTCAGACTGTGGTTGATCACAAGAAACTGAAACCACAGATAGTGACATGATAGATAAGGGGGACTATAGAACAACAAATGTTCTTCTGTCATTCCTGTGAAAGCAACTGAACTGTGTTCTAAGTCTATGAGGTTCAAGTTCACCACATACACTGGCCACAAGGTAAGTATGGTATACAAAACTATTCTCTCTACTTCCATTTTCACACTCTCTCTCTCTCTCTCTCTCTCTCTCTCTCACACACACACACACACACACACACACACACGATATCTGATGGTTCAGCACTTTTAATATCCTGTGTCTTCCAGAAAGGGGACTTCTCACTTACTCAATCAAAGATGACCCCCAGGGTAATGGTGTCTATGATTATATTACATCCAAAACTGGCCATTTCTGGTTTTCTTTAAAAGAGTGGAAATAAAATGACTATTTATTTTCCATTCCTCTGTGAAGCCTGGAAAGGAGAAGGAAGGCAGGAGCTCAAAATATCGTGGATTGTTTTGGCAGCCCAAGCAGCCAGCTGTTGATTGGAGTTCACAGAGCTGGCCAGGGATGTCGGTAGCTAACTCTGGCATCTGTGTTATGAATGACATCTCAGGATAAAATCTCCCCTCTAGTTTCTTGGCAGCTTAAGAATTCAGGCGAAGATGAAAACATGGCTCTCTGTGCCTAAATGAGTTGCTGGAAATATTTTGGACCTGCTTGAGCCAGTATGAGATTTGTGCACATCTCTGAATTTCAATCAAAGTTTGAACTAATATTCAATGCCCCCAAAATAGGGACTTGCAGTGGAAAACATCTTGAATTGGTTCAAAGACCCAAAATACCATTACCTCTGAAGAAAGAATATTTGCAGAGGTTTTTCTGATCATTTATCTGCCTATGATTTGCTTTTGCTAATCAAAAATGGCAAGGTAAGAATCTTTCCCTTTTATCATTTGAATTACAGTACTAGATGTTGAGGCAAGCAAAAAGACTTTATCCTTTTCACTGGAAATAACTTTTTAAATTTCAAATATATTTAAGGCACGCCTTTGCTCTGTTTACAGCATTTTCTTCCTTTTCAGTAGCAGTCTTGGATATTGTATCAGAGATCAGAGTTTAAAAAAAAAAAGATACAGACTCAGACTACACAGTTCACAAGATGGGGAAAACAATGCTCGCTAATGGGATATGCCCCAAAACAGGACAGGAGATAGATAGGTGAATTAAGCCACCATATGCCCAGTCAATTAAGTAAAATCCTGGTACATTAAAAAATGCTTATTTGATTTAAATAAAAAATGCTTTGCCTAAAACTGCAAAGATATGAAATTAGAAATTAAATCATATATTGCTGACTAGTCACAAGGAAGAAAATGCTTTAACTACTGTATATGTTATTTCAGGAAACCAATTGAATTTTACAATCAGTTTTGAAATTTTTCTTACCTCAGGACTTTATAGGAACCTTAGCGTTCACACACATATACACACACACATGTACACACAAAATATATCTATGTATATGGTCATTGGTAAATAACAAATATGCTTCCTTGTTAAAGCTCAAACTTCTCAGAGGTAATAGACCACATATTGGGAAAAACCATGGTAAAATAAGGAATATTTTCTCCAATATTCTGAAATCGTATATCTTAGGGAAAATATGGTTAAAGGATTATTTGGGGCCCTAGCAAAATCTAGACATTTTAACTACCCATTTTTTGATGTAGAACAGATTTAAATATTTAAAACTATTTACATTATTTCACTTTATGAGATTTTCATAGACCATATGACAATAGCTTAAGAAATTGCATTTTGTCTACGAGGTCTGATATTCTACTTCTATACAGTTTGATTGCTCTTAATTACACTATGGTACCAATTTTAAGATAACAGTTTATTGGGCATTTATAATGCCAAGCATAAAAATTTGTATTATTTTACTTCTCAAAACAATCCTGTCAAGTGCTATAATTATCCATACTTGTTAGATGGTGAAGTCATCTAAGAAAAAAATTGCATAACTAGCCCAAAGCCAAGTTTTTCTACACTTTATTAATGCCTAATCCCATGCTATAAAAATAACTATATATCTTCTTCATATTTTTCAATTTTCTGAAATATTTGTCTTAAGAAGTGGGCAAATTTTCACACCACCAAGATTTAACATGCACGAGAGATGACCAGAATCACTACCTACCCTGTTCTTACCACTGATGACTATTCAGCAGAAGTGAGTCACAGTGATTTATCACATTTGCTTTATTTAGTTAGAAAATAGAATCACAGGACTTAATTTACACCTGCTCCATGAACAAAAGATCAGGTAAAAGTATCCCAGGCATTCCTTTGTCTAAGAATCCACAGTGTCAACTCTGCATTCAGGTCTGCATAGCCACAGGGGCCAGGAATGAGAAAAGAAGGGCACACATGAGGGATCCACTGTGAGGCCATGTCCTTCAACTAACTGGCCAATAGAGTCCACCAATATCTCCTCTCCTGGGTCACTTCTTGTCTATACATGATTCCGTGCCATCCAAAATCCTTGTGATTAGTTACTCTTTACCTACAGTAGAATAGATAAAGGGAAAATTCATAATACTTGTAAATACTGGCTTAAGTGGCAGTCAATCAATTAAATCAAGTTAAATAATCCAAACCATGAACTTAAAATATAAAATAAATTTGTTTTTTATTTTTATGACACATAAATATAATTACAATATTAAATTTAATATAATTCATATTAAATATATTTTAAATATATTGAATATAATATTAAATATCATATTATTCATTTTCAATGTTTTTAAAACTAGTATTAAAACATTCTCATGCAGTCAAGACAGATGTTCAAAGATTTATTAGCCATTTTTGTGTCATAAATTGTGTTCGTATCTGGTTTAATATGAAGTATTTACTATTTAGAGGTATTTACTATTTAGAACAATCTTTGGAGGCAGACAAAAAGAAATTATTCTATTCTTTAACAATTATATGGGCATTGAATGTTTACATGAGTCACTTTTTATACATTATCTTTTTCTCCCTGATTAAAGATTCGTATTTGACAGTTTTCAATAATCTTCTTCAAATTTCATCATAAATGTAGAGTTCTTATGGACATATATATATTCAATTGGCTTTGCTGATGATCTAAAAAAATCATCATTTTATTTTTGGATAGAAACATTATTTTCAAAGCCATAAAATATCTTCACCTGGATATTGACCTTTCTCAAGTACAGGATACAAAACAAAATAAAAAATACTCAGTGTAGCTATTTATATTAGTGATACAACTTCATTATTTCAAGCAAGTTTCAGCGATTTTCTAGACATATCACAGGACACTTTTTTTTTTGGTACTGGGGATCGAACTTGGGTCCTTGCGCTTGCACAGCAGGCAGTGAAACCACTGAGCTAAATCCCTGGCCCCAAAGTACACTTTTTAAAAAAAATGCCTTGGTATAGAACAGATTTCCAAAAGAATTATATCTTTTAATAAACTATTTACATTTACATGTCAATTTTTAAGAGTTCTTCTGGTTTTTGAACTGGATTTTTTTTCTGCTCTCCACACCAAAATTGCATTAAAACACATTTTAGTAGAATATTTTCAATTAAAATTATAGCAAATAAATAACAGATAATTTGGTTATTTTTTCAAATAATAGAGTGACTTTCTTTATATTTGCTATTTAAAAAAAAAGAAAACTCCAAAAATGTCTCTACATCTGAAGTACCTTAAATGCTAAGCTCTAATCACTGCTTTCTCCAGTCTGTCAGTCTTAAAATATTACAGAGCTGAGTTCTGTGATGCCAGCTGGCAGCCCAATAAAGGAAGCAGCAGTATAGCAAAGTGTACAAATGAGCTTCCTGGTTATCTCCTTCTCCATGCTGCATGTCCTGAAGTCTGCTGCCACCTTATGAGCAGTCACAAAGGACACTGTACAGCGAAAGAGTTAATTAGAAAACTAGGCTAAACTCCTGGGCCATTGTGGAGCTATTTCCTTTTTAACCCTATTTGATATCATTTTTATAATATGCTGTTTATGCTTTCAGGCTGCATAATGAATTCATTGGAGGATTTTCTGAATATATTCATATCCTTCAATTAGATGAACAATTGAAAAAGTTATTCCTCTAAGAATGGACTTGACAGAAAATTTTATTTGTTGGTGTCTCATCAAAATGCTATTGCATTTTCAAAGCAATTGTTTGAAGTAATCAGTGAAATATCTGAATTTTCTATGGGTTTCTCATTATTTTTTTGGTTGCTCAAGGGAAGTCTGGCTACAGGATCCTGCTGCTTTGAAATGAGCAGAAGCAAGGAAATATAAAGGTAATTTAACTTTAAATAAACCCAGTGTTCAGCAATGCTCAGCAGTCATAAATGAATACATTTTTTGGAACTATGAATACTTTATCAGAGCCATTGTTCTTTTTAGTGTATTTCAGAGCCTTTGCAAGTACAATAATTCTAAATGATGTACACTTAAAGCTCTCATAAAATACAGTATGCCCTTAAATGAAAAGCTTAAGTAAAAGTGAAAATGAGCATGATTATCATTACACTATCACACAGAATAATCAAGGCCCTAGATGCACAGGTTGTAAGCGTATAAACTATTTATAAATGATAAAAGAATATAGGACTACTTAGATGGCCAGAAAAGTTCAAATATTTAAGTCTAAGTATTAGGTTTATTAAATAAGTATGTTTCTTTTTATATTTCTCTTCCCTCAGGTTCCCTCATTGCCTGACTGAGATATTTAACCACATTAGCATGTTCACCAAAAAAAGTAAAAGGAGAGACATCTCAATATTGCTAGGGCCTCATGAATCTGATTTGATTATAGCTCCATACTTTAAAGCTAATAGTGAAAATTTTAGAGGCATCCATGGATTCATAAATCAAGAAAGCATCACTCATTTTTCCACTAACTTGGTCTGTACCACCAGTGGAGAACAGTTGTTAGGGGGTGAGAGCACCCATTTTTTCCAATTTTAGCGCTACCACTTTTATAGTACACAATCTTAGGTGAGATGCTAAGCTTTCCTCACAATACTTCAGGTTATCATCACAAACATGGGAGCAATAATAGAACCCCTCTAAGTTTCATAAGAAGGTTAAATAAGAATGCTGTTTGAGTAGCACTCACTTAGGACATGAAGAGAGAAAAGTCCTCAAGAATTTTTACTTTTAATTACATAACCCTTGCTTTGTACTTATTACATCAAAGTCCTCTACTGGAGCACTGAGTTACAATAATGTGTGATACAGACTTACAGTTGATAAAGACAGCCCAATCGGGAACAGAAACAAATAATTATAAATGAGTGTTCGTGGTAAAAATGTATGTACAGAGATTTATAAAGGCCCTTCACATAAGGAGATGTAAGAAAAAGACTCCAGAAGATACCATCTTGGCATATTTTTAAGCACAAATAAATTCTGAAAAGTTAAAAATGATTTTTATTTAATTAGATGCTTTATTGCTCCTGGACGACTTTGTCCCTTTTTCTAACCTCTTTCCTGTCATCTAATCTTTTCCTCGTTTGTATTTGCAGTACCTAACAGGGTAGAATGTACAGAGCAGAGGTACAAAGGAAGAAAATGGAAAATTAGTCATGGGTAATGGCTTGCACCCCCCTTTGATCGTCCCTTCCAGAAGTCTTATTGATGGCTTCCTAGGCTTTCAAGAGCTAAACATAGAAAGATATAGGATTCTCTAAAAATGGTCTAATGTAACATTCTAATAAAAAGTTAAAAGGAAAAATCCCTTCAGAAAAGACATGAAAATTCTATTGTACGGCAAAAAAATATCTGAAAGACAAGGGAAAGATCTGAAGTAAAGGCCTAAGAAAAAAATTATTTTAAGTACAGGAGTAAACTATGAAGTCACAGACTCCTCAATTCCAAAGGCCCTAAGAAGTCCGACCCCTTTAGTGCACTTAATTGAAGTGCTTACTATCCTTAAGCCAATAAAATTGCAAATCACACATAACTAAGGAAGCATTCATGTATTAAGTTGAAGTATGGACAAACTGCATCAGGAGAAGAAACCGGAGATAAGTAAAAATTGCATGAAACTTGTCTACCATATTAGACTAAGCATATTCTCTTGAAAGATCCTTAGGGTTGAAATGACAGGAAGATATTGATCAAAGCTCTACAGTAAAAGGAGAGACACACATAAGAAAAGAATGGTACCTAAGTCTTGCTTTATCTTGGAACTCAGGTTGGGTCCAGTCCAAACTCAGTCTTTTATCAGAAATTGTAACCTGCTGTTTTATATTTACATGATCTTTTGCTGTGGAGAAGAATGCCACAGTTCACTCAATATCTGCATATGATAACACTACAGTTTCTAAGGCTAAATGTACACTCTGCAGAACACCCATGAAGCATAGTGTGACATTCATTTTCATTTTACAAATAGCTCTTCTAAAATGCATTTAAATCGCATTCTGCTTCAAGACAGTGACTGAGGAACTTTTGAGATCCTATGAATTATTCCTCAGTAGTCAAGCATATCGGGTTGTGAGAGAAGTTGAAAATAAATATCAAGGGGAATTTCATAAGACTTCAAAATCCATATGGGAAAGGAGTAAGAGAAGCAAGTAAATATATGTAACATGAAAGACCTTTAAAAAAGGCTTTGAAGAAAGCTACTTGAGCACAAATTTTATTTTTACTGAGAGTAAAAGAAAAACCAGCACTATCCAGCACTGTAGCTCAGTCTTTCTGCTAAAGAACCAAAACTAAATTTTAGTGTAGCACATATGCTTTTAAGAAACAGCTTGAATTAACATTACATATTCTCTCAGAAACTTTTGAAAGAAACATTTTAGAGTGAAAAGCAAATGATACTATTTTTTAAAAGAGGTTTGGAGGAAAAAGGAGGCATTGCCTCAGGTAGGCTGAAGTTTAAGATGAAATAGCCATAATTCTAGCTGGTGATAGGCATTGACATGGGAAGGGTGTGTGGGGGATTAGCGGGTAGCTGATTGTGAGAAGAAATTTCTGCAATTGGTGGAAAGAAAAAAAGAAGAGGGGAGCAAGGTTTGGAAAAGTCCCAGATGTAAAGGCGCAAATTTCAAACATCAAGGGCCGTGGTATAGGGACGAAATGTGTTGGCTGGGTTTATCAGGGGTTTAAGATGGCTCCTGGGTGAGCTCATCACTGCCTAGGCCTCAGAAAACAGATTTTCTCAGCACTAAGAGAAGACTTTGTCCACAAATTAATAAAGTTTACAGAGATTCAGTCCAGAATATCAAAACATGTAGACAAAGAACAAAAATAGACTATTTAAAAGGCCAAAGTAAAAATGACAAGCGTTTGAAAATACATTCCATTTCACAAGTCATCAAGTTAATATTAAAACAAAGAGATGATTTTACTGTTTTCTACATTTCTAAAAATACAATTAAAAGTAAAAACAAATTATTGTCAAATATGTCAGGAAATGAGCTTTCCCATCAACTCCTTTTGGGAACATAAATTGAGTCAAATATTACATAGGGCAATTTAGCAAAACGCTTCAAAATCCTGACATGAGTATTTTCTGGCCACATCTAGGAAATTTCTTGTTAAAATTGGTTGCAATATACATAAAGTTATATATACAAGGAAACTTTTCAAAGTCTCGAAGAAAGGAAGAGAAATGGAAGCAATCCAAATTTGAAAATGATGGTTTCGGAATAATCTCAAGAAAGTCTAACTGGGAGAACTATAATGTTGTAACAGGAAGCTCAATTTATTTTAACTACTCTGTTTGGAAAGAGACTTTGTGAACAGGAGGCAGATGGTCTGCTATGGAAACAGAGAAAAGAGATCTCTTATCTAAGGGCCTTAGCTAAAGGAGTCAAAGTTGAACATTATGGTTATGTCTAAAATATCTCTTAAGGAAAGATAGGCTCAGGAAAACTTAGGTCAGCGACACTTTTTAATACCATTTTACATTCTTTGTTTGGATTACATGTTCACTGCAAAAATTTCTAATTAATATAGTTTCATTTTTAATGGAAAAGAGATTATATCATGCACTCTCCCAAGAATTACACTCTGCTTGATAATCAGATACACTCTTGAAATTTATTTAAATGATATTCTTTTTTAAAGCCAACTGTGCTTCAACTTCAGAATTTTAAAGAAACTTTTCATTTTAGAATAGTTTTAAATTATCAGAAAAGTTGCCAAGATAGTACAGAGCGCTGATATATTCCTCATCCAGTTTCCCCTAGCGTTAAACTCTTAGGCTACTATAGTATATTTGTCATGACTAAAGAATCAACTTCAGCATAGGTTATTGCTTTTAACTAAACTATACACATTATTCATGTTTGGCTTTTTTACAAAACTGAGATTCCATATGTGGTCGTGTAATGGAAATAAACCTTATATAAGCTTTATTAAATTAACGAAAATATCTAAAAAGTTGAGGGGGTGGGGCACAGAAGCCAGAAATCAACCCAGAATTCTGGTCCATAGAAAAAAAATTGCTCTGAGATTTTATTATTCAATTAGGTGATTTACAAAAATTTAGTTTTATAATATAGCTTTTGGGGGAAGCTATGGGAAAATTACTTATTGGACTATAATTGCTAGCACTTCAGTGGAAGATGATTTGGTAATGTACATCAAAATGACAAAGGCATACAGCTCCTCACCAATCACCCAGCCCAAGAACTTCCCCACAGATATGTCTTCACATGTGACAAATGATAAGTGCATTATTCATTACCTTCTGATTATAGTAATACAAGAAAGTAAGCAATCAATATGCCCACAAATTAAGGTACATCCTAAACAGAATCACCTATAAAAGGAATGAGGAAGACCTCTGTGATAGTTGCTGGTTCTGACTGGTAAATATTTACTTATTACACTCTTCCTCCATGGGCAGAAAGTACTTTACTATTCCTCCAAAGTCACAATTAATCAGAAGAGTTGCTTTGACTTTTAGGATATAAGCATATGTAGAGGGAAGGAAAAAACGCTTTCACAAATATAGAACCTCGTTGTTCTAATAGAAGTGGCACTGCAGATTCTATTAGTGTGTTGAGGTTATGCTAACAAAGTACTGTCAACTGGGTGACTAAAAGTAAATAAATAAATAAATATTTATTGTCTCACATATCTGGAGGTTAGAAGTCCACCAACAAGGCTGGTTCCTTCTGAAAGCTGTGAGACAGAATCTATTCTATCCTCTCCTCTAGCTTCTGGTACCATTCTGTCAATTTTTGTTGTTCCTCCTCGGCCTATGGAATCATCATTCAGATCATTGCCTTCTTCTTTTCTTAGTGTTTCCCAGTATGTGTGTCTATAACCAAATTTTCCTTTTGTATAAGGGTACGGCCTTATTCCACTAGGGTCCTTTAATAGGCCAGTATGGTTTTATGTTAATCAATTACATTTGCAATGATCCTATTTCATAAAAAGCCACATTCCAAGGTAATAAGTCTCTTAACATATGAATCTGGAGGGGTGAGTGTGGACACATTCAATTTCTAACGTAGATCAATGGAAAAGAGTGATGAAGGGGATTTTTATACCATAAAGTAAAATCAATCTAAGTGAATTGAATATTTAAATATGTAAGACAAATGTTACAATTTTCACAAGAAAATATGAAAATATGAGGTTTTCTATGACCTCAGGAGAGGAAAGCACATCTTAAATGAGATACGAACTATGAAAATTCAATAAGTGAAAACTCTTTAAGCTTTACCATATCTAAGCTAAGAGGTAATGCTCATTAAAAGACAAGGTAGGTAAAATAATAACTGTAAAACTCAGTAGGAGCTATAAAAATTGCTAAAAGTCAATAAGAAAAAAGTAAACAGCTAAATATAAAAATGAGCAGAAGACATGAATGGATAGCTCATGGGACTAGATCATAAATAATGGATAAGTGTATTAAAAGTCATTAAACATATTTTGTAATCAAGAAATGTAAATTATAATAAATTAAGATCCCATTTTACACCAGCAAATTGGCAAAAACTAAAACATGTGACAAATCCAAGTGTTGGTAAAGATTAAAATCAACAGAAATATTTATATACTATATGAATATGCATATATTCTATAACCCAGCAACACCCTCCCTTTGGTATATACATTATAAAATATCTTTACTAAAGAACTAGAGAGACTGAAGAATTTTTATAGAAGTTTGCTCATAATAACAAAACATAGATATAACTCAAATAATCATAAAAAGAATGCTTATTTAAATTATAGCATATTCACATAATCTAAAAACCACAAAAATTAATAAGATCCAACTATATAAACACAAAGATGAGTGAAAAAATAATGCTAGTGAATAACTGAGCCACAGGAAAAAACACCCAACATTATTCTATTTTATAGATATCAAAATAAGCTAAATAATATACTGTATAAAAATATATACATATGTAGTAGATAAATGGGAAACAAAAATCACTTATACTTGATCATATTTAATAAAATTTAAGAACCAGATGAAGAGCGAATAAATGCATACCACATTGTACTGGGCATGGTGGTGAATGTCTGTAATCCAGACACTGTGGGAGGCTAAGGCAGGAAGATCACTAGTTTGAGGCCAGGTTAGGCAAATGAGTGACTTAGAAATACTCTCTCAAAATTTAAAAGGAGTGGGTGTTATTGGTCAATGCAAAGGGTCTGGGTTCAATCTCAACTACTAAAAATTAGCTCAGCAAAGTCTCTCCTCATTCTACAAATATAGTTTGATATTCTACTATTTTTGTATGAAAAACAATAAAAATGGTACCCTATTCCTTGAAAAAATACATAGTTTGAGAACACTCCATAAAATATGAATTTAGGGTTTGTTTAAGGTCTTTGATTTTTAAGTCTTTTGCATATTATTTATGCTTTAATTAGGACTTTGGGTAACTCGGTGTGATATGTGATATATGTAGATATATGACATGTGTAGATGTGAATATCATCTTTAAATTGCTCTGAAAAGTAAAAATGGGTTTAATCTTTCCATGTGATTTCTTTGGAAAACATGCCTAATAAGTAGATAACATTTGTGCTATCCAAAAAATATCTCAAAATATTTTCTTCATTCTTTAAAAATGTATATGGTTCTCTGTACAAAGCAATTCCATATTGTGGCATTGAAAATTCATGCAAATACCTACGATGAAATGCTAATTTTTCTATATAAATCAGTGATATAAATAAAATAAAGGAAATAACTTTTGTGAAATAAAATAAAGAGACTTATGAAGAAATTTGGCTCATGCTGTTTTAGGAGTTGACAAGTCAAAATCCATAGGGGAGGACTCAGGCAAGAGTTAACACTCAAGTAGTAAGCCAAATTTCTTCTAGAAAATTGAATTTTTGCTCTTAAGACCTTCAACTGATTGAATTAGGTCTCCCCACATTATTGAGGGTAATCTCCTCTACTTAAAGTCAACTGATTATAGATGTTTTAATCATTTCTTCAAAATAAGTTCACAGCAACATCTAGATTAGTGCTTGATCAAATCATTGGGTAGTATAGCCTACCTAAATTGACACATAAAACTAACCATCAAAGCAGAGCACATAACTCTGTCTACATTCTATTAGCTAGAATTCAATCATAAGCTGAAAGAAATAAAGGAAAAAAGGAAGGAAGGAAGAGAGAGGAGTAGGGAAGGAGGGGGAGACAAGGAAAGGTGGGAGGGAGGGAAGCCAATCTAAACAAGCTTTACACTTGTAATATCGTTTGTGTGTGTGTGTGTGTGTGTGTGGTGCTTGGGACCTAACCCATGATTTGTACATGACTCTATCACTGAGCTACATCCCCAGCTCTCAGTTTTTTTTAATTTTAAGAATAGTGGTGATCAATGAAATCACATTTTTATCATGATATCTACTAAACTTTTCATAGAAATTAGTAAACTTACTTAAAATAATCATTATCATTTGCTCATATAATCATTAATACAATTCACTATTATAATCATCAACAATCAACATTCACGTAACAGTATTATTCAATTTTTGCTGAATAACACACAGTATCTATAGAAATCAAGGATTGGTGGTCCTTGAATACTAGTACCTTTTGGAGTAACTGTACTATGGAGTACTTCATTTTAAGCCCTACACAAACAATGAAAAATTCTGTGTTCATATTAGAGCATAAATACCATGGTTTACATAACATCTACCTCAGGGCTTGGAGGGCAGTGATCCTACATGTTATGACATGCCTTGTCCATGGGGATATTCCACACCTAACTTTAGTAAGGGTGTCTAAGGCAGAAAGCATATCTCCTGATCCCTAGGAAGGGATAATCAGAGCAAGATCTCTTTTATATTTCTTTGCATTATTTTGTATTCTTGCATCTATAGCTATAATGAGAATCAGTTTCAGTCAACATTTGAAAATGTTTCTCAAGAAACAAAAATCTTAAAAAATAATTCACTTATCAGAATAGCACATTAAAACACAACTAATAACACTATTAAGGTGCAGTTCAAATCAGCATCTAACATAAGTATCTACAGACATTCTGTTACAGTAATTGAAAATCAAATATTTGAACAGGTTAAATTATTCTGATCCTGAATATATGCTTATAAGATAGGTAGAAGTATAAAATAATAGAAACTGTGCATCTATAATCTTGATATGTTACTCTAGAGAAGTTACCACCAAATACTTGTTCTTAGTTTCTCTTTAGCTGGAATCCTTCCTGGTGTTTCATCTACTCCTTAAATGAATGTCACAAAGACCATTCAGTTGTCAAAGAACTGACATTAAAATGGAACAGGATGGAAAGAACTAAAAAAAGTTTTTTTAAAAAAAATATAAACCCAAAGTAGGTTTTCTTGATTTAGAGAAAAGTTTGTTTTCAATCATCCAGCAACTTCGATATCACCATCACTCAGGAAGGTTTTCTAAGTATTGATTCTAAATTGATCACCATAGTTTTGGGGTTGTGCTTGGCACTGATTTTTCTTTCTTTCTTTTTTTTTTTTTAGCAGGGATCGAACTCGGGACCTTGTGCTTGCAAAGCAGGTGGCTGAACCACTGAGCTAAATCCTGGCAATCGGCATTGATATTTTTAAAGTTCTTCTGGTTATTCTAATGGGAAGCCATGTTTGAAAAGTTTTGAGAACAGAATAAAGAAATGAGCCCCCAGTTCCACCTGGAATGCTGAACATACACATGGATGCCTTCAGTTCTCTGCTCTACTGAGGCCCAGACATGTCATCAGTCAACCTGTTCCTGACAAGGCCTCTTTCCTTTGCATGCACATTTCCTCAGCTTTTCTCCTTCAACTTAACTATCCTTGATGACAACCTTTATTTGATTTCGATTTTGCTACTCAGAGTTCTCATGAATGAGGAGGGAAAGTAGTGCTGAGATCCTCAGGGCCTCAATATGTGCTTAGTTCTTATCATTTGAAATAACCAATTTCCAGCCATCCAGTGAACTTTTGGGTCACTGCCCAATTTCCTACATGTATAAATGTTGTGGAGCCCAATGGCACCAAATATATGAAGCTCAGGCAACATTTTGAATTAGAACTTCAGAGGTCATTCTAGGGAATTTGAGAAACTAATATGATAATCCCCTGTATGGTGCCTTAAAATCGAAGAGCTCAAAAACTTCAAGTATTAAATTATCAAAAAAAATTTTAGTAGGTTTGAGATGCTTTTAAAAGATTTTTTTAAAACTCTAAATTTCTTCCTTTAAGGAACTGTAAGAACAGGATAATATAAAAACAGAGGATCTAAAATCCAACTAACCTCTCATCTCCTCCTCACCCGACCCAGGGACGTCTTCCTTCCCTTCTGGCCCACTTGTGCATTAATTACCTCCTCCAGTTTACCCTGTTCCCTTCTTGTACATTCATTGTATCTTTTTCTCCCTCTTCCACTTCCTCTTCCCATCACTGGAACTCTCACTGACAAAAGCTCTTCAAATGTCTTCCAGTATAATTGTAGAATATTGCCCCAACTCTGCTGAGACTGTGGCTCTAAACATTAGTCAAGGTCAGATCTACACAATCTACTTGCTTCTCACTGAAAAACAAAAATTCATTAAAGAACTGAGAATTGTCCTTGGGTCATATGGTCTAAAACAAATTTGTTTAACAGAATTACTTCCTCCAAAAATGTAACATTTCTATGCTGTCTCAAATTGCCCTTTAACAATTGGAATATCTCCTTTTGAGACCACTTTATGCAAAAAATATGATTGAAAACAAAGCAAAATAGATTATAAAATTAAATCAAACATATTGATCAAAATTTGAACACAAATAGATAACAAAAAGTATAGAATAGTATAAGATTTCTTAGCAGCTACCCTGATGTCTTTTCTACCAAAACTAATTCAAAATCTCAGTTGTAGAAACAAAAAAAAAAATCAAATGCATCTCAGATATAGATGCATTTATACCAATCTCAATCAGAACAAACATTAGTCTACTCTCTGAATCTTCTACATTGATTTCTTAAAACTGAGGTGGCAGATTTAGTGGGAAATAGAGGATAAGATAGCAACCTAAGGGGGAAAAAAAGATAGCCTCCTATCTGAATTAGAAGAATTGGTCGAGAAAAAAAGAGAGAAGTTAAGATACTTTAACTTCAAAAATGGAAAATTTAAAGGCCAAATTAATACATTTTTAAGGTAAACAACAAGCCAGCTTCATGCCTACTGTAGTCAAAAACATCACTTTACCTTGTTAGAAAAAGGGACACTGAAAGAACATCAGCCTTTCCTTAACTCAAATGATACAATCTAAAAGTCCATTGGACAACCTTGTGTAACAGAAGAATATTTTTCAAGGATGTAATATCTCCATTCTCTCCAAAATTGCTTTTATCACAAAAAAGAATTTTCATGCAAATGCCAAAAATGCTATATTCCATTTCTACTTAACTCTATGGCCTTTTTATTATTCATTTCTTGGAGTAATAAAAGGATTCCAGGGGTAGAACTCAAATACCCCTCAAACTCTTTTTTCATCTCACCTGCTTCCCATCTCTCTGGGACATTGAACTAGTCAGTATGCTTTTCTGCTTAGAGATTTCACTCTAACACACCTGCTGGCACAAAACCTGTTTTTAAAATGAGGTGCTCTTATTAAATTTGGATCAGACAGTCACTTTCTAGATAATATATTCAGTCTAAAGACAGCATAGATTTCCCTATCTGGTACCCAATCTATTGATACCTCAAGTTTGAGTCTGTCCCCAAGAACTTCTGGGCTGAAAACTGAAAACAATTCAAATGTGGAGCCAAACCTACAATGGCTTCAGTTGACCTGACTGAGCCTTTAGCAAAATGATCCCAATGCTCACTAAAAAGAGAAATGTGGCCCATTCTATCTGTGTACCTCCTGAAACATCTCATTAGTCCCTGAAGTAGCCCTTCTATCAGCTCTGTTCTGCTCATCGAAAAGACAGATGCAGCTATCATTCTGTACAAGTTTTAAGGCCATTAAGATTAGTCTTCTCTGCTTTCTCTGTCCCCTAACCTCAGTATCATCTTATCTTTGATCACTGATATGGCTATTTATGGTGTTAGATTTATGATCCACACTCTAGCATACATTTAAACCAAGACCTGTAGTTTATGTTTGTCTTCACTTGGGAAAATCAACAGTGGAGTTGAATAGTTGTACGCCCAGATTTACAGAAATCCCCTCTTACCCCTTGCAAATATTTAAGACATTCAGTTTCCAGGAATCTGCTCTTATACAACATGGTGATGAGCTTCTATTATACTCTCCCAGACAGTCTTACAGAAGTAATTCCCTTCCCTTAGGAGTAGCATTACCATAAAAGAGTAGCTAAGTATAAACTCCAACTTTACCAGACTTAAGTGCATTATCTAGGGTATAACATCAGACAAAATGGAAAATCTCTTTCTCCTCAAAGACTGGGGGCTATTTATGACTTTACCTGGCTAATTACTAAAAGGATTTCTTGGTCTCGTAGGATACTATAGATATTGGATTCCTAAGCCTTTTTCTTATGTAGACACAAGATTGTCTTGATAACTTAAAGAATTCTCCCCCCCCCGGCTTCATGGCTCCCCAATTACAGTAAGCATTTATTTCCATTTTTACCTGAAAGATTAGGTCAAGTTTAAGGCATTTATTATAGCCTTTCACTGATCCCAGAGCAGAAGCTGGCTTTCCTTGTTCATCTCCTGGAAAAGTTAACTGAGGCCTCCCTTGATTTGGTTTTGAAATCCTTGTTTTATCTCATTATTTTTCAGGCTATTCTTTACTGAAAATACCCTATGTTGAATCTCTGTTTAGGGACTATAGAAGGAAAACATTACATCAGATCTATGATCTATTCAGTCATGCTCAATTCGAAACCTCCACCAGCAATTAAATCTGCACAAGTTGCTGAAAATGTAGTCTTTACTTCAGCTTTCCAACCAGCAGCAGACAGAGAGGGAGGGAAGGAAGGAGGAAGGGGAAGGAGAGAGAGAGAGAGAGAAAGAGAGAGAGCGAGAGTGCAATGTGCTTACAAACACCAGGCAGCAGACAGACTTTTAGGGTGGCTCATAATTTTTGTATGTTTTGTAACCAAGGTAGAATCTTAAATGCACTTAGTACTCCAAGGAAACATGACAATCACGTAAAACCCTTTTTAGATGCCTTATTTCTTCTAAAGAAATTGCCTACAAGTCTTAGGAAATTTGTCTATGGTGAGGTAGCTGCCATGTATATGTGGATCTCATCCCTTTTTTTACTCTGCCCTTTTACAGATAAAATCGTTTCTTACCATAAAAGATTAATGTGTAGACTCAAGATGACCACCAATAAATCCAAGTGACTTTTCAAAAATATAAGCCACCGGAACCCATGAATAACCCAAAGCCTAGAAACCTGGTGTCTTAGAACTGACACCACTGTGAGACTGCTTTTAAGGTTTGCTGGTGGTGAGAATACCAGGGAGTATTAATACCAAACACTGCAGTAAAACTCCAGTCAACCCTTGCATTCATATTTAACTGTTAGAAAAAGAAATATATATCTTTGTATACATAAAAACTTCATAAATTAAGCCGCAAAACAAATCTTAAGAAATTTCAAAGAACTGAAATCAAACACAGTGTGTTCTCGATCTTCGATGAAACTAAACTCAATAGCAGATAACTAGAAAACTTGCATATTTATACCATTGAAAAATCATTAAATAACTCATAGATCAAATAAAACATTTTAAACAATACCAAAACTTTTGAGGTAAGGCTAAAACTGTAATTACACAGAAAAACAATTAGGCAATAACTTTTAAATTTTAGATAAAAGGAGGTCCTGAGTCGCACGGAACACGCCAAATCAGCCTGCTGCAGACAGGCAGGTCCATGCACGCCCTACCGAGGTCCCAGTCTCGCGGAAGATGCTGAATCACCGCGCTGCAGACAGGCAGGTCTGCTCACGCCCTACCAAGGTCCCCGGTCCTGCGGAACACTCCGAATCAGACCACTGCAGACAGGCAGGTCTGTACACGCCCTACCGAGGTCCCGAGTCACGCAGAAGACGCGGAATCACCCCGCTGCAGACAGGCAGACACCTGGTTCCACACTACAAAGACGCAGAGGACACCAGACCACCAGACCACCAGACCAAGGTGCTGAGTCCCGCTGCTCCCGGTCCAGAGGTAGGGGCTTCTGAGATGCCATCCCATTGCTCCTGGACCAGAGGAAGGGGCTTCCCGGCCACTATCCCTCCTGCTGCTGCCAGCCCACAGGAAAGGGCTTTTGGGTCACCATCCCTACCGCTGCTCCCAGCCCCTGTCCCACCTCCCCAAGCTCAGAGGAGGTAATCTGTGAAGGTGCTAACAGTCCCCCCAACCCAGTCGAAATGAGAAAACATGTAAATAAGTCTCAAAACCAGACTTCCAGATCACCTACA
>NW_004624813.1:9395597-9447126 GCF_000247695.1 Heterocephalus glaber | reverse complement strand
AAAAAATAAGAACCAAGATGCATTATGTAAAGGTACAATTCCCAATGAGAAATGTAATTGTGTTGTATACCTGCAATGTACCAACAAAAGTATTTAATTTAAAAAAAAGTCACATATAAAAGAAAATAAATAAATAAATAAATAAATAAATAAATAAATTTTAGATAAAATGGGCATTTTTAAAACAATGAATGTCACAAAACTGCTTAAAGGATAAAGAAAAACCAGAGTATTTCTGTTACTTCATAGGCAACCTCTTCTAAACCTTGCTGTATCAAACATTTGGGTACAAAAGCTCCCCAGAGACTAATATATGATGGAACATTGCTCTTGTCACTGGGTGACACTGGCATACTCTTTGTTACAAATCTATAAAACACAAAAAATTTTCAGTTCCTTCTGACCATGAAAATACACACACAAAATTCCTCAGCAAAATCTTGTCCAAATAAATAACAAAATAATAAACAAGAATTTAGCTGAACTAATTTGATTTATCACAGAAATGCAACATTGATTTCACAGTAGAGAAAAGACTCCTCTCATTTGTCACATCAGCTCACTGTCCTTGTTCACCTCCTGGCTGCCCCAGCAAAGTTAACTGAGGCCTTCCTTGATTTGAAAATTTGAAGAATGTTATGCCATCATGTTAACAGATGTAGGACAAAAGTGGTAGATGAAATTCCAATGTTCATTTTCAACTTTTATTAATTACATTAATTACAAAAGCTTCGTTGATAATGATGTGTAAATGCCTTGATAATAAATGTGCCACTGTTTCAGGACACTGAGAGTAAGGGACCATGAACGGCACTGTGTCTCCAACCCAAATCATATATTGAAGCCTTACCACCCAGGGTGCTGGTAGTTGGAGATGGGCCCTTTGGGAGGTGATTCAGTTTAGATGAGGGAATGAGGGTGGGGTCCTCAAGATGCAATTAGTGTCTTTATAGAAGAGGCCAGATCCCTCCCTCATTCCCTTTTCCTCCTCCTCAAGCAGCTATGTGAGAATGCAGTGAGAAGGTGCCCATCTGCAAGCCAGGAAGAGTGCCTTCAACAGTAACCAAATCTGCCCCACTTTAATCTTGGGCTTCTCAGCCTTTAGAACTGTGAGGAATAAATGTCTCTTGTTGAAAGCACTCAGTTATGACATTTTGTCATGGCTGCCAGATATGAGTAAGACAAGGAGGTTGTGCGTGGGGGAGGGGGCAACGTGTGAGAACTCTGTAATTTGCACTCAATTTTCCTGAAACTGTTCCCTAAAAAGAGCCTTTTAACAAACAAAAAGAGAAGAGAACTTTCTTTACCTGTTAAAGGATATCTCTAAATACGGACAAGTCTACAAGAAACTTCATACTTAATGTAAAATACTGAGCTATTTCTTTTGAGATCATGCCCAACAATGTTGTTTTATTACTTCCAATAAGCATTGTACAAGTATTCCTAGTAAAGAAAGAAAAAGAAGTAAAAATTATCCAGGTTGGAACAAGATAGGGAAAATAAATCATTATTCACAGATGATATGATTGTATGTGAAGAAACTTTTAAAAACAAACTATTTGAATAAATATGAGTTTTGCAAGGTTGATGAATTCTAAATCAATATAAAACAATCAATACTATTTATATGCCAGCAGCAAACAGCAAATATGCTATAATAAAAAATCATTGAAAAGATCATAAATATAAGATGCCAAAATAAAAAACATGTATGACCTCTGTAGGGAAAGTTATAACATTTCAATATTTTATTAAAAACTATTAGAGACCTGAATAAGTAGAGAAAGAGAGATTATGTGAATGAATTAGAATACATTAATATAACAACTGCAAATCACTAGAGATTGATCTATAAATCATGCAACCACTCAAAATCACAAGTTATGGTGCCACTGTTATTTCTGTAATGTGGTAGTGTCACCCAGAACTTCACTTTCCCAGATGTTCCCACATTCATGAAAGGCTCAGTTGTTACAATAAATGCTTCATTTTCATAAAACTCACAGTGGCCTGCTTCTCTAAAGGAACTGTCATAAACACAGTCAATAAAATTGAAAATGGAGAATTAAACTGTGGTATATTCTGTAAGTAGAGCATACATTACAAGAAAGAGAAAAACAGAGAGAGGGAAGAAAGAAGGGGAAAGACAGACACACAGAGAGACATAGAGAAAGTGAGAAATTCATTTCAGTACATGAATAAAGACCAGTGGCCCCAAGTAAGCCACAAACCTTTAGTTTGTGTCTCATCTCAAGGGAAGACTTCGCTTTTTTATTACAATGATGTTAATCCCTGGAGAAAGCCTTGGTGGGCAAATAATAGTAGACATTGGCCCCAGTTCCATATTTTTTTTAAATGTTAATGTTATATGTTTATTTTTTAATCAAGTACTTTTTAAGCCTCAAAATATCCATAATTAACAGAATAAGACAGTAGGCATGAAATGAGAATATAAAATCCACATCTGCAGAAAGACAAACAGTACCTTAGTCCATCGAGGTGACTGAATGTGAGTGAAGTCCCATTCTAAACATCAACTCCTTTTTGTTCTTTACAAACAGTTCAACTAGTTTTTTAAAAATTTTCACTTATAAATAACATGAATCAAAATGGACAATGAGATTAAATCTAAATACTACACAGTATAATTTTAAAACACTGTATTAAGACACAGAAACCAGGGTTCACTTTGGTCTCTAGTAGGGGTAGAGGTGTTAATACCAAAAGAAGCAACACATACTATTAAAGCCAGCTTGGTGGTAGGTGTCAGTGATTGATAGATGAGATTAAAGAGGTAGTCAACACCATCATTATCAAGCTGGGAACTTTTACAAGTGTTAAACCACAGATGTACTAAATATCATAATACTTTCTCATAGTACAGTACTTTACCATAACTTTGCAGCTTCATTCCAAACATGAAATTTAACAATGAATCACAGGTCAAGCTCTCACTCTAACAGAATAACTAAGACACAGATCACACAACCACATTTTAAAGAGGCTGTTGACAATTATGTCAGACAAAATTTGATCTTTCAGTAATTGCTCTTTTCTAAAACAAATAAATCTCATTAAGATATCTAGAAAATTAAAGTCAGTGTGGCTGCATATTTTCCCAAATTTTATAACCAAAGGGGAAATGTGCATATATATTTTCTGATAAACATTTCTTAAGGAAAACAGACAAATTAATTTAAATTAACTTTAAGCCTTAATGAGATTTCCCATGTTCTATATAATTCATCTTAAGGTGAATGTTACAAAGTTTACTAACACTTATGGGCTTCTATTCACAAACCAAATACAACCAGCAGTAACTTGGGGCTGCACTGGTGCAAAATAAAACTGAGCCAGAATACAAAAAAATACTGGCAATCAAAATACCTTATATTTGGAAGTGGACTGATGCTAATAACATGATGTTTCTTGATCTTTTTCTTTACATTGCATGCTAAATTTCCAAGCTGTAAGCACGTAAAAACCATTCTAACTCTTTCAACTGTAAAAATACATCCAAAGACTAGAAATGTAACTATAAAAATGTTTTCACTATAATCTGCCTTGAGGCAAATGAATAGCTCACAGGGCTAAGAGATTGGCAGTCCACCTTTCTTAGGAATTACATTTGTGTTAACAGGAGGCTGAGTTCAAGAGACAGCTTGCTTCACAGACCTACTGCCCCATCATTAGTAACTCTTGCAAACCGCTGCTTCCCATAGACCCTTTCCCCTCAGTAGCTAGGAATGGCATTACACTTTAAGTTCACTCCTTGGTATGCCAGTGCTAGCTACCTGCCTGGGACTATAATAATCCAATATATTTTGGCTTCAGGGTAGCAGAGACATGTAAATGAAGGAATGTGGCATATTTTATACCACTTGCCCAGGATGAATATTGTACACTAATACACCAATTCCTCCTCCTGCTACCCTTTCCTGAACCCCCCAGCTCTGGACAAAGCAACTATTTCCAAGATTGCTTGTGTTCTGGTTTGCTTAAGCTGAAGAGTGCCCATAATTCTTCAAACTCAATACATGATTAACTTTAAGGAAATGCTTGGAGACTTTGCTAATTAAAATGAGATTCTTCATTATTCAAACATGTTTATCAGAAACATGCAGTTATGAATTACTATCTATAATACGGATTAGAAAATTCTGTACCAGAGAATTCTCAGTCATCTGTAAGGCTAGAGCAGCATAAAGGTGTGCTATGTATCAACAATGTAGTAGCCCTTTGCTATAAACAGAATAATATTTCACCAAGGTAAATGAACAATATCAGTGATATTCACATCTGCAAGAAGTTGAGGAATTCTGCTTTAGGGGACTTTTCATATGAAATGAAAATAGAATTGATATCTGATATTCAGAATTTTGATCTATGTCAAACTCAGAGGTAGTTACTAACATCAAGCACATGTACTGACATAAAGGTCTAAGTTATTTGGTTTGTTTTGAGTAAGCAGGACTGTAGACTAGTCTGTAAAGAAATAACAACAATTATACAGAATGTTTCCTGAGCAAAGTTATTTGTCCTGAGTATGTTATGTAATAGTGACAATATTCTCATATAAAAAATAAACCCCAACTTTTAACCATAAGATAGGTTTGGTATGTGCTCTTCATAGTTCAGTCTAGTCAGATGTAGAAACATATTTAAAATTGCACCCATGAGGTCAGCAGTTCTCAAGTGTTTCTATGTTTTCTATTTTCATTTTCTATCATGATCTCAGCTCTGAACATTTTACATGTAAACAGGGAATGCCCAATTTTCAAGTCCATAATTTCCTATTTCTAAAAAGTCAAGGAACTTTGGTTTGAATTTTCAAAGTGACTTGTCATATTTTGCATTTTTACTGTTAATCTGCTTATTATACCTGCTAAAAATTAAGCAATGCCACTTTGATTTGTCTACATAATTCAAATAAGCTTGAAATCCTCACATAAGGCAAGGAAATACTTCTCTACAGCTATATCACATTCAATATCATCAAAGGTAGGCATCATAGCACATTGATATTTCAATATAACCATGGAGATTCTCATAAACAGTGCTGTGAAATCCAGGCTGAGTTATAAAGGACTGGCAGGCCAGCCTGAGGCATGTGGTTCTTCAGGTAGCTTGCTGAAACCATAGCAACTGTCCCAGCATCTGCTACAGGACAACAGAAAAGGGAGTAGGAACTGTTCAGTGGAGTATGTCTTACTTGAGTCAAGCTGTTCATTTGTGTTTGTTCTCTCTCTCTCTCTCTCTCTCTCTCTCTCTCTCTCTCTCTCTCTCTCTCTCTCATTATCTGAGCTTACATTAACAGGCCCATACAAAACTATATTTATTGCCAATAGTAAGCATTCTAATTAATTGGTACCTTTTTGGAGATGTTTCAGAAATTTACCTATGATTTATAAAAACAGGATGACACCAAATTCATTTTTTCTCATGACTGAAACCTAAAGAGACCAATACTATGACTGGTTCCTAGCCAGTTTGTTACTATAACTGAAAATCAACCTGAGAAGATTCTCTATCCCTAGCATCTGATGTTCATCTTGGATCCACCACATGGGTTACTTCAGCCTAAGTGCTAAAGGTAATGTTCATCAGATCAATGTTATTGTACAAGATGCTTCTAGTTATATGGTAGGAGAAGTTTTAGTACCTCTGCCCAGGCTTTTCACTCTAGTTGCCTGCCACCAAACACTACATTTTAGTATCATTCACAGGTCAAACCTACTGGAAACTGTAAGCATCTACTTAATTTTTATTCTCAACCCCAATATTTTATTCATTTCCATGCTGCTTTTGTTTTAGAAACAAGTTAGAGAACTCTCCAGGGGGAATAAAAATAGCCACTGAAAAATACAGACCATATGATTGGAATTCTTCTCTAAGGTCTTCAGTAGTAAATAAGGAGGGCTCCCTGCACTAAGTGATGCTTACAAGATTGACTTAAGGGCCGGGGATTTAGCTCAGTGGTTGCGCCACCTGCCTGGAAAGCGCAAGGTTTGAGTTTGATCCCTGGTACCAAAAAAAAAAAGATTGCCTTAGTTAAGGGAAGCTGCTGTTGTCACAAGCTATGTAAAAGATTATAATGAGCTGGTATCAAAATACCACTGAAAATAATCAACTTACTACATTTATGCATTACCCTCCCCTTCATTCTTCTTATTAAGCATGTAACTTACAATCAAAACATAGAATTAAAAACATTGAAATATCGGCACAGAAATTACATATTCATTGTCTTTTCTGGAGTTATGTATCCCAGAATCAAAAAAGCTATGGCAGTCAGAAGCATATGGAGTTAAGGTACTACCTTCAAACAGGAGGAAAAAAAAAAACCACTCCATAGATAGCAAGAAAAAGAGGCAATCCCAAACTTGGGAGAAACTGGGTATCTTAAAAAACCTTTAGTACCATATGACTGGCAGCTCTGAGATTTGAAGTGTCCTTTGGTTCACACAAAAGCTAACAGTCATGTTTTCATTTTTATGTAATATAAAAAGGTGATATTTTAAGAAAAATTCAAGGGATTATTTTCTAAACCATTTTAAATACTTCACATGGATTTTCAATTTCTTGGAGACATCCAATTATGTGAGGAAGGATGTGTGCTTATCCATATATACACACATATAAAGACTAACCGTCTTTATATATATGTCGACATTCCTATGTAAAACCCTCATACATACACATAGACCCAGGCTCTCTCCTCTCAAATATGACGACAACCTGCTCAAATGTAATTTGCTTACAGTGATTTGTCTGTTAAAAAAAATCCACAGTTCCTCAACGTTAGTTAAAATCCCAGGTCAGCTGCTATCTGTGAAATACTGTTTCCCTGTACTTTCATGAGGTAGACTTCCCAACCAGGTAGGGAAAACAATACATTGAGAAGGACTATGTCTTTTTTCTCTTTTGAACAGAAGGCCCCTTTCTGTTTTGCTCTTCTGGAGCTGCAGATGCTGTCAAGGAGGGAACTTCTGGAGGTGACCTGCCTGGCCGCTCTAAGACCTCTGACCTAGCCTCTCGAGGAAGCAGGTGTTGGGCAGCCGTGCGGTCCCCCACCTTCTCAGGGGAGGCTGATGTACATGGCTGGGATTCTGCTTCCTGTCATCCCTGAGAACTGGCAGGCAGCAGCGTGATAGTTTTATGCGGGCAGTTTGCCACCATGTGCGTGACGCTCTAACAGTAAGGGCACCTTTTTGGCTGAGGAGGTAGACTACACTCCTTTGCGTGACGATCAAGGCCACCTCAGTTGTCGCATCTTGGAGTCATCCTGGACTCTGCTCCTCTCACAGTCCACTTCTGCTCCACCAGTAAATCCTGCCGTCTGCACCTATCTCCCTCTGGTTTTCTTTTTTGCAGCGTCTTCCCTTTGGGTCTTCTTTCACTTCCTAAACGGGCTCCCACCAGATCCTGTTACCCGTATTGACTCAAGGCCTTTGGAAGATATTTTAAATGTAAATTCCTCTGGTTCTCCTTTCAGGCTTCTAAATCCTTCCATGAATAGTTTGCTTTGGTGTATAAATACATCCACGGGAATATCCAAGGGGCTCCCCTCTCGGTTTTTCATGGAGATGAATCTAAACCCCATACGCACGTTGAACCACTTACAGAGGCCAGTTCCGTGCAAGTCCTGGGATTCCTCCTCTGCCTGCTCTGGCAGCTTCCCGGGCTCTTCTCCACCGCCTCTGCTTGCCCCGCCTGGGGCTGATGACACCTGGTTGAAGGACCTCACGGTCTTCTGAAGAACTTCGGGGCCTCAAGGTCTCCTCACCTGAGCGGAGCAGGAGCCAGTGTGAGGACCGAGCGGCGCGAGGGGCCTAGGGGCTGTCACTTCCTGAGGGAGAGCGGTGATCCGCGCGCTGGGGGCCCGCGTGGAGGGCGGCCACGGGGAGCAGGGGACTGGGCTGGGGGCACCGGGCGGCTGGACTGCAGCACTGCCGCCCCACCCCCACCCCACCCCACCCCCGTTGCATATTGCTTTACTTAAGGAGACAAATTCTCCACCTGAGTTTTTTCCTACCCCCAAAGAAGAAAAGAAGGAAAACTTTTCAGCAATAGATTTTATGCCAAGAAGTTCTCTAGTGACACAGAATAGCATCACCCTTCTTTTCATTTATTGAGTCCTTACTAGTGCCGGACACTATGCTAAGAATCATTTAATGTTCACAAAAATCCAGTGGGAAGCTGATGTAGTTCCTCATTGGATATGTGGAGACTGGTGCTCTAACAGTTCAAATAGCTTTCTACAGGTCATACAGTGAGTAGTGGATCTGGGAGGAAATCTTAGATTTTGCTGAATCTGAAGTTTGTATCTAACTAGCATGGAATCCAAAACAAATACAGTACATATATTGCTAAAAACAATAATAATAATACATAAGTAAAGAGTTGGGGTTTTTGACACCTAGTATTTCCCTTCTGGGCAGTATTTACTATTGTCATTTGGTTCCAAAGAGCCAGCCTCCCACCCTTGGGAATAGATTCACTAAAGAGGGAAAGAGAAGGCAGGTCATGAAAAACATGAACAGCAAAGCACAAAGTAATGAGAAGTAGCAATCACAGCAGTTTGAGCCTCAAGCTCTGGATTCCGATGGATTTAAGTCTGCATCACAGCTCTAGAGAAAGAGAGAAGAAATGGGAGAGAAGACATCTCTGACAGTTCTGCGTTCCACATATGCAAAATGATTAAAGGAATTGACCACCAAAATCTGAAATTCCACAGATTTTTTAAATTTTTCTCACTATTACTGCATGTGAGATAAAACATTACTTTGCTGATATACTACATATACTTTTTATTTCCAATTTTCCAATCCATGGCCTTCTATAACCAATATTGTTTTTATAATTCAGGTCAAAATATTTTCTTCAAGAAGTCCAGTTCAGGTATAAACACACAATATTGAACTATGGACTGAGGCATTAAGAGGCTCATATAGAAAGACTGTGTGACCAACATCAGGACCAGGCCTTGGATGGTGAGGGGTCACATCAAGGAAGAGAAGGGAAAGTTTAGCTCATGATGTGAGTAGAGCAAAAAACTACATTATATAGTTAAATCCGTAAGTTAACACTGGACTAAGTACTTTGGGATGACCATATTAAGTTAAGTCTAATGTCTCACCAAGTGACGTCAGAGCAGTCAGCTGGCAGGGATCCAAGTACAGGCAAGGTATGAAGATTCAGACAGAGCGGGTATTGCAGAAGATGACTGCCATTTCACTGAAGGAATTATGTTAGAGCAGAGGTTAATCAGAAATCCTCTGTAACACACCCGCTCTACGCTCAAGGCTTAAAATCTCACTGCCTATGGTACTTCTTGTGCTGAATTACATCCAACTGTGTGTCCAATAGGGCCTGCTAGGAGTTCTGCAGTGAGGCAGAATGACAATATCAAGAGATTTATGCAATAAAACATCACTTTTCTAAAGATGTACCAAGTTTGAATATAAAATCCCTACCACTGTAAAATTTTCTGAAAAACTGAATTTAAAAATGAAAATTTTTTGCAAATTAAATCTCAGACTTAAAGTCCCCGAGGATCATCTCAAAATAGCTTGGTGAATTAACATGTAATAATTTTACCCCACTCCTAGCCTTCTAATTCTGTCCAGTTTCAGATATTATATTTCAAATAATTTACTGCATTATATTTTGCCATCTGAAGCCCTGATTTTCTACTGGAATCAGTGTAGTGTTTTAGGGATTAAGTTGTCAAATTTTTCATTAATAAGTTTCTCTTGAGCCTTACTTTTAGGAATTCAAAGTGTAGTGTACTATACACAAGAATTTTGGCAACTCTCTCCCCTTATCCTCCAAATTTAGAAAATAAGCCAATTGCAGTCTATACATTCATTATTACAAGCAGGTAAGAATGTAGTCAGTTCAGGTCTTTTTTTTTTAAATCAAGAGCTATGAATATAAACTCAAATGAAGGACCCAGCTCATATTCTGATTATGCTTCATCTGTTACTCAATCTTAGAAGGAGTGGACATTCACCAATACAAACCATTTATTCTCTTAACCAAGTTGCAGTGAAAAACACTACTGTATTTTCAGTGTATACCCACACTGTCACTAATTGTAACTCAAACTGCCTTTCTTTTTCAACCAACATATCCATGCACACCCCCAATCCCAGTACTGAATTAAACAGGGACAACATCTGGAAATGTGACCACTTTGGTGAGCAAGCGTTTTCAGTCTTGTATCACAGTGGCTATTTCCTCTGCCTCTTCGTGCAAAATTCCCCAGGGCTGTCTGACTTGCCTCCTAAGGAGCAGGTCTTCATTCAGCTGTAACATGTGCTCTGTGTGAGTTACTCAAGTACCAAGTACTCATGTCTCCAAGTAAGCCATACTCTGGCACATTTACTCCAGTGAGCAGCACGATACATTATCATGTTCAGTATGTGAGTTGACATGAAAAATGATGGGAAACACTGAAACAACCAATGCAGGGCCAAGCGGATAATACCAAATGAGGTATCTCTTGAGCCTGTGAACAAGCTGTGTGAATACAAAATTAACACCTTTCTTAACCCTCAATACTATACAAGCAGAATGCAGTTGAGAACAGTTGGTCTCACTGCATTTGACCAAGCCTGTCACTATTACTTTACATCTAGAACTTCACCAAAACTCTGTAGCCCTCACAGGACTCAGTTGCTTTGCAAGTTAAAAGCAGCAAATACCTGCCCCGCATTTTACATAAACGAATATAACTCTCTGTAACTGAGTCCTTGCCCCTGCTGCTTCAGACTCATAGGATTGAAAGAATGACAATATAATTTATCAAACACTTTGGGTCACAAACTGGAAAATATTATCTGAGATTCCTCCGAGAAAACCGGGACATAGAGTCACGCTAGTCTCTGAGAGGGAAGGCTAAGGTTAAAGGAGCTCTTGAGGATATGCACTAACCAGGAGCTGGGATTGTTTCCCTGCCCATGAGTCAAGACTCCACCAACAGTGGGGAGGCTAAGTGGTCCAAGGAGGAAAAGCATCACTTTAGAAGACAAAGGGCTCACAAATGGTTAATTCTCCACATTTAACTTCTACTTCCAAAAATTTTTGACACATTGGATTGTTTTCTTTGTTGAAAATCTTCACATACCACTGCATAATGGCCCTTAGATTTCCCTGCTACTTCACTGCTCACATCTCCTCAGCTGACTGTTGGCGTCTCTCCACTCTGTCAGACTTCAAATGTTGGATTGTTTTACAGGACCCTCCTTAGCACTTTTCTCAGTCCCATCTCTGCTTATGTGACCTTTTTCTCATTAAATGAGAAATAATATTTATACTGATGATTCTGCAGTTATATCTACAGTTTAATTTTCCCTTGCTACAGATTCATTAACTACCTGTCATCACCACTGAACCCTAATAAAGCCCAAGTACAACATAACTTCCACCCTCGGAAATACGCTTACCCACAGAGGTTTCCTATCTCCGTGAATGGCACACCACTCAAATGTGTACCATCTCAAATCTAAAAATTTGGACTGAACCTTGCATATTCTCAGTATGCAAGACTGACTCAGTAACCAATCTATCAGTAATTTTTTGTGTCTCTATGACAAAAACATCACCTGTGGGTCATTTCTCACCTTTTATTTCTATCACTTTTCTCAGCCATCCTTATCGCTCACCCAGAATACTGAATTAACTTTCTAACAGACTTCACTGTTTCTCTTTATTAATCCCAATTATCCTCCCTCTACAGTGTTTTTCCAAACTTATAGGACTATTTTCTTTTTAAAACTCACCATTGCTGTCTCATTGCAATTGGAATAGAACTGTATCACGGCGTCTAAGACCCTGTATAATCCTGGCACTTGCCTATCCCTCTGACCTAATCTACTTCTACATTTACTACATTCAACCCACACTGTCCTTATTTCTGTCCCTTCAACAAGTAAAAGTGGTTTCCATTTCTGGGTTCTGTGATTTTGCTGTGACTTCTGTTAGGATTTTTGCACAACTGACTACAGGTGACACAAGTTCCAACTCAGCCTCCTTGGAGGTACCTTTCTTCACTGGGCATATGCCTAAGGGCTCTCTTCCCACTGTTCATCCTATTTTACACACACACACACACACACACACACACACACACACACATATATATGCCAATCCAGCGTAGCCTTCTGGATGTGAGAACTCTAAATTATTCACTGTTTAAATCAATCAGTACCTGGCATCTAGTAAGAACTCATTAAATATTTCTGGACTGACAGATCTGGAGAATCTGTCATTCCGAAAAGTGTTAACTAAAATTCATTGAAACACCACCCACATTTCAAAACTGTGTGCCAAATTTTTATTTTCACAACCAATTTCAATTCTGAACTTTTTGTTCATTCCCCAGTTCATGTTTCATCACCTTCCACAAGACAAATATACTTTAGTTCAACAGTCCCGAAATAGCTACCAGGATAGACTAATGATGTCTATAAGTTAGCAAACTTATAGTATGAGTATTCTATATTTATTGTCATACTTAAATGTTTTTGCAACCTTTGGTCCTTTTTTCTTCCTTTATTTGCTTTACCAATTGAACATAGATATGGTTCTTATGAATCTTCAATAAATAAAGTTTCATTGTGTTATGTCAAACATCACCACAGCTTCCCCCTGACCTCCATAATGCTCAAAACTTCTAACACCTGGAAGTTATAGAAAACAGGAAAAAGAGAAAACAATTCTATTCTTATTGTGCACTGGCAAGTGCCCACTCTGAGCCTGTGGCTGTGAACACACGGATGCCAGAGATGATGCCAATGGTGCACTCTCTCCTCAGCTCTTACCAACCACATTATTTTCACTCAAGCTCCACAGATAGATGCACGTGCCTTGGAAAGCTAATACCATATTACCATTTTAAAATTATATTCCTTAAAGGTCTATTTCAAACTTTTAGGGAGTGGAAGAAGACTGACTTTTCCATTCACAAAAATAGTATATAAAAACAAATTCGCTTCTTAAATCTTGTCCACTGGTCACATAGACTGTGTTATGAAAAGATTTGCATACAACTTTTTCTACTTTTCTTTCATTTGCATTCTCTTGGCAGCTTTCTTTTTCAAAATGCATGAATGAGACAGTTTCCTATGAGACATACTAATGTAATCAAATTTAGATTACATTTATGAAAACTTCTCCTTCCAAGTAAACTACAGTGGATTAGAAATCACTTAAGGTCAGTGTTCAAACACACTATGGCTTCTGACTTTGGTGGACTGCAATTGCAAATGCTTTGCAAAAAGTGTGAAATCCAGATTTTGAAAAGACCTTAGCACCCTTGTGTTCACTGCAGCAGTATTTACAATAGCCAAGATATAGAAACAGCTTAAATGTCTATCTCTTGATGAATGAACAAAGAAAATGTTTATACAGTGGAATGATATTTGGCCTTATAAAAAGAAGGAAATTCTGCAATGTGACAAGGATGAACCTTGAGGGTATAAATGAAGTAATCCAGTCACAGACAAATACCTCATGATTCCACTTACATGAAGTATCTGAAATAATCAAACTCACAAAAGCAGAGTAGAATCCAAGTTTCCAGGGACTGTTGAGAGGGGAAAATAAGAAGTTGCTCATTAATGGGTGTATTTGTTATACAAGATGAGTAAATTCTAGAAGTCTGCTGCGGAATATGTTATCTATAGTTAATACTGCATTGTATACATAAAATATGCTGAAAGAATCTCATGTTGATGTTCTCACCAAACTAAGCTTATTTTTTTCAACTGTAGCCTATATATCAGCACTGTGTGTAGGCTTTGTTTTATTCTTTCTTTTCCTTTTCATTTAAGAGAGCTGTCTACTTTGGCAAGAGGTGGCAATTTACATTTTTCTAGTTATGTAAGAAGTTATGTGTGGAAACTTGGCTTAAACGACTCTGTTTCATTTCAGTGATATTTTAGCTTCTTGCATGAAGATGGTGTCCTGAATAATTACTGTTTGGCTGTTCTACCCTTGAATCTAGCTCAGGTTTTAGCACCCTGTTGAGTATTTTCAGCTTTCACCACAAATTGTACCAATTATGCTGGTGCCTTTGGGCTGGCTCTACTCAGCCAATTGACTCCAATGCTGGTTTTTCTACTGTTCAAAGCCCACTTGCAGTACACACTTCATGCCTACTTGATACATTGAGTATAGAGCTGAGAGCAGCTAAACCAATATTCACAGGAGAGAAGAGGCTAGAGAATACAAATAAGGGGGAGATCACAGTCTCAAACGAAAGAAAAAAACAGAAGGATACAAGACTAGAAAACCAGGAGATCAGAAAGGCAGAGAAGTAGAAATAGATAGAAGTAGGATGGTGATTAGCAGCACAATAATCAGGTAAAATTTTTAATGTTATTTCCAGATATAAGTGACCTAGATAAAAGAAAATAGTTTAATTCTAAATTGATTAAATTGTTTTACAGTAATGCTAATCATGTCATAGTCTTAAAGCACATACTATTTATATCTAATTACTTTGTGGGAAAGCATTCTATCTTGCTACATGTCAGGAAAGCTAAGTGAGTTTTAGCCCGTTAAAACAATAGGTCCATCCTGCCTGTGTGTTCAGTCCTTGTGGCATCAGTGTCTGTTCTGCAAATTGGCTCACAAGATATGCAGGACAGCAGTTTAGAGAAAAATATCATTTCATTATGAGCCACAGAAAGGATACCAATTCAGAATTGAAGAATTTCTATAAAATAATCTAGTTGATAAAAACAAATGCAAAATATTTTTAAGTACAAAGAGGAAATTGTTGACCCAAAAAAGGAGGGTGGTTTCAGCTGTAGTTCAAGTTTGCAAGCAGTAGAACTTGTTAGTCATTTTAGGTATTTGGTTTCTACAAATGGCAAATCCATTTATATCCATTTTCTTCCACATACATACATATAATAAAGGAAAGGATTACAATAATTCATTTTAATGCTACACTACTAAAATAGGAATCTTTTCACCCCAGCAATCAAAATTTTCAGCCAGAAAAAAATAGTATAAAAACTTCAAAAACAAATATAACTGAGGAGGCGAATGGCAAGTAATAAAAAGGGCAAAAGCTCTGCAAATACTTCTCACCTCTATCTATTGTTATTTTACCCAGAAGAAAGCCTGCCTTTTCTGTTCCTTTTTAGACCTCTGTTCATTTCCTTCTAGTCATTCCAACCTCCCCGTGGCCACTATTTCATTTGTTGAGAGAATAAAATTACATTTAAATAGCACACATAAAGTTTTCCCATAACCAGAGTTCTATTCATTCTACATCATGCAAAAATGAACATATTAAACTTCAAGTTGTATTAAATGCCTTTAAGATTGCTGTTCCTCTGTCCTCCTCCATAACTTAAATCCTGGTAGGCTCTATGTGCATATGTAGTTACATGTACACATACATATAACTGCATCATACTTTTATTCTTTGGAGCATAAATTTATGTATAATAATTGAAAACTATATTACAAGAAAACAGCTATTACATATGGCTTAAATAATGATGCATAATGAATATGCACATTCAATGCGGCAAATATAATTACTGTGAAATTACTAATGCAAATTACAAATAAAGTGACAAAACTCAGAGGCTACTGGCCCAACTTGAAAAAAAATGTGTTTTAAAAATTTGAAAAGATCCTTCCCTTCTCTATGATCCTAATAATTCTGGGAGCCAACATTTTCCCCTTCCTCGCTTTACCAACAATCAATCCATCTCCACCAATGCCCATATATAGTGTTTCAAGAAAATCTGAATAATACCCTAGTTCAAGAGGTATCCAAACCTTCTTGAAAAGCATGTCCACTTAACTCACTTGGCAGAGACAAGTCTAGAATGGTTGTATGTGGTAAGCCATCATCAGGCAGGTCAGCTATGTGTGGGCAGATAAGCATAGTAAGAAATGTGTCGTGGAAGAGTATAGAAGATGGCCTTGGGTGGTAGTAGATGGAAATGAATGGTACATACTCTATTCATGAATAAAGACAGTATAAAAAGTAGCAAATTCAAGAGGCTTGGCAGGTATCTGTACAAGCTTCAGAGACCACTAAACTCTGAGTGTGCATACTTCCAAAAGAGCAAAGGAAGATGGTGAGACCTTGTATTCTCGAGGAATAATTTACAAATGTTTCCTTCTTGGCCTGTTTGCAAGTACAAGTGCAAACCAACTTAACAATAACACAAACCAAGTCCTATGTGTTGTTGCCACCATTTCTCAAGCATTATATTTTTATTGACTAATTTATATTGTACACAGTATCACACTTGTTTGACATTTTAAGTGTATTTTAAACTACGCATTTCTTATATGGCATAGATATCCTCTTTCTTTTTTCATTTTAGTCAAAAAATAGAATCTAGGTAATAGTTTATAATAAAAGTGGAAAAGGAAGAACTATTATTTAATAAATGTAAGAAATTAACAGGTTCTATGGAGACATTATTACAAACAGGAAGAAATTTACCTAGTTTTCTAATGCTATGTTTATTCTTTATGAAGTGAGTAAAAAAGGATAATTTCACACTGATTTTTAACCTGTCCACAAATTTTTAAGTAATCAAGAAGCTTAATCTAGCTTTCTATAAGCATGAATTATGACTTTACTAGGATCTAATAAGACCACAATTTTTAAAAACCATCAATAAAACCCACATTTTATATTTAATAATGATGAAGAAAAATGGGGTATAATTTTATTTTACACCATCAAACCCATCTAAATGAATACAAATCTCTTATGAAATAACCCACACACAAAAAAGCTCATACTCCAATGTAAAATTCTTAAGACTTTCAAACAATTGCTTTACTCTATGAAGCACATTAAGTGTTCTCTTCCTCCTTACTGTATCCAGTGGAGCAACTCTGACTTTTGTACATTGTGCTATTAACAATGCACATAGTGTTCTGAAATACACTATTTTTTTTACAGAGAAATAGCTGTCAATCTATTAGTTGATGAGCAGGCAGATATAAAAGCTTTCCTTATTTAGTGTTTCCAAGGGAACCCTTCTCTCAGTATAAACTCATTCAACATTCGAGCTTTGAAGAAATTGTATTTTCTCTGTGTGCATGTGAAAGGAAAATAAAATAGAGGTGTAAGTTTAAAACTCTGGAATGAGACATTAGGTCTATGTCAATAAAAAGTATTGAGAGAATCAGTTAACCATATGGATTTGATTGAACACAAGCAAGATGATGTTTAAACAAAGAGAAAACTGGAAGAAATAATTGTGCCCTAAAGAGCCTGGTTAGTGAAATATTTCAAGATGGGGATGCCACCATAAACACTGTCAGAACATCACTACAAAGAGAAGTGAGACAAGATGACAAAGTATCACTAGCAAAGAACTGACAGGAAAGAAAAATAGAGGCAATGAGTTATTAAAAACAGCCAATCTACATATATGAATTTATCAATATTTATTTATAGCAACATTTTATAAAGAAAATTGCCCAATATAGTCAATTTCAAAAGCCAATAACTCAAGCAGCTATGAAACTTTTAAATTGGTCAAACAACTGAGTGCAAAATCTACATTAAAAGGATTTGATCTCTAGTTTCTTGGGTGTACTTAGTAATCTCTCATTACTATCATTCACTTATGAAAATTTTGAATGTGCTTGAAATACTAAGATATACATTGATATGAAAATATTTCTAATTATGATAAGTTCATTACATTTATTGCGCTTTTATTTGTTTAGTGTTCATGTCTAACACTAGCATTTTAATGCTTAAATGTGTTTAATATTCAATAAAATACATATGCATACATTCACACAGACTTCACTGAACATCTGAGAATACATACACAACTTTAAAATGAATAGCCAGAGTACTAAGGTTTGAAAATGACATATCTTCATTCCCTAAAATAGGTAACATTCAGCTAAGAAGTTATAGTACTGGAATTCAAACAAATCAAGGGAAATTGATATCTTTCTTAAAGTAATATGGTGAAAAAATGTATACATTTGTCAATGTAATGTCATATTTCCCCCATGGATTTTGAATTTCTCTTCTTAACAGAAATGACAACTAATATGTGTAGTTTCCTTTATTTTAACAAACAAAAAAAGAAAACACCTGCATGAGTGTTTAGCTCCATGTACAAATGGAGCAGTTAACAAGTGACAGTTCTGAGATTTCAATTTAGATCTTTTCCCACCAGCGTAGTGCTCCACTCGTTGGACTTGAGGCCACTCACAGTACATAGACCAAAAACCACTGATAATATGCTTAAATGTTAGAATCTAACCTCCCTGGATTTCTGTGTCATTATTTGTAAAATAAAATAATTTACTTATGTGACCTCCAAGCCCCACATATGATCTTTTAATATTTTCAGCCATGATTAGACAGAATTACAATAGAAGTCGTGATGAAATATGAAATTGTTTTTTAAATGGAGCCTAGTGATTTGCAAAACATATATTTGTCTATAGAACTAAGTAATTTCATAGTTTATGTTAATGTGCGCATTTCTTTAGCCATAGCATCTGCTATCCAAGCTCACATCCAAGGCCCATTGAGGAGCAATATGAAAGAGAAAAAAAGGAATACAAACACATTTGATAAATTCTTACAAGATAGAGCAACATGTAATTTGTTCTGTTTTACATTTTGGGGTTTTTTAAAATAATATAACCAGTATTATAACAGATGTATTGAGATATAGTTCACATTCTAAAAAATTCACTTTAATGTGTAAATTTCAGTGGTTTTTAATAGATTTGCAGTTTCATAACCATTAAAATTTTCTAATTTTAAAATATTTTCATTATCCTCAAGATAACCTTTTTCTACATTAGCTATTACTCTATATTCCCACCTACCTGGTCCCTAGCAACCACCAACCTACTTTTTATGTCTAAGAATTTCATATCAATAGAATCAAACAATATGTAGCCTTTTGAGAATATCTTCTTTTAATGCTTTCAAGTTTCACCCATGTTGAGGCACACAGTACACGGTTCCTTTTGGTTATTAAATAATATTCTATTGCACAGATAGAGCAAATGTAACCTGCTCAGTTTGTGTATATTTAGTTTTCACTTTTTTGTTAATATGAAGGAGGCTGCTATGATCCTTCTTGTTCAAGCTTTTGAATAGACATATATTTTTCTTTCAGGTACATACTTAGAAGGGGAACCATTAGATTATCTGATGAGTCTAGATTTAATATTGTTAAGAACTTGCCAAGTCGCAGCAGCCATTTTCCAGTCCTGCAGCAATGTATGAGGGCTCTAATTTCTCTACATCCTTGTCAACGTCTTTTCTATCTTCACAATCTTAGTGCATGTGAAATGATATTTTATTCTGATTTTTATTTGCTTTTCCCTAATGAATCACGTTGTGGAGTATCCTTTCATATATTTGTGGCTATTTATATATCTTTCTTGGATAAAAGTCCTCTGGCAATTGAATTGCAAATGTTCTTTTTATATTCTGAATATTAAATATTAACATATATGATTCTTAAATATTTTTTCTATTCTATGCTTTGTATTTTCATTGTGTTAATGACAAAAATTTAAGCAAAAAGTATTTAATTTTAATAATATTTATTTTCTTTTTCACTATGCTTTTGGTATTATATCTAAAAAGCCATATCCTTCCTCAAAAATATAAGATTTACTCACATTTTCTTTTTTGAGTCAAATTTTATACATAGAGTGATGTAGGGGTCTGCATTTATAATTTTTCAAGTGATAGCCAGTTGTTCTAGCACAGTTTATTGATGAGACTTTTTCCATTGAATGGGCTTGACACCCTTGTAAAAGGTCAATGGAGGGTCAGGGATTTAGCTCAGTGGTTCCGCTGCCTGCTTCACAAATGCAAGGTCCCAAGTTCGATCCTCGGTACCAAAAAAAAAAAAAAAAAGTCAATGGGTTATAAATATAAGAGTTTATTTCAGAGCTTCTAGTTCTATTCCATTGATCTAATATGTTTTTCCTTGTACTGGTACCAAATTTCTTTGATCACTGTAGCTTTGTAGTAAGTTTTGAAATTGGGAAGATTGATTCCTCCGACTATGCTCTTTTTCAGTATTTGGCTATTCTAATTTTTTTGCATTTCTGTATGAATTTTAAGGTCAATGTCTTAGTTAATTTTCTCACTGCTGAGACAAAATACCCAACACCATAGTTAAAGGAGGAATGGTTTTTTTCAGTTCGCATTTTGTAGAGGTTTTAATCCTCAGTGAGCTAGCTCCAAGGTAGGATGGCATGGCAGGGAGGCATCACAGACGAGAAAGCTCATGGCATGGCAGATCAGGCAGAAGGTAGCAAGCACCAACAGCAGCACCAGCAGCAGCAGCAGTAAAGCAAGCCTCCCTTTCCCTTTTATCCTATCCAGGGTAAAGCCTTTTGGGTGGTACCTCTCACACCCAGAGTGGGCCTTCCCATTATCCACACACCCTTGATCCCAGTACCACACTCCCTAGATCCAGCCAGCTCCAAAAAGCCCCACCTGTGAATGCCTGAGGCTTTGGGGGGACATCTAGATACAAACCACAAAAGTCAGTTTGTTAATTTCTGCAAAAACACCCAACATTTTAGCAAGGATTGTGTTGAATCTATGGATGAATTTAGGGAGTGTTATAATTTAGCTCGAAAATCTCCCTCAAAAGTTTCATGTGTTTGAAGAATGCCTGGATTACAGGGGTGCTATTCTCAACAGTGGACGGATTCATTCATGAGTTCAGAAGCTCAATGTATTGTTAAGAGGTGGGGCTGGTAGAAGGTGGTTCACTGTGGGTGTGGCCTGGAAAAGTTATCATCCTTGTCTCTGGCTCTTTCTTCTCGCTCTGCATCCTGAATGCCACGAGGTGAGCAGCTTTATTCTCCTACTCCCTATCACCCTGTTATTTCTGCCTTGGAACCAGCTGGCCATGGACTGAAACCATGATCCAAAACACACCCTCTCCTCCTTTAAGTTGTGGGTGTCAGGTACTTTGTCTCAGTGGCAGGAAAGTGACTAAGACAGGGAATGCTATAGTTTTTAATATGTTCCTCTAAAATTCATGCTGAAATTTAACCTCCAATGTAGAAGTATGAACAAGTAGAGCCCTTAGGAGATTAATAGGTCATTATGGATCCTTCTTTGTGAATAGGATTAATTCCCTTATAAAAGAAGCCTTGGGGACCATTGGGCCCTTTTTACCCTTCCACCTTCTGCTATGTGAGGACACAGCATTCATTCTGTTATTATTTATATCTAGATGCTCCCTCAAAGCCTCATGCTCTCACAGGTGAAGCTTTTGGGAGTTCCTGGGTCATGAGTGTGTGGTACTGCATCACAGGTATATGATACTAGGTTAGTCCACTGATTGGTTTAGCATAGTTATAGGTATGGGTAATGGATTTACTGGAGATAGAAAACTCATTTTGGGTGTGGATGGCACTAACCAATAGGCTTTTAGCCTGGAGAGAATACAAAGGGAATAAAAAATAAAGTCTTGCTGTCTCCTGCCTACCATGCCATGAACTGTTTCTCCTCTGCCATGCTGCCCTGCCTTGGACTTAGCCAACTATGGACTGAAACCTCTACAAACTGTGAACTAAAATAAACCTTTCCCTCTTTAACTTGTAAGTATCTGGTATTTTGTCCCAGCAATGAGAAAGTAACTAAGACACATCCCTTCTGCCATATGAAGTCATGCCAAGAAGGCCTTTAACAGAAATCAAACAGTGTCACTGACCTTGAACATCCCAGCCTCCAGAACTGTGAGAACTAAGTTTCCATTCTATTTCACAATATATAATAGTTGTATTAGTCAGATTTCTTACTGCTGGCACAAAATACCTGACACCTGCAATTTAGAGGAGGAGAGGTTTAATTTGGTTCATGGTTTCTGGAGGATCAGTCCATGGTCAAGGCTCCAAGGGAGAAATAGCATGGTAGAAGGGTGAGCAGAAGGAGAGCCTCAGAGAGGACGGAACCAGTGACCAGATATTGTACACAAAGTCATGCCTTTATGACCCACTCACCCATACCCAGAGGTTCCTAAACCAAAAAGTGGACAATACAGCTTACGTGTCACAATGACATACTGAAAAGAATTATTTTCTTCATATAATTTAATTTCATTTTTGCAATATTCACTGCTAGTACAATTTTAAATAACTATTATGAGGGTACTGCTGTTGGAGAATTGCAATTCTGCTTATCCTTGTATACTCAACTTACAAATATCCATATTTGTTGTGAGGGAGACGAAGATCAAAAGGGAAAGATTTCTTCTCTCAGCAATTAAGCAGATATTTATATACTCTGCTCTTTAATTTTTTTAATTGGAGAACAAGGTGGGAAGGGACTGATAGCAGCAGAAAGTGGTGCTAACCAAGAAGAGTTTCTCAATTCTGGCATTTTGAATTCACCTACATTTTAGGATAGGCATTTCACATTAGTTATGGGATTCAAATGAGAGAGACTCAGAAACAGAAATATGGAGAGCAACAAGACACATGATGATATTCTGCACTTTCAGTCCCATGCCTGCAAAAATCTATCGCTCTGTTTAAAAACATATAGCATCTCAAGTCAGGGATCATACATTGGTTCTCCCCACTTTCATTTTGCTCTCTAAAATTGCCCAGATAAATTGAGTCATATCAAAGTTTTGCATGCTGTAATCCACTCAAAAATGAAAACTTTACTCAAAGAGTTAGACCTAGAAGAGCATCAGCTAAACAGTCTTCCTTTTTTTTTTTCATTCCTTTTCCACAAGCTTTAGTGATGGCTGAAAATAACAGGCAGTGAAAGCAAATGTCAACCAGAAACATTGACTGGAGTAAGTTAAATGTTCATTTCCAAAAGGACCTTTAAACTGTAGTAACTGCAAGGAAAGTGATGAGTTATGGGTCGGAATTTGTGCTCTGAATCTAGTAGCAATTTGCACATATTTATAAACAGTGTAAAAAAGAGATTCAACAAAAACTATAAAATACCTAGTAGCTTTGCTGTTTCCTTCTACACCATATAGTCTTAGCTTTAGATATTTTCTATCTAAATTAACCAAAGAAGTAAAGTACGTTTGTGTGTGTGTGTGTGTGTGTGTGTGTGTGTGTGAAATATGTAGATCAACCCACCACAAACTGCTTTCTATCCATATGTGTTTTACCATTAGCTATATTCCTATATCTTTCAGGAACATTTATTCTCTAGATAGATAAATAAATTTCATCTTGGGGTTTCTATAATTCTATGGACCCCAAATAATATAACCTCAAATAGCTACTAAATTGTACATCCATCCCTGTGTCTTGTATTTACCTGTTCATAAATTGCTTGTTGTTTTAATTTAGTTTTGTAGTTAATGAGTGCTGAGCCACTTTAAGCGGTCTCTAGCTGAGCTTACTATGCTTTTCTCTTTTAACCGTCATTCGTAGAACTGATGAAATGTACATATTAATAATTGATCCCATAATTACCAAAATGCACATGCAGTTATGCATTCAAAAGAAATCTAAAAGCTTTCTATAGTTACTGTGGTGGCTTTTTTAATCTTTAATTTTTGCTCTAATATGCATGTGAGCTTAGGAAATACTTCACAAAAACCAAATAAATGGACTAATTCCAAGTTAATGACTTTCTAATTAAGATAGAGAGTGAGACTGTAGGAGAGGTCTTTTTTTATTCCTCTAGTTAATCTTTATTCATTCTCCAAAATTCAGTAAATGTTAATTCACCTAATTAAAACTTTCCTGAATATATTCCTGTCTTCCATACCTAGTTTTACATGATGTGGTACTGTGAGGTCTCCAAATACCTGATGTTTACCTCTCCCACAGGATTTATCATGTATGGATAACATAATTCTCTAGTTTCTGATTTATTCCCTACAGAATAAGCTTCCTTAGTTCAGAGAATATGTCTTTCATTTTTAAAATCCTTATGTCTTTTCCTGTGTTTAATATATGTTTGGTAAATAACTAAGAACTTTATATGTTTGAAACAACAAATTTCCCTTTCCTTTATTCCACTGCTGAGCCATTGCTCTTCTATTATTTATTTCCACATGAGTGTGGACCAGAAGCTCACTTCAAACTCCCACTTTAATCCCAATTAGGATTATAATTTGGCTTTTTCATATTGGCTTTTCATTCATCTTCTAGTTTAAGGGCCTTTATATACAATATTCCAGTTTGATTCACAATCTCTCAGCTTTTGACAATGTAGTGATCCATTCACAATTTAATTCAGGAAGGGAAGCCCCAGTAGATGTGAAAATAAGTTCATCTCCATTGGATAACTTCAGTAAGACTGCGGAAGATCCTTATTCAAATTCTTTTCTTGTGAACCCAACATGCTAGTCCTTTTTGTTTATTTGCATGTTTGTGTGTTTCAAAACAAAACTTGGATATTTAACCACTGTCAGTTATTAGGAATAATGCTTTAGTGTGAATTTATTTTACTGCTCTTTTCCCAACATCTAGCAGAGATCAATAGCCCTAAAGAGTAAGGTTTTATTACAACAAAGGTAAAGGATAAAAGGTTCAATCAGTAGCCTGTAGCACTTGCTTCTGGGGAGGGAAGACCAGGGTGGTACTGTACCTCATTAGCAGCCTGTACAAAGCCAGAGAGTAACAGAGGCTATCAAGGCAGACAGGTAAAATAAAATGAAAAAAACTATTTCTTACAGGAAATTACATTAAGGCATTAAGGAAAGACATAGGGGGCAAAGACAGATTTCTTCAACTTTAAAATCTTAGGCAGCCTGTGCAATCTTTGTTTTTTTAATAACACTGATGGAGAAGATAGGAATAAGTGGCTCCTTCCAGCCCCAGTTTTACCCTTCCAGCTCTATCCCTACTCTACTCTCAGATTTTATAATTATTCCAGCAATGCAATATTTTGGCAACATGTCTTCACAAAGTAGATAGGCAATCACTTAGGGAATTAGTGCAGTCACTTACATTTGTCTTGGTTTGGTTCAAGTAAAGTGAAAGACAATTTCACATAATGCAAATGATCCTTCCTATGGAAAATCTGCATTAAATATGCTTCGGACTTAAAGTTCACCTCTTGTGTGTTGAGAGCCTCCTGCCAAAAAATAAACAGTATCAGTATATCATTCCAAATGGAATCACTTATGCAAATATCTACCACTGGCATTCTGATGCTTAAACTCTTATTTCATTTTAAACTAACAATAAAAATCCTGGTAGACAGTTTACGATATGTAATCAAATCAATGTCACTAGAAGGATGAGGAACAATTTGTAATTCAGATCCTAAAAAAGACATGGACTTATTTCTGGATTACAAATAGAGAGCTCCAAAGGAAATACCATAGATGCTAAAAATAAAAGAATCACTACCAGTAAATAATATAATACCTTACTTTTAGACTACACTAAAACAAAAACACTTGACAACTTGGTTACTTACTTGGCTCTCACAATTACCTGGAAAGTTACCTGCTATGGTGTGTATGGAGATGTCCCCCCAAAACCTCATGACTCAGGGATGGGGCTTTTCAGAGGCAGCTGGTTCCAGGGTGTGTTTAAATTGTGTATTGCTGGGTTTAAGAGTGTGTGACTAGTAAATTAGTCCACTAATTAGTTTGGCACACTCCTGGGTGTGGATAATGGGAAGGCCCACCCTGGGAGTGGGTGGTACCACCCAAAAGGTGGGTAGCCTCGAAGGGATAAAAAGGAGAGGCAAGATGCTGCTGCTGCTACTCACTGATTGCTGCTTTGCTGCCTTCTGCCTGTTCTGCCATGCCATGGACTGTTTCTCCTCTTCAGTGCCTCTCTGCCATGCCTTAGTTGCCTTGAAGCCAACCAACTAAGGATTGAAACCCCTACAAGCTGTAAACTGAAATAAGCTTTTCCTCCTTTAACTTTGAGTATCAGATATTTTGTCTCAGCAACAAGAAAAGAGACTAAAACAGTACCTGAGGCAGGTGTGGTCATTTGAACTACACACAGCTGAGACCACTGTTACTCAAGTAGTTGATTTTAGAATGTGCAAACATCCTACTTCACAGGTGGTGTCCATTGGCGTTTCTGAGCTCTGAGTAAAAGGGAATTGTCCTGGGTTGCATATAAAATATATAAAATGAAGCACATAAGAAACAAAACTTCATTTTTTTATATTTTTAAAAGAACATTAAAATGAAGTAACAAAATTTACATGTTTGCTTGATAAAGACCTGCCTTCCTAGGAACACATGCAGTAGGTTGAATCTGAATATCAATAATCACTGTGTTTTACTCACCAAGTGGCCAAGTATATAATGTCTGAAAAGCATGGGTTTTGAATCACTGACTCAGGGTAGGGGGCAGAAGATGAAGTTCACTCTGGACTGTATGTACCCTCTACAATCAAGTCATGAAAATGATTGCAAAAAATCACATAATAATGTTAATAGTTTACCATCTTGTGGACCAGATATATGCCTGCCCCACTATATCAGAAGCTCTAAAAATTTCATTGACCAGTAAAAAAACATTTAAAAAGAAATGAAAGAAAATGTAGACAACTTATTTTTTTAGCAAGCACCACCCATTACCATGAAATAAGGGAGCAATTTTAATTTTCAAGCAGGAAGGGCAGTAACACATAACAGGTTTTCCTTTAAGTTGAATAAATTTAACTTCATGGAAAATTCACTATCTTATCTTTACTTTCTTATTTTACCACACATAAGAAAAACCTCTTCTTCATGGCCAAGTGTGAAGGAAATTCAGTAGCATGAACTCATTGTTGACAGGGTCTCAATCGTGGCTCAAAGAAAATAATTCTTCAGAATATGTCTATTGACTACCCAAATCCTAAGTAATATAAGCATAGTAACTCCTCAGTTCCTGCCTTCAAATAGCCTATGATCTAAAAAAGAAGAATAACATTGACAGATATAAAGAAAGTATTTTAAAAGGACCCTAAAAGGAATAAATCAAGTTCTGAAGGTAAAAAGAAAAACAGACTGTGAATGTCGGGCAACACTTCATGAAGAAATTGGAAAGTGAAATAGGCCTTAATGAAGAGTATCACCTTATGAAACAGAAGCCAGGAAGTAAATGTGTGCGTGTACGTATGTGGTGTGGTGGGGGGGGGGGGGTCGGGGATAAAGAATGAAGAAAGAATATTTCAGAAAATAACAGGATCAAGGTATGAGATACAAATCACACCACATCTCAGCAGTAAGCAATAGGTAATTATTAAAGAGTTTAAGAGGAAAATATTACAGATCAAGAATTCTTTCAGAAGGACCCTATTAAATTTTGATATTGGGGAAATTTATTAAAGTATATTTATCTTAAGTCCAAGGGTCATTGATTTTTCAAATCCCAACCAATGGATTCAGAACCCAAGAGGCTAAGAACAAACATTTCACAAAATGAAACATTTGTTGTAAGTCTTTCTTTGCACTATGATGATCCAAAAGAAATGTCTCTGATACTGGCTTAAAGGGTGTGATTGAGAATGGGTCATCACACAGCAACAGCCACAAGGCATGTGGGAATAAACGGGGAATGGTCTGAAGGACAAGGCAGACCCATGTAGACAAGCTACTATAAAGTAGAGGAAGGACTGAGGGGAGGAGCTGCAAAATTGGAAACCAATTCTAAACAGGCATTAAAAAGTTAATCCAATTACAGGAAGGCATCAATCAGGATGACAGGATCAATAGAACCCTAAGCAAGGGTTGGAACTAGTGAAGAAAAGTAAGTAAAAGTAATTCAAATTCAAAAGCCAATGCTAGAGAGCACAGAAGAAAAAAGGGACCTGGGAAGTCTTGGTTACTTCACACAGCCAGCCTTAAGATCAAATAAACTGACCTCCACAGGATCTTACAGGGAGCAACACAATTCCAGAAGTTTTAGACAATGGATGTGAAAACGCACAAGGTCATTTTCAAATTCCAATTTCCAATGCCCCCCCTCAAGATCCACATACCACATACTACACTGAATTAAAGTATTTCCTTTAAAAGCAAGGCAGCCAAACAGGGCAGAATTCTCAGCCTGATTGGCAGTAGTAATAGGAATTTGAGTCCAAGAGTTGATGAAATACAACCTTGGTTTTACTTTTACCATCCTTTGGCTTATTCTGTAATCAACTTAATTTTATAGTTGATCACAGTTAGGACTTTTGCTACTCCTTTTTTTACCACCTTAGGAGATTTCTGTCATCTTAAAATGTTTCTTTTTAATTGGCACTGTTGTTTTCCAAAATGGTGCTTCAATAGCTTTCTTACATACTTCAATTTATCTTCAACTACCATGTGTAGGGAAACATTTATTTCTACTTTTGTTTTATAGTAATACAAATTTCATTCCTATGAAATGCATACACTCTTGGAAATTATTTTAATGTGCAGGGAGTGATTTTTCTCATTTGGCTGCCATTATCTACACAGCATAATATGCAGAAAGGTATAAGATCACATCCTTTCCAGGAGATTACACCTTTCATATTGTGATGCTTGTCTGTGTCAACTTGACTAGGAAACCGTGTGAGATATTTGATCAAACATTATTCTGGATGTTTCTGTGAGGGCTTAGACATACGATTATCATTTAAGACTGTGGACTTTGAATAAACTACGTGGCCCTTCTTGAAGTGGGCACACTTTATCTAATTAGTCAAAGGCCTTACTAGAACTAAGACTGAGCTCCTCTGAGGATAAAGGAATCCTACTACCAGCCTATAGTCTCTTCTTATCAATTTAATCATTCAGATTTTGGATTTGCCAACCCTCGACAATTATATCCCTCAATTCCTTAAAATAAGTTTTTCAAGGTATATACACACATATGTTATATATACATACTTGTATATATTACCTGAACCTAAAAATCCAAATGCCTTTGATGTATAAATATATGCTCATATATCAAGATATTTCTAACACATATACTTTCACACAAGGTCATAAATCCCTTCCTTTCCAAATTCCTTACATTTCAAATCAAGTATAAAAATGTTGTTAGTTTGATTTTATTTCCGTGAACAATGTCTGTAAAATTTTAACACTGTAAATGACATTTCTGAGAAATATATACCTTTCAGAAAACAAAGGGCAATATATACCATTGTAATAATTTGAATTCTACTGAATTGTCTCCCTGACCTAAATAAAAGACTGTTCATTTTGTTTTTATTCTAACTTTTCAGTGTTTCTTAAATGTTGAACTACATATAGCTTTTAAGAGATTTTACAATAATAATTCAATTTAAAAAGTCAAATTATTTCCTGATTATAATTGTAAACATAATTTATGCTAAAAACAATGCATATTCAAGCCAGGAGTGGTGTGCACCTATAATTCCAGCTACTGGGGAGGCAGAGTCCAGAGGATCACAAGTCTGAGGACACCTTGAGCAACTTAGAGAGACCCTATCTCAATTTTCTAATTTTTTTAAATAAAGTAGTGGGGCTATAAGTTAATAGTAGAGAGTTTGCCTAGTACATGGGTTCAACCTGCAGTACTATAAAAATACATACCTTTAATATTAGAAATATTGTATATATTATGTTATACTCATTAGAGAAACATCTTACTTTTCCAGAGTACTGTCTGTTAAAGTACATTTAAATTAATGTGATTTAACCATGGCTCTGACAATAATGCTATTATTAGGTTGGGCATCCCTAATCCAAAAATCTGAAATGCTTCGAAATCTAGATCAGGTTGTACACTGATGTGATCCAAACAGGTAGAAAGTCCCACTTCTGGTCTCACCTGATGGGTCACAGTCAAATTTCAGATGCACTAAACATGTTGTATACAATTGCTTTCAGATTATGTACAGAATGTGTATATGAAATTTAAGGGAATTTTATGTTTAGACTTGGTTATCATTTCCAAGATACATCATTATATACATGTGAATATTCCACAATATGAAAAGATGTGATATCTAAAACATTTCTGGTCCCAAGCATTTCAGATAAAGTATACTCACCTGTAATGCCATAGGAGGTATGTTGACAATTAGAAGTTATATCTTGGACTCTGATTATAACAAATTTTTAATAAAGATAACAAAGGGGGATAGGTGAATTCAGGATTTTGAGGTAAACCAACTATCCTTGCCATTTCAGTTGCAAACAGTTCTCAAATTTGCAGTTTCTCTTCCAGCTCTCATAGTTATTGACTATCCAATTCCAGCACCCAAAATACCATAGTAATAGAAAAGAAATGGGTCAAACATTCTCTGTTTCCACACTACACCATTTCCAAACTGTTATCCTCCAATCCTCATACAAAAGAAATTGAGCCTTTAAAGCTTACCTGAGTAGGGCAGAGGTGAGGAGCATGAGTCTTGCCACTCAACACACTTTACAAGAGATCCAATCTTAAAGCTGTGGACACAGAGAATAATACTGGACTAGAGAGCAACATCAGTAACATCCGAATAAGCATAACAGTGTTTCCAGTGTGGTATCGGCTACAGAGATGAGAGTTTTCCACATTTCATCTCGAATCTATATTTCACATATAGGCCATGAAAATAGCACCAATCAGCGCTCCACAAAAAAACTGCCACTGTTTATGTGCTTAATTCACTGGGACATAGCACAAGAGAAATCATCATGCTTAGGAACTGACCATTAATTAAAAGTCACATCATTCACCAAGGAAGCAACAAAAACTGCCCAGTGAATGATCCAGATTTACACCAAATCATTTGAGGGGAGAGTGTGGTACCAGACCACTGAGAAGAGTAACAACAAGGAAGGACTAGCCTCAACAGCACAGGATCTTACACCAGCTGCCCCCTAGCGCACCGTCCTCTCCTCCAGAAGTGGGTGACATCTGTCATGCTTACAGACGCCCCACTTCCTTTCATGTCACTTCCTGCTCCAGCACACTCCACTAGGCATGCTCTCCCCGTTACTCTCATAATAAAGAACGGACTCCACAGTGAGACACTGTTGACTGAGTCAGAGTTCTGGCTTCTAGTTTTTGGACTGTCTGACCTTGAATAAGTTCCATAATCTCCCTATACCCCCATTAAAAGAGGATATTACACTTTGTATCTCAGAGTGTTCTGATAACAACTAGAAAATGTGTGTGGGGCCTTCAGCACAGTGAGCAGTGTGTCTGGGTCCTCTAAGTGCAAGTGCAAGCTAATATTTTAGTCGATATGCTATTATCTTCACCACTATGAACAGAATTACAAGGACTTCAGCCTTGTACCTTTCATAGACAAAGCCTGAGCTCCACCTACTATCCTAAACTCAATTCTTCCCATTTCTCCATCGTCTCAAAGTTATAAATTTATTATTCAGTAAACCTTAATTACTTGTTACAGTAGGCTGAATGATAATTCCCAAGGATGCCCATAGCTAAATCCTAAGAACCCAAAATATTACATAACACGTGCATTCTGAGGTGAAGCTTCAGTATTAGTGCTGCCTTGTGATGAGATAAAATCAGGCAGACTTCAGATGGCTTCACCACAAGTCTCCTGCCCACTGTGCTCTACGGACACAGTCCTCTAGCCAAAGGGTACTGGTTATCACGCAGGCACCAGGCCTGGTACCTTCTTAACCCTGAGAATAGGTATCAGTTACCTGCCAGTGACAGAATTATTCAAACAAAGCAACCATAGCCTCTTGGGGGAACCAGAAGTCACCACCTCTAAAGTCTGCCCCCCTCTGCTATGCTGTTCACTCTGTCTATGAGTTCAAACCTCAGGTGCCCTTGTATGACTTGTGGTCTTTCTCAACAGGATGTGAGCATATACAAGATAAAAGAGCTGTCTATCTCTTCTCTCCAGCATTAGTGTCATGTGTTTGGCCAGGGAGCCCCCCTCAACAGCCAGGAGAACGGGAGTCAATCAAAACATCACACGGTAAAAGGACACTGCAAATGTTAAGGAACTTGAAATGGACAAATCATTCCAGATTATCCATGTGGGCCTAATGTGATCAAAAGTGAGTTTTTAGGGGCCGGGGATTTAGCTCAGTGGTTCTGCCACCTGCCTCGCAAGCACAAGGACCTGAGTTCGATCCCTGGTACGAAAAAAACAAAAACAAAAACAAAAGTGAGTTTTTAAGAGGAATGCAGAAGATCAGAGTCAGAAAGGGATCTAAGGATTGGAACAGAGAGGAAAAATGATGCTGTCTCTGGCTCTGAAGAGAAAGAAAGGGGCCACAGGCCAAGGAATAGGTGACCTTGAAGCCTGGAAAGAGGAAGGAAACACAGTTTCCCTGGGAGTCTCCAGAAGGAACAAAGCTCTGCTGCTATCTTGATTTCAAACTCCTGAGCCTCAGAACTGTTTGAGAATAAATGTGTGCTATTTTAAGCTGTCAGCTTGTATTAATTTGTTACAGCAGCAATAGGAGACCAGCACTCTTGTCATTTGGAGTACATCTGATATCTACCTCCTTACTTCGGCTCTCAGCCCCATCTCAGCAGGGAATATCACTCCCTAAGAGACTGGCCTAACATCTATTTGTCATTTAGATCAATCCAAGCATTACAGCCTCCCAGAAAGCTTCCCTTCTCCTTAATCACCCCAGGCTCAATAAATCTCTCCTTATCTATGTTCCCATAACATTCTATGCTTATTTCTGTTAAGACACTTGAAGATTCCAGCTCCTGGCCAAGAGCCTGTGCGTAATATTTCACGCCCAACAACAGATAGTTTCAAAGATATTACATACCTGGCAAACCTCCTGAGGAAGCTGTTCTCTCCATACCAGGCCGGATGCGCAGCCAGTGTGTTGCAGTCTCTGAAGGGACTTACAGTGAAGGACTCAGGCCTCCTCTATCAGCCATGTTCTAACATATAACTGTGTTCCTACCCCTGACGGTTCCATTTAGAAGCCTCTTTATCCGGGGCCTTCAACTGAAACCTTCCCAGGCACCTCTCTTTATAGTACACAAACTCTTTATGGTGGAGAAAATTGAAGACATTATCCCCTCACTATGCTTCAGTAGTCAGTATTTTTCCACTCCTAGCCTTTCTTCTCTCCTTCTCCCAGTCTTGAATCCATATAACTGCAAGAGCCTTTTGTTTGGGGCTCTCCTCACAGTGAGATTCCCCACAACCACCTGAAAGTGGTTTCAAGCCATGGGGTAAAAAGGAACAGGTGGAGCAGGATTTAAAGGCAGCCAGCTGAGCTGCCAGTGTGGACTTAGCTGATTAAGATCAGCCAAAACTAAAGTACAATCAAACTTCAGTCTTTTAGTGTCTTGGGCTCACCTGAGCACCCATGGCTTAAGATTTGGGTGATATGTTTGCCTCTTGCCCATTACAGTACTAGTAGCACACACACACCCCCACATTCCCTCTGAAGGCAGCAAGCTTGCCCACTCATCTCTTCAGCTATTGCCTGGTTTAAGCTAAGGCACCTTTGGATACCTCTGGTAGTATATTTTTACATACTTAAACTGAATCTTCTTTTCCAGCATAACTTGTATTCAGTGTCTGTACAGCTGCTCTCAAGAAAAGATGTATTTATAAAGTAATGAGATGTGCACGTGTTTTTAAAAGTCATGCAGGACAGAACCCAGAGAAAGACAGTGAGTTTCTTATGAAAGTGTGTTCAACCAGGTCACTTTAGTATTTGGCTAATGGAAAGGTCGTCAGAGATTCCATGTCATACAGTATAACAGTTAATTCTTGGTCCTCAATTTATGCTGTTAGCATTTCACGCTCTCCTTAACTTCCAGGACATCATCCGATCTTGGGGTTTTTCTCTTCCTCACTATGTTCACCCTCAGGTTTCTTTGCTGGTTCTTCCTCACCTCTCAGATTCAAAAACACTAATCATCGATCACTAATCCCTATCCCCATGCCTCTTGGCATCACAGTTGCATGACTTTAATGTGCATTTCTGAGACTACTAAGATTTTTATACCAGCCTAGACCTTTCTCCTCAAACCCCAATATAATTAATCCAAAAAACACTTCTATATTTTAACTTGAAATTCTAGTATTAATTCTGAATTAAACTGCTGATTTTTCTCTGCTTACTTCTTTCAAACTTCTGTTTTCCATGATGACATTTTTCAGGTGCTCGGTTCCAAAGCCTTGGAGTCAGTCATCTTTGGCTCCTTTCTCACTAGTCGTGTTTCACTAATAAAGCCTGTTGTCTTGTTTAAAACATATCAACTGCTCGAGCACACCTCACAACGTCCATTGCTGCCACCACCTCCCACATCATCTTTCACCTAGAGGAGCCGACAACCCGTCTCTCTCCAGAGTGGCCTCAGGGAGCTGCCAGAGTGACTCTCTGCAGTTGTGGATCAGATTATATCACACTTTTCCTCAAAACCCTCGGGTGCTTTCAAGTCTCCCCGGTCAAAAGTTGAATCCAGGAAGTCTCCTTCTAGGCCCACGCCAGCTGGTCTGCATTATTCTATCAGTCTCATCTCATCCCATACTTTCTATGTAGTCCACACATAGTCCCCTCCTTCCGGCCTCAGGACCTTTCTACTTTCTCAGTCTCTCACCCTGGCATGCTCGTTTCCCAGACAGCCCATGATTTATTTCCTCACTGCCTTCAAGTCTTTACTGTTACAGCATTTCAGCAAGTCCTTCCATGACAAAACTACTTAAAATTACGACTCCTACCTAAACATACTTTCCAGTCTCCTCCTGTGCCCTACTTTTCTCCTTATACTTATCACTATCTAATCCACCATTGACCTCTTTTTAACGTTATTGTCTTTTTCATCTTACCTTCATTTTTTAATTTTGTCCACTGCTTTAATCTTGGCCTCTAGAACACTCTATGGCATATACAAGGCATAAATAAAATTGTAGAAAGATGAAAAGAAAGAAGAATTCATAATAACCAACATTTTGTTAAGATCTACTTTTGTCAAACATTATATTAGTCATAATGCAGAGATTTACATTAACTCTGTACAACTACTCTAAAAGAGATAAACTATTGTTATGTAACAGATGTAACCAAGTTTAGAGGTTAGAGAGGTTCTAAGTAATGTGTCCAAAATCACACTAGTAATTGATACTGAATTAACACATTCTTTTGATACATATTTTGTAGGATTAAATTACGACTAGAGAGAGCTCTCTAAGAATGAGGCTTCATGTCTATAAAATGTGGGAATGTCAATTGTACTTTTACGAACAATGTTAAACATTATATGTATACATATTCAACTACATATACAACTTGCTATAACAAAATTATCATGGAAAATTAAAGATTATAGTCATATTTGCAACATTCCAAATAATATAACTTCCTTAGGGAAATTTATTGAAGCACAGTAAAAACTTTTACAGTAATACTATGGTATTTCTTTTTGTTCTTATATTCCACTAATGGCTCTTCAGTTTACAGTTATTTTTTCCAAAACTCATTGATTATGAAAATAATTATGGTACTGTATTTAAAATATGGGAATGGAAGAAATATTTCGTCGAGTTTTATCCTGCTTTAATATTTAGGCTGCCCTAACTTTGAAATGAATGTAACTGGTTGAATGAAATTTTAAAATGAATTTAAAATAAATTCATTTTTGAAACATCTATATTTTTGGTTAATTTGGTCAACATGAAAATTTGAATTGAGCTATTTGAGTAGTTAGAAAAACTGAAAACAAATTTTTTATATATTACATCTTTCAATTTTAATTTTTATAAAATTAACAATTGTAATTTTGTACAAAAATTTTTATTTTCTAATTTTTATGAAGAAATAGTTGGAACTAACTTACAAAGTTGATGCTTTGTAAGCATCAGGTTACTTTTGTAAGCATCAGGCTACTACCTGAGAAAAATTGAATGTGAACTGTAAAGAATCAAATTTCCTATGTAAAATAATTTAAAGATGCACTCATGGTTCAGTGCTTCTGTAGGTAGTAATTACTATACCCCTATACAGGATAGGTATATGGACATTTTTTAGTATTTTGCTATAACTGCACATTCTTGGTATTTTTATATCACATTTTTTCATAATTAAGCCTTTTCTGATTAAAAACAGTAATCTATAACAAAGTATATCTGCAAAGCCAGTACTAAGAAATTTAGTAACTATGTAGGTATTAATATTTAGGAAACATTTCATTTTCCTAAAAGAAACAGCAAATATAGTTTATTTTTGACACTGTACTTCATCTCTCATTATGGAGACTCAGCATATTTGGAAATGTGGTAAAATTGGCATTACTTAAAACCAATTTAAAAGTTATTCTCATACTACCTGAAAATCCTAATCCAAATGAGTTTGTCTGATCAAGAAGCTAAGTTGAGAAAATGTAAGTATACAATTGAGACTGGTGATAGGGCTTGATAATATATTCCTAAGCAGAACTGAAACTATCCTTTTAAAATCATACCAGAAGATGAGAAGAGCTCAGGAAAGAAAAGATCTAGAGAAATTTATAAGAATCTGAAAAAGCTGATTCAGCAATAAATTGCCTGAAAAAAAATTGTATAATCCAGGTTAAATAGTTTCAATAGTATAAAAATAGAGTAAAACTTTTCTTAATTTAATTCACAATTTTCTTCATTTAGCAAATTTACATGTTTTCCAGGCCCAAATGCAAATTTTTATCGCTATTGTCAGCTTAAAAGGAAAGAATTTTATAAATTCAAAGTCCAATTATTTGGCTCCTCTAGGAGCTTAAGCTTTATTCTTTCTTTCTCAGTCATCATCTCAAAAATAGATAATACACTCACAAAAAAGATGAAATTGAGGTTATTTTGACCTAAGTAGCGAATGAAATCACCAGGACTAATTCTAACAGAATTTATTTATTCTCTTTTTATATTATACTCTTAATTTGTTTATAACTTTGAGAAGACATAAAATAATTCACTGGAGTCAAATATAAAATTTCTGAAATAAAAAAAATAACAGCTAGAATACAATAATAAGCCCCTGAAAGTTGGGTCTATAATACCTATCAAAATATTCATTTGTTCATAAAGATAGGAAAAGTTAATTATTTTAAGCTAATATAAGAAAAATATATTTTCTTAACTTTTTAAGTTTATGAACAGAAATAAATTTCAGATTTATACATCTCTACAGAGAAATCCATTTCAAACTTGACCTTAATTTTGAAATGTTTAAAGAAATATCTAATTTTATAAAATTTTAAAATTTAAAATATTGACAAAATTGGAGGTTACCTGGAGCCGTTGTCCTATACATATTTTTGTTGTTGACTTCAAGTGAAATTCGGAGGGTGGCACTATGGGTAATTTCCGTCTCTTTATCCTCATTCCCTCCCTCTCTGGCATGTTGTCATTATCTTCATCCAGGATTCTGCATGACACCAGGTGTGCTTGTGTCCATGCCCTTGCATAATCCACTCTCCTGGAAGGTGGACTAGGCCTAGTGACACGCTTCTTTTTTTAATTTTGATTTTTATTGGTACATGTTTGCAGTACATGATTACATCTTTTGTAGGAACTTGGTACAGGTACATAGCACATCTTAATTCCTTTTCTCATCCCCTTTCCTTTCTCTCCTCTCCCTCTCCCTCTCCCTATCTCTGTGTCCCCTTTCCTTTTGCAAAAGATCTATCTCTCTTTTTCCTATTATCGATCTTTTATTTTACTCTTTATTTATGTGTTGGGCTTCTCATATAAGAGAAACAATGACATGCTTGTAACAAACATAATACGGCACTGGTGATGGGGTATCATTTACAGGATTAGGTTTTAAAAGATTGGCTTATTCTTCCCTCTCTGGCAGGCTCTCTTTGAAGCCAGCTCCCATGTTGCAAGCCGCCTTATGAAGACACTCAGATGCAGTAACTGAGGAAGACCTTTGCCCAAACCGGTGAGAAATGGAGACTCCCAGCCCTAAAATCTGGGAGGCATTGAATACTGCAGTAAACACTGAGTGAGCTCAGAAGCAAGTTCTGCCTCAAATGAACCTTAAGATGACCAAAGCCTCTGGCACTTCGATTGCATCCACATGAGAGACTCTTAAGCCAGAGGATTCAGCTAAGCTGAGTTTGGATTCCTGACCCAGTGACACTGTGAGATAATAAATGGGCATTGTCTTACATTGCTGGATGTCAGGGTAAATTATTACACAGCAACAAGTAACTAATAAACTCCATCTTCCCCAAAATTTATAATCTATTAAAAGAACAAAGTTAATTTTAATGTAAGGCAAGATGTGATGTATCAATAAGGTTTTTTTTAAAGCATTATGGTGGCACTGGGAATGATGATTTCTGACAAGGATTATTTATTAAAAATGATTGTAAGGAAAAGCAAAGAAAATTTTCTTCTAGAAGTAAATAATACAGATGATGAACATGCACCTTAAATGTGGTACCAATGAATCCATACTGTATCTTGTAAGAGGTGAGAACATCTCTCACTTTAAAAGCTTTTGAAAGTAGCATTATGTGATAAGATTATCTTCAGGAAGAAAATTCTGGTGCTTTTACAGGCACTAGGTTAGAAATGAAAAAGAAGACAATCAGTTATTAAAAGGCTATTGCAAAAGTCCAGATGAGAAAGAATGGCAGTCTGAGCCATGTGGCAGTGACAGTAGGAACAGAAACAGGGAAATGGGAGTGAAGTTCTGGGAACAAAGTTTATAGGATTGCTGAACACAAGATGACTGGAAACTGACATAAAAAGGGAAGGTGACCCTAAGATGTAGGCTCATTTACTTGGAAAAATAGCAACATGACGGAACAAGGAGGGAAGCACAAGTGGAGAAACAACTCCAAAAAACAGAGTAACTTTGTTTAAACTGGACTTACAACAGCAAGGTAATATTTGCACTAGTAAGTCAGCACTTTCAAATACAATTATGATGCAGAGGAACAAAGTCAGAACCGCAGGTAAGGATTTGGGAACAATTGACTTAGGGATGATGGCAAAAGCCATGAAAAGAAATAAGATAAACCGCTGAGTGTTTAAAAATCTCTTATTGCTGTCCATTACCAGCAGGAGAAAACATAAAATCATTAAAAACCCACTTATCCAACCTCAGCTGCTGCACGTGCCAACATACACTCTATATTTCACACAAAATGACCAACAGGTCTCCCAGAATACCCCACTTTTGCACACCATGCCTGAGCCCTCGCAGTTCCCATTTCTGAAATGCTCCCTCATACACTCACTTAGCCTGCATGGAACCTCAAATGTTGCCTCTTTTTGCAACTATAAGACATCACACTAGGCACTGTGAAGCCTTTATTACACTGCGAGCTGCCTTACCTTTCTATCCTAACAGCAAAATTAGGGCAGGGATCTATATGTACTATTTTTGTACAGCCAGTGGTGGGTCAAATACCTGTAGCATAAAAACAAAGCTTAGAGTCAAAGTGATTACTAGGGGGAAAGTAGAGAAAAAGAGGAGATGGAGAGAGTAAGAAAAAGTTTGAAATCATCCTACATTAAGAGGCAAACCAAAGAGAAAATGAGAGCACGAAATCAAAACGGCTACTTATAGAGCTGCTCCTCCGGTTATGATGGGATTCTGTCTTTATATACTGACATAAATTGAAACTATCCTAAATAAAAAATGTACTGGATACACCTGTCAAACATGCTCTCTTGGCACCAAGTAGCACTCAGTAGAGCATGAGCTTTTTTTCCCTGAGATCGCATGGCTGACTTCGAGCTGCAGCTCCCCACTCTGCACTGCAAGAGAGTATCACACCAAAAGTGTATCAGTAGCCTACGGAAAGATCCAAGTTCAAACCCTGAAGGATAGTTTCTACCAAACATGCATCATTTTTGTACCAGAATAAAATAGAAAAAGTATTCCCTGGGTTACAGCAAGTCAAGACCGCTTGACAAGGGTGATGCCTTCTACTATTGAATAAAGAATCCCTTTAGTTACCAGCTTCACAGTGGCTAAACGTCTCTCACTTTAATTGGTATAAATACAATAAAATTAATCTTTTGTGACATTTGGAACATTTTGGGGGATAAACATCAGAGAATTTCATCAAATCTACATGAATTGGCACCCTCCCCTGAAATACATGCTGCTCTTTCCTTAATGCTTCCCATACTAAAGAGCCATGTTATTTAAGACCATCATTATTTCTTGTAACTCTCAGAGAATCCTCAGTTTGACTCACCTTATTCCTTAGTCTCCATTTAGATAGATTCTCACAGCAACCCAGGTAATTGTTTTAAACAATATATCTAGGAGTCAAGTAAGATACTCCTAACTCTATCCTTCTTCAAATTCAAGACCTTTGTCCAAACACAGCTCCTTTCTTGGTCTTTAGTAGTTTCAAGAGACTGGGAGCTGAAACGTTCTTCTACACACAGACCACCATCTTTGCTAGAGCCATTATTTGCCACAAGTGCCAGTACACAAAATCGCACTTGCTCTGTGTACCATACTCGGCACCTGTCACATTCACCTTGCTTATTCCCATTGGCTTGTTTCAATATTCTATTTGTGCAGGAACCAGTAATGTGGCTGCCACATTAAATTGACTCTTCCTGAAGGTCACTAAGTACCAAAAAGATGTTAATTCATGTAGTTTGGGTTTTTTGTTTAATAGTTTATGGATCACAATGGAATTTTGTTTTACTTCTGTCTTGGAAAAATTGAATGTAATTTTCTTTCTAATATAGAAAGAATACTCCCCATTCTTATAAATAAATCATGCCATTTATCACTTGAAAATACATTCTGAAGATAATCTACCTAAAGTATTGCCAAAAAACTCAAGGTTGACAAGACAAGGTCATTTTTATTATTTTATGGACCAGGTTTGTCCTACAATCAGCCACAATATAATAAAAATAATATTCTAATTATGAATAGTAGGTATATGCTTTGTTCTTAATAGGTGCTAGGTAATGAAATAACTGGGCTTCAGAAATATTAAGCGGCATGTCCCAAACTACAATTAATATGACAGAAAAAAGAATCAAATCCAGGATCTGACTTTAAAGACCAGAATCTTAACTACCACTTTATAACATACAAGATCTGAATTTGTATAGGATTTTATACTGAAAAGGAAAACATTAAAATGTTATGATCCTCAAAACACCAGTGGGATGTCAGAGCAGACATAACTAATTAATTAGTGATGAAGTCAGATTTGATGATTTCATAGACATTTTTAAATGAAATTTCCCCCATGGACTTGTATTAGTGAGTTTTCCCATTGCTGGGACCAAATACCTAACACCCATAACTTAAAAGGAGTTAAGCTCATGGTTTCAAAGGATTCAGTCTATGATTAGTTGGCTTCAAGGCAGGAACATTAAGGAGGAAAGGTGGGGTAAAGCAAAGATGCCTAGCTCTTGGCTGCCAGGATACAAAACAAAGGAACTGCACCCCTCAGGGAAGGGCTGGGGACCAGATATAGATGCCCAGGTCACGCCTCTAGGACCCACCCAGATACACCCAGAAATGTGCTTCATAATCCCCAGATGGCTCCCAAGCTAATCATTTTGACTTTCCACCTTAATTGTCATAGACTCCTTGAATTCCATGAACATATTTTTAAAGAAATCATCATGAAAATTGGGCAAAATAAACTAAAATATAATTCTATTATGGTGCTCACACAAAAATTCTTTTAGCAATGAACTTCTGATTGGGTAGAGTATATATATATTTTGACAGGGATCATTGCTAAGATTTAAAACCTCTGTTGTTGGCCCTAACCAGGGGCCATGTCTTTCTTCAGATCTTCCACTCCAACACTGGCTTCTCTTTCTCCTCCTTCAAGATTTAGTTCTGTAGATCCATACAGACAAGAGGAAATCATTTGAATGTAAGGAACACTTTCTTTATGTTGGGCAAGAGGATAAAAACTTTGATTTTTATTCTCAAGGGGGTCATTTTAGACATTTTTGAGAGAAAGACTGTTCAAGTACTATCACCCTGCAACTTCTTGCATTTGTGCCTATGATAAGTGTTCAGTAAGACTGCCAGAGAATGGAAAGAGTAGAGGGGAGGGAAGAACAGATAGAGTTGGCAAACATATGCTAAGTGACAGATAGGAACAAAAAGTTACCCTTGCTACCCATTAATATGCATAATTTTGTTTTTGTGTATCATTTAAAAATAAATTTAATATAAATTTCAAAGAAGAGTTAGTTGCTGAAAATCAGGACCAAATATGTTTCCTAGGCCAAAGACTCTTCTTCTTGCTATTGAAAGTAGCTGAATAATAGATAATGTGAAATAGGAAGAAAAGGTCCAAAGGGGAAGAGGGAGTGGAAGAGGTAGGGGAAAGGAAAAAAGGGAAAGGAATAAATATGAGAAAAGGAAAAAACAGAAAGAGTCTTTGTAAATAGGGAGGGGTGGAGGGATTGAAGGGAGGGCAGGGGAATGGGGGAAAAGAAATAAGAACCAAGGTACATCATGTGAAGGTACAAACTGCCAATGATGAATGTCATCATATTGTATGTACCAATAAATTTAATGAATTTTAAAACACATGAAATAAGATTCTGGACTTTACTTTTCATGGTGAAAATTAAGTGAAAATAAGCACAGACTGACAGAAAGACAACACACAATGCATAATCCTCCTAGGAGTGAACTCTGCAGGAGATTCGGCTGAGACCTGTGGTTTGGACTAAGATTCCTCCAAGATACTATTTACAGGCTAAACTCCATCAAGGGTTGTAGCTGCAAGCTCATTTGCTAGGGACTGGACAGACCTGACAGACCTGGAGACCCTTCAAGCTCCTCCAGGTCCTACTGTAGGAGACACTCTCTCCCTTTCAAAGCACACCAAGGGATATGAGAGCTCTCTAAGGACACTCTGTCTGTGGCCACCGCTCTGTAGGTGCCTTTGTCACTGGCTGTGGTTACAAGACAGCTGAGCCATGACTATTAATTTGATAGTGAAGCAGACATCTGCGAGCAACTTGGCTTTGAGAACCAGCAGGATTTACTGCCATTCTGAAGTTTCAGGCCCTGCTCTGGGAACACAGATGGCTTTGAAAAGAGAGTTCACCTCAGCCCCAGAGAAAGGAGCAGAAATGGATATTAAAATGTTTAATAATTGTTTTCTCCCTCTCTTTCCATCAAAGACATCTAACTGCTAATCAGAGCTTCAGATCGGCATAAGATACCATTACCGAATTACCCACTGGGTGGATATAATTCCATTACAGAGCAGATATTTGACAGATTACTTAGCTCATGTCACCTTATCACAAGAAGCTATTCAAATTTGGTTAGACTTTGAAAATGTTTGAAATATCTCAGAGACAAAACTCTAAGGAGCCTAGGAATGCCTAACTGCCTCCACTAACCGACTTAAAACAAGGCCTTCTCCATCTAAAATTGTGGTTTAAGATTTCTGAATATAAAAGAAATGACTTTTGTGTGGCGAGTCAAAGGCAAGTCCCATCCACATGTCAGCTGAGGCCTCAGTCTGCTTTATGAGCTTCTCTCACCCTTATCTCCTATTAAGGCAAAGCAAATCCCCTAAAGCAAAATTTTGCTAGAACCTGCAGGCTTGCATTTTGTCATATCTAATTCTGATTTTCTTTGTCTCACTGTTGTTTGATTGTGTCTGACCCAACATATTTATTCTCTTGCCTTCACTCAGCACAGCCTCAAACACATAGCTTTTTGATTTATCAAAACATCAGTCAAGAAATTTATGTATAGAGCATATACTACTAAAGATTTTTGTGATCAAGCAAGATGCCAATGATTATAGCTCCTGATAAGAAATAATGAAAAACTAAGTATGGACAATTCTTTAATCATCTCTCTCCAGGGAATTTCTCACTCTTGATATTTCTCTACTGTCCCCACTTGCTATTGTTTCTGACCCTCTTTTTTTCTCTCCTCTCTCACTTTCACCTTCAAATAACCATTTATTTCTGATACTGAGCATCCTAGTCATCAGTCTCCTTCAAAACCATACCCAGAAGGGCTCTTGTTTTCCAACATAAAGAGGTCTCACAAGGTGTTTTGTTTTAAAAAAATGTTCATCTACTTAGCAGAGAAATCATACTAGTCCCTTTGGGGCACAGCAGCAAACTTTAGCTGTGTTTTCTAAACAGCTCAATTTTTCACTGTATTCTGAAATAGTTTTGTCAACTATCAAATGCATGTGTTATCAAATGCATGTGTTAACACAAAGTTAGCTCACAAACTACTAAGGTAATCTGTTCACTTATAATTATGTTATAAACTACAATTACTTATAAGTTAATTATAAACTACAATTACCATCTTTAGATTCCTTCTGTTTAGCCTTAATAAAAAGGCATTGGTCAGACCCTTAATCAAACACAGATTTCATAATATTCATGTAAATTGTAAACCGGAGGTGAACTATAGAAAACCAATTTATGTCATTATTAAATTACCAATACTTCAATAAATCATATTCTACAATAGCTACAAAAGCATTAGTTATATTGTCCTTAATTCTACCAACTGATCAAATGACTAATTATAAAATTACGTGAGCTTAGGGTACACATGTGTTTGCGTGTGTGTGTTTAGCTGTATATCATAATTTAGAATGTCAACCAAAAGTAAGATTCTCACAGTTTTGTTATATTAGTAAAATAAATTAAATTTTTGCATTAAATATTTGCTTATCACATCTACTTGTCTTTACCCAATACAACATACTCCAGTAACAGTAATCCCATTTAAATATAATTGGGTGATTAAATATGGCATACTTATCTAACCTAATCAGAAAAGCATTCTAGAGCTATCTGTTTAGAACTTAAATTTGATGAACAGAATCAACATTGTTGCAGAACTGTATTATATGATCAAGCCATGAAAATTGTAATTTTCTTGGACAGTGTGTATTTCAATCAATATTATAAAGCCCTCCAAATGTGCCTCTTTTATGAACTAAATTTTGGATTCATAACAGCCTCCTACCAAAGGCCTTGGACAATGATGACAATACTACATGTCTCAGGATTTAAAGCATTAAAATGTGACTGTAATTTATAACAAGGAGGCTGACAAAGTATACCATACAGGCTAGCATAATCCATAGGATTGATATCAATGTAGTATTTGTATTTGGTTATTTGTGGAATTTCTGAGTCTGTATGAGAGACTACCTTCAAAATCAGTGGGAAAAATACAGCTCTCTTACATCACAAGTTATCTTTCTTAGGTACATAACCTATCAGATGTATTATATTTTCAGGGTCCAGTGATTTAAAAAGCCATCATTGCAATACCAATTGTCAGAAACTTTATAGAGAAGGTCAGTCTAAGACAATCTATTAGTCAATTGAAATATTTTAAAAATATTTTTATAAGGTCCTTTGCCAAATGTGTAGTACAGCTGACTACCGTACAAGATTATACTGTCATAATGGAAATACTGTAGTGTGGACTCTATATTTGTGATACAGCCGGAATTTATCCATTCCTTTCCACTTCACTGATGGGCTAATTGTCATCTGAGCTAACCAACCAATATCTTTTACATCTTTAGATAGCCTTTTTCTGGGTCTCCTTCTACTCTCCTGGATTCCACAGTATCCATTCTTAATCCAGCAGCAGAATCACACTGTCAAATGCAAGTGAGACTGACTCCTTTGATCAAAACCTGTGAATGACTCCTTCTCTCTACTAATAAGAGGCAGACAAGACCCCACAAAACCCAACTGACCTTGGTCTGACTTTGTTTTTCCTTGATGACTCTGGCTGCATACTTAATAGCCTTCTTTCAAATCCTGACACCTGGGGCACATACTCCACCTTGAGCATTTGCTGTAATGTACATTTTTCTCTGCTTAGAATGCTCTCTCCCTGGGATCCAGTTGGCTAATTCCCTTTCCTCTCTAAAATATACTTACTTACTAAAATATACTTATTTAATCCACTTACTTTCTCAGTGAGACCCCCATATTATTTGATACATTGACCTCTCCATCTCCAAAACCTTCCCCAACTACACTTCTGATACTATTTTATCTCTTTTCGGTTTCTTTTCCATGTTCTTCTACTTTTCCTACACCTTAAATATCAATATTACCCTAAGTTTTCACTCATTGTCCTACTTCTTTATAATTTTATAGTAATTCTTGGCAATCTCTTGTATACTTATAGTCACTTACCGACTAAATAAAAACCTCTATCTTCACTTTCTTCTAATTTCCCTATCTGTAGCCTAACTGTTCATTATATAGTTCCACTTCAGTGTGTTTATAAGCGTGCTGAATGCAAGATTTCACATACAGAGCACACAAACTCATCAGCACTATGAACGAAAGCTGTACCATCAACCTGTCTATACTAGGAAGCTGTGATTTCTCTTAGCTGTTCCTTTTCTCACCTACTTTCATCTCCTGTTAACATCTTTTCAATACTTAAATAGTCTCGATTCTACCACAAAATTATATATCAAACCATTCTCTTATTCTATTTCCCAGGCAATAGCCTTAGTGTTTCTATTTCATTGTTTTTTAACCAGGATTACTGCAGCAACTTCCTATTGGATGTTAGCATCTGTTCTCCTCTCCATAAAAATCCCTTATCTCCAATGTATTTATCTCACAAAATCCATTAAGCTTTCAAGTTTCAGTAAAGCTTTCCTTGCCTCCTTTAGTGTTCTTTTATGATCCAAGTGAGAAGCATCCAATTGCATATTTAGTGCTTTGGGAACATCAGTGAATGCTGGCTGTGGATACCAGTAGTGGAATCATTCGACCTACCTGATGTGTGTAGGCCAAGAGTGATGCATATGTGAGGCCACAAAAATGTGAGAATGTGCAAAAGACACAGCTAATATTCAGTTCAGTCAACAAAAAGATCTTGCTAAGTTGCTACTGAGACAACAGCTCAAGATTTGGCTAAAACTTTGTTCCTTTGAGACTTCCTTACCTATATTTATTCTTTCTCAGTTTTACAAAAATACATTGTCTGTTTCTCATATCTAACAGCCATGGTGTTTTCCTACTTTCCAAGGCATAACTTTTAAGTTTCACAAGTAAGCAACCCAGAAATCTGAACTATAAAAGGCCCAGAATACAGATGAGCCAGGCAATATCGAGCATTTCCTCATGTGTGAACATGTTTCTCTTGGAATTACAGAATCATGTTGCTGCAACTCCCTCAGAATCATCTCCCATAACTTTTCAGCTAAAATTTGTCACAAATAATCAGCTAGATTCACATAGGACAAAGGTTGATTGAAAGATTATTTGCACTCTTTCTGCCTATGGACAAGGTCACATAATACATTTGTCTGATAAAATCTTCATCTTATTTTTAAAGGCTTTTTGTGAATCAAAGTCTATTCTCCCCCTTCTACCCAACAGTACATGCCATCACTCTCAGACACTTGCCATTTTCACTGTAGTGCTCAATGAGTGAAGCCAGAATCTGAGATAGGAAAATATTTTGTTACTACGCTAGGGAGCCTAGCAGAACTATTTACATTCTTGGTACACATGTATGTTCTGATTCACATTTGGCTAGAAGCATACTGTATTATTATTAAAATCACACAGGCTTTAGTTTTTTACTTATAGAAGACTAAAATTTAGCCTATAAAGACTCCAAACTCAGAAAGTTCAACAACTTAAAAGCTTTTATTGTTTTGCCCATAGCATTAATATAAGTTTTATATAACTATTTGCTTGTTAATAGTTTAAAATGATCTCACTGTATCAATTTTTCATTAAAGAAAAGGAGAAAATAAATCTTGAGAAACAAATTTTTCCTATTCTTGTTCTTTAATTGAAAAGAAAGAAAGAAGACTATCACATTTCGAATGGAAAATATCAAGTATAGCAAAAATTATTTCTTAATCTTCTACTCTGCATATTTTGTATTTTCAAAAAATTTTTACATTGAGATTGTTCTTTTTTTTTTTTCGGTACCGGGGATTGAACTTGGAACCTTGCACTTGTGAGGCAGGCAGTGGAACCACTGAGCTAAATCCCTGCCCGCTCACATTGAGTTTATATTACTCTTATTCCTAAAAGGTGTTAGTAAAAACTGTAATATATGATTAGAGGTACGGAAAGTTTTTGTGTCTTCTAAGAGATTGCATGGTCCAAACTGGTGTTCTTTGGGTTATTGCTATTGGTTTGTAGTTCTTTTGGAAACTCCTCAAGTTATAAGCAGCAATAATTTAGAATATAATTGTCCAGAGAACTTCTAGCAACAAAAATGCTTAGCTTCTAGAAACCTGTTCAATGTTTTCCATTAGATGGTTGCTCACTAAGCACCCTTGACTCCTTCCAGTTCTCTACCAAAATAATCATTACAAATCAGGATTTCAAGACAATTTGTTTTTTATCATCAGTTTCAGTGAAGAATAGTTAATATACAAAAAACTGTGATTTGATGAGTTTGAACATATGCATATACCTATAAAATGTACAACTGAACCACAATTTGATATGTTTGGAGACTCGTGCATACACAGGTGAAACTAACACCAAAATCAAGGTGACAAATATACCCATCACTTCCAAAAGTTTCCCTGTGTCCCTTTGAAGTTTGTTTGGGTTTTGTCTTATTTTCCCTTGTTTTTTGTAGTAATAATGCTTAAATGAGCTTTACCCTCTTAATTTTAAAGTTCACAATATAGTACTGTTAACTACAGGCTCTATGTTCTACACCAGATCTCCAGAATCATTTATCTTGCTTAACTGAAACTTCATACCACTGAATAACTCTCCATTCTCCACCCCCACTCAGGTCCTTACAACCCCCATTCTACGAGCTGCTTCAACGAGTTTCATTATTTTAGATGCTTCAAGTATGTGGAATTGGGTAGTACTTGTCTTCCTATGACTGGTTTATTTCACATAACACGATATCCACCAGGTTAATCCATGTTATTAGATATTACAAAATTTATTTCCTTTTTTAATGCTGACCAATACTGTACATATATCACACTGGATGTACAATACAGAACTTCCTTTTAAAAATGAGACCCAAGGCTGGGGATTTAGCTCAGTGGTTCTGCCACTGCCTCCCAGGCACAAGGTCCTGAGTTCAATCCCTGGTACCAAAAAAGAAAACCAAAAAACAAACCAAAAAACTGAGACCCAGGGAGAATGCTATAAGTATAAACCACATTTGCTTTATCCATTTTTTGACTGGTACATATTTTGATAGTTTCATATGTTGGTTATTGTGAGCAACAAAATTTTAAAGTAATTTTTAATAATCTTTAATCTCATCTCATTACTTAAGTATAAAGTATTGCACCTATTTTTAAAGAAATATTGGCCCAAATTTAGACTGCTAACTATTATGCTAGTAGAGACCTCGTGAATAATTTGTATTTAGATTGCTAAAAGTAAATGTGTCTAGAGTGGCAAAAAGAATCAAACAAGAATGAAAGCTGCCTGTGACCTTGTGAAACATTATACATCTTTCTAATTGAACTAGTACTGGCACACATTTTCCCCCTTTCAAATAATCTACTCTACTTTTGCTACAGAATCCCACTAGAGATATCAGAAGGCCCTGCAAAAATGTTCATTTATAACTACTCATGAACTTCAAAAGAATTATCTTTAAAAGTAAAAAGAACCCATAAACTGAAAAAGTTAAAAAAAAATGTAAAGCATCCTGGATTTGTCATGAATCTCACGAAAAATACAAAGCAAAGGCAGGGTATGTATACAGCAAGCTCTAAAAGACATCAACCTGGGCGTCCATATGATTTCCCTCACCAGAGGCACACTGTGCTGCGCTTGCAGGGGATTTTTTCAACCTGAAGGGCACTAGCAGATTCTTGTGCTCAGAGACCTTCAAGGACTGGCAGGTGGCATTTCTCATGCACAGAAACACTGCAACACGAGAGTGCACTTCTGCACTGAGAAAGATCAGCTTTCAGAGTCAAGGTTACCTCAGCTTCCCTAGCCATGAATAATCATTAATGATCCCGCAGAACTCTTTCTATGATTGGATTGCAAGCGTGTCTCTGTGTACCAGTCAGAGTCATATAATCAAAGAGCTGTAAAGGATCTTCGGGACTCACTGAAACTATGCTTCTTTTAGGAAAATGAGACCAGAGAGGATAAGTACCTGTTCCTGAAGTGTTCTGGATAAAGAATCATTATTAATGTATTAAGATAGTTTGCCTCTTCAAAGAATTCCATCTGCAGTTCTTTTATACTTGAAAAATAGTAATAAACCCCACCCAGATGCACATCTAATTTTCTCAGGTACACGTATAATTTTCTCAAAGCCAACTCTGCTCCAGTATAACTCCAACTCTAAAATTAATGCTGATATTTGAAAACTAAGAATATTTGCTGCTTTTACAAACTGTTTTCAGGTAAAGACATATAACTCACTCAAATTTGAGAAAAAAAATGGTTTATTTTTATACCAAAGAAAATCCTCCTCCTCAAAAGAACCATCTTTCTTACTCCAGATTCAAGTTTTTATGTATAGACAGATAAAAACCTGTATAAACAGTACTCAAATCCATTTATATAAAAAGAATGTCACAGATTAATCAGATTCTAAATTAGCAAGTAACAATGTGTTATTGAAAGAGAAAATAGACACTTTTCTCAAACTGGGTTTCCCAATAATCAAAGGTAGAATGAGAGCAGTCAGTATCTCCATAGCACTTTTTCTAGAGCAAAAACAGGAATGCAGCAAACTGAGTAGAAGTTGGCTTAATGCAGCATCTTTTCACTGAATGTCAAAATGGAGAATGAGAAGTAGAAAGGCTTTTCAAAAAGACCTGGGCTCTAGTACTTGCTAGATGTGAGGTCATGCAAAATAGCCGACTTCTAAATCACAACCCCTTGTCTGTACAATGACAAAAATAATGCCTAACTATGATGGTGGTTATCTTAAATGAGATAAATAATGTTTATAAAGTTCTTAGCCTGAAGAAGACAATTTATGGTAGATATTCTTCAAATGTGCTTCAAAAGGTCAGGTTGGCTTTATCTCAATTTGAAACAATTTTGAGTTATAGTTCATTACCATAACTTTACCCCTTTTAAAGTATATACTTCAGTGGGTTTGAGTATATTCACAGAATTTTGAATCATCAGTCTATCATTGTAAAATGTTTTCATCACACTGTAAAAAAATCTGTATCTACTAATAGCCACTCCTTTTCTCTTTCCCAGACTAATTCACTAATCTTCCTTCTAGATCTGTAGATTTGCCCTTTCTGGGTATTATATATCGATGACAACAGTGATAGATATATCAATAGATAGATAGATCGATAGATCAATTGATAGATAGATAGATAGTAGTCTTTTGCTACTAGTTTCTTTTACCCAGCATAATGCTTTCAAAGTTCAATTGTGCTCTAGCATATACCAGTACTTCAAACATCTATTATGGAGTAATACTCCACTATATTAATACACCATTTTCATCAGTTAATAGATATTTGAGTTGTTTACACTTTGAGATATTATGAATAATGCCTCTATAAACATCAACATGCAGGGCTTTAGGTTGATACATGCTTTCATTCTTCTTGGGTTTGTATCCAACAGTGGAACTGCAGGGTCCACTTCATGGTAACTCAGTGATTAACATTTGGATGATGAGGCCAGGGATTTAGCTCAGTGGTTCTGGCACCTGCCTCACAAGCGCAAGGTCCTGAGTTCGATCCCTGGTACCAAAAAAAAAAA
>NW_004624813.1:9348804-9382221 GCF_000247695.1 Heterocephalus glaber | reverse complement strand
GTGAAGGGAGGGCTAGGAATGGGGAAAAAATAAGAACCAAGATGCGTTATGTAAAGGTACAATTCCCAGTGAGAAATGTAATTGTGTTGTATACCTACAATGTACCAGTAAAAGAATTTAATACAAAAAAAAATGGACATCTTTGAGGAGATGTACAATTTTAAAATATGGAATATATATTTACAATCTTTTCCTCCATATAAGTCTCTACATTTTCTCTTTCTTCTTGAGGCGGTTTGAATACTTGGGTCTCTCTAAGAATTTGATCATGTCATCTATGAACTTTGTCAGCAAATTGTTATTCACAGTATTTCCTTAGAAATCTTTCTATATTTGGGAGGTCAATAATAATGCTCTTTCCTTTCTAGAGTAATGAATCTAGCTCCTTTTTTTATTTTTCTCGATTATTTTAGCTAATTATTTATCAATCTTGCTGATATTTTCCAGAATTACATATTGATTTTCTGGATTCTCTCTTTTGTTTTTTCAATTTTATTTATTTGTAATCTGTATCATATTCTTCTGCTTGTTGAACTTAGTTTATTCTTCTTTTTCTAATTTTTTTAAGGTGGAAAGTTAGGTTCATAACTATAACTTTCTTCTAATACAAGAATTTATTATTATAAATCTACTTATCCCATGTATTTCAGTCTGTGAGTTTTCATTTTCATTCATCTCAAATTATTTTCTAATATCTCTTGGGATTTTTTTTCTTTCATCCATTGGTTATCTAGTATGTGCCTAACGTCTTCATCTAGTAAATTCAATGCTAGACTTCTTTAGAAATAATTCTTATTAATTGATTTTTCCCCTTTTGTAAGGTCCATACTTTCCTATTTCTCTTTTTTATAAATTATAATGCTTTTGCAAAAGAATGGCATTGTAATATTTTAATATAACAATTCAAAATAGATTCTCCCTTCCCTGGGGTTTGTTTTATTATTTTTTATTGTAGTTCTGCCACTCTAGTCTTTGCTGTTTGCAAGTGACTGCCATGAATTAATATCTTATAGTCCTTATTTTTGTGCATGCAACCAGTAACCTATGTTTGGTTAGCGTACTGGTAGACTAATTGTATAGAGATGTTTTTAAATGCCTTGCGCCAATAAATATCCACTCTTTGCTAGGGTCTTTCTATATGTATTTGGGCAAAACTTTCAGGTCTATGGGAGTTGTCTCCAGTTTATGCAGAGATCAGGGCTTTCTTAGGTCTCTCCTGGGCATATTCATGGCCCTGCACATGTACATGACCTTTAAGACTCCCTCCCAGTGAGCTTCTCAAAGAACCACCCCCCCACCCCCCACCCCCGCCACCAAGAATACACTGTAGCCCTATTTTTCCCATTAAGTTCTTTGGTGAGTCTCTATTTCCCTTAACAAGCATCATTTCTTCAGGCAGCTATAATGCTAAGCAATTAATGCTGACAGTCTTTGACAAATCTCAGGAAAAAGGGCTTTCTCATTGAGCTCAAAGTCATGTTAAACAGAAGCCAATTCCTAGCCTAAAGATCTCCTAGCCAAATTCAACCATTTGCTTGGGTTGGGGCTTTTTGTAGAAATTCAAACCCGTTCTTCCGGGGTCTAATGCTCTCTAAACTACTTTTTTTCACAGCTTCTCTGGCTAAGGAAATGCTGATTTTTAGAGTTACCATGGTGCCAGGGAGAGGGCTACAGGAGTAGGATAAGCTAAAATGCTACATCTTGCTGATCGTATCAGCACTGAGTCATTTTTCTTCTATAAACACTCTCCAGGTTGTTACAACCTTTGATTAGTTCCCAGTGTTCTGAAAAAGTTGATTTTTATATTCTTGTCAATGTTCTTATTACTTTCATAGAGGAGTTTTTTAAAGATTTTTCCTCCACCATTCCAGGAATCCTTCTCTTTATTATTTTTTAATTTGAGAATTTTTCATTAATAAAGACACTCTAACTTTCCTTTATTCCCTTGTTAAAAATACTTGAAGGTATCAAATTCACTCATTTAATATTTTTTATAAACAAATATTTCTACTGTAACATCATAGATTTTCAACACAGCAACCGCACAGGCTCTTTGAGTCAACTAGATCTAGCTGTAATCTTGGTTGTCACTTATTTTATGAACACTGAGTTTCTTCAGCTCCTTCAGCCTTAGTTTATTAATTCTTAAAACGTCTAGTTATTGGGTCCTTAAGAGCATGAGGTGTCACACATATAAAAGAATTAGCACCTAATAGACTTCAATAAATAAAGTTCTCTTTTCCTCATCCCTTCCTTTCAATGTGCACGTATTGACGGGATGCTTGTACTATGGTGCTAGATTCCTTGGTATAATAATGCCATCTACTGGAAAGGCCAGCATGGTCCCCAACAGGGACAACATCACATTAACAAGGGAATACTAAATTTGATGTTCTACTGCCCTTGAAATCAAAGCACTGAACATTTTCTTTGGAATATTTCTATATAAAGATGCCCCATAAATCACACACACAACTCAATACTCTTAAGGAGGTTTATGTTTATTAGTAGGTGCTTTTCAGTCCTTATCTTGAATAGGTAAATTAGTAGTAGAAAAAACTATCATGTGAACATTCTTTTAATAAATTTTCCTAAGAATCTACTGTATTTCCTATCAAATGTTTGTTACAGCTCTGCAGATTTTTCTATAAGCCTAGATTTTTAAATCATTTAGAGGTTTATTTCCTAATAAAAGAAATAAACGTTTAAATCTTAATTTTCAATACCACTAGAAGTGGCCACATGATAACAGGTTGACTATTGTTAAAGTAGAATAGGTGAACTTTTATAAAGTAAAAGTCTTTGAAAATTTTCTAAATATGTAATAATAGATGATTAAATGAATTCAGTAATAATATATACTTATTACATAATACAATATAGTCACTAGAGGTTATGTGCTCAAAAAATGTTTAATATATTGATCATGATTTGTTGTATACATAGATTAAATAATTATAAACCAATATATAAAGTATATATAGATTAAATAAATATAAAATAATATATATAAAGTATAAAATCTATATACTTAAATAATTATAAAACAACTTGATAACATTTCATTCAAAAAAGTAAACAAAAACTTTATGGATAGCTTGTTAGACCTAAGTGGTCACCAAAAGGTTGACAGGGGTTTTCATATCTTAAATGTGAGATTGATCTTATTTTCTTTTTCCTGTGACTAGAAACAGAACTCTTGAATTTTTTACAAGGAATGGCATTTTTATTGCCTATAAGAATACATTCATATGAATCCTGATCCTTTTCCTTAATACTTTTACTGTTCATAGTTGGTAAATATTTTAAGTTGATTATTTCCCTTTAAAACATCTTTCACGTTTCCTGCAGGCTGCTCAGAGGAAAAACGATGATTCTTCATGCAGGCTTCTTTCATGTACAATGACCCAAGATTTGACCTGACATAAAAGTAAAGAAAAAAATCCCTAGTGCTCAGTTACTGTGGATTTTTATGTAGTTAAGAGGGTTCGTTCGTGGAGAAGTGCACAATGTACAATGCTCTAATGACCCTTACTGTTTATGTGTTGGAAAAACAGGCACAATCTAAACACAGTAAGGAAAACAAAGAAATTCCAATACTGCTCAACATAAGGACAGAGGCATTTTCCCCAGGATTACAGGATTTTCTACAGGATTACAACCTTGGGAACAAAAATATATCTTTGTATCATGCATTTTGGCTTCATCGTTTGCATTTGCACATATGTGAATAACCCAGTGGACACCAAAAAATAATGGATAGGGATAGATGCAGCTGGCTGGAAGAATTCATCCAAAGGAACTGGACTCAAAGAGCTAAAACCTAGTCTTGCGTCCTGTTGGAAAATTTCAATCTCATAATGGAAGAAATATATCGTATGTTAAGACAAAGCCACATGAGAGGGAAGAGATAACCTAAAGGGGAATAAAAACTTACATGAAATGGTTTTGAAGAACAAAGCAAAGGAGACGATTCTGAGAGTGACAAGACCTGTGGGGCGCCTGAGATCTAAAGTAAATTTAACTTGTTTGTTCTCTTGCTTATGAGTACAGCGACATTTCAAGATCTGACTACGTATTTATTTTTGTGTCCCTTACATAGTAATACTTATTAGGTACATTAACTCCCCAGCAAAACCTGTAATAGCCATATAGATTTGGTAAATGGTAAATTGCAATTAGGAGAGATAATTAAAGAGAGCTTTCCCAAATTCATTTCATTAAGATTCAAATGTATTAACAGTATCTTCAGAGTAAAACTGATGCTAGAAAAATTTTGAGAAAGTTCCAGCATGAATCCATTTTTTAAGCCAAGGCCGGATCAAAGTACAGCATGGAAATGCAATTCTATCACAGAACTGACTTAGTATTGGGCATGGTACGAATAACTATTTGCCCGATCATAGTTAGAAGTCATCTCTGAAGGGGCTAGAGCAGGGGGAGGAATGGTGAAGTCAGGGTTACACATATGCATCTGGAGGCTAACTGGTCACTTGAAATTCAGGTCCACAGAAACACACTGAACTTTTTCAAGTGGTGAAAAGCACTGTTTGCTGAAGAGAGCAAATTCCCAACCAAGTCAAAAAACAAGTCAAAAATTCCTTTGATATAAATCACCCTGATTATATCAAAGTCATAAAGCCATTGCTGGAGAGACAGGGCCTCATATCAATGTGGACAACCAAAATTTTTTTTTTTAGTTTTATTGCTAGTTTTCAGATAATTAACAATTCATGTTGATCACCCCTATTTAGGTGCTTTGCACAATTATCCATTAAAATGTCACAAAGAAATGGTTTTTGCTTCTACTTGACAGAAGGAAACAGGAATCAGAGAGACTGAATAACATGACCTCAATTACGTAACTTGTAAAGGACAGAAGTCTAGTTCTGCTGTCTGCACTGTTGTCTGTCTATAGAGGCCTGCATGAGCCTAGAGCTTTGAAAATATATTAAACTTGTTTTTACTAAACGTCCATTGGAGCATATTTTGGATATCACAGAAAAATAGATAAATTGATTTTGAATCTTTTAATATAAAATAGGAACAAAAGGAAAGTACAAGTATATTGTGTATTTATTATATATTATTATATTCACAAATAAGCATATATTCATTTAGATATATAAAAACATTAAAAATGTAACTGCCAGTAAACATGAAACATAATTAATTGCTAAATAGATGTCAAGACCAAGTTGGTGAGAAATTCAAAGGAAAGAGACATTAACATAGCCTCGATCAAAGGAGAAAAGTTAGACCTATAAGAAATTACATAAGTGGAAAAGGTGTGGGACAATTGGGAAGGAGAGAATTCACATATGAGAATACTATTAATATGAACGAAAGAACTAGGATTGGAGAGCTGTTTTCTAGTGGTAAGCCAGCTAGGAAACTGTCATTGTGCCGATCCACAAAAATCACTAAATTTCCAACAGACTAAATCATAAATATGATATGGAGAATTTACATCTCCATTCTCAACTTGCTATTTGCTCTATACTTACTGAAGAAGAAAATAGCTGGAGTTGCAACTAATATAAACTAGCAAAATTCTTTGTTTAAGACTCCACCACTAATAATATTGTTGAATCAATACTTCTACAATATTGGTTTTATGGGATGCTCATTATCAACCTGCCCTGAGAGGCTTTGTAATCACTGCTTGCATCTTCTGCTGCGGGAAAAACCACACTGGTTTTCCTCCTGCCACCCTGGCCATTCTTGTTCAGTCTTTCTTATCATATCTGCTATGCTTTCCAGACACCTACCCCACAGAGTTCCTGAGATCCCACACGTATGTCCATCTTTTCCCCTTCCACACACACTGTCTGTCTGACCTCATCTTTCCCGTGGCTTAAGTATGGCTCCTGGAAAGATACCTCCCAACTTGCAGCTCTAGCTTCGACTTATCCTTTGAGTTTTACTCTTTCACCTAATATCTTATTTGATATATTTACTTGGATGTCTCACAAAGAGCCAAATTAAGCCTGTCTGAGAGAAAGTCTTTATTCTTCCTTCCCACCCACTTACTTCCAACGCAGTCCACCTGTAATTCCTGTCCATTCTACCTTCATATGCCATCCTGCCTCTATTCTCTCCACCTCCACACCCACCATTGTGTCCCAGGCAGTATCCCCTGTCTCAGAGCGCCTCCAGGTCAGTTTCCTGCTTCTTCTGTTATTCTATTCTATTACTCAGAGCAGCAGAGTAAATTTTCAAAAAATGAAAATGTAAACCCAATCTCGTTAACATCTACTTAATATCCTGCAGGGTTTCCCATTATAATTGGGATGAACTCCAGAGGCTCCCTATGCCTTGGCCTCTGATTACATCTCCTCTTGGACCTCTCTCCTGCTCATTCACCACACTCCCGCTGTACTGGCCTCCTTTTGAGTCTTAGAACAGGCAAAGCACCATGACTGGAAGGCTTTTCTCAAGCATATTCACACACTGGCTGCTTCTCTTCCTGCAGGTCTTGGCTTAATGATCACCAGAGAGCCATTTCTGACTGCTCTATCTGAGGAGAGCTCTTTCTCCATGTTGCCACTGCTACTTTCTGTGACCACACATGACTTGTTTCCCTCATCATCCTTTGTAATCTCATATGGCATGTTCACATTAAAAAGTTCTCATTGGTTCATTTTTCTGATCTCATTATTTTTTGGAAGTAATTATTTCCTTCTGTCTCTGAAAGGATCCTCACCATGTATATTATATTTTATTCTTTGGTTTACATGACACTTTCTTTTATTTTTTCATTTCTTCTCTTTATCTAGTCCATCTTCATTCTCCAACTCACCCTTACACAGCCATTCTATTGCTTTATTAACCTTTATTTGTATATTCTTTTAAATATGTATTGTGATTCCCTGTATATATGAGTATAATTCATAAAAATATTATTGGCTTGTAGATCTCATTCTTTTTATTGCTTTTTTCATGCAGTGAGTGCCATGTTTTTAGTCTATACTCTTCTATGTCCATCTAGCCATTGTTTCTAAAGCCAACATGCTACTTCATTTACTCAATCCATGACTGCCTCAAACTTCCATGAAGACTAACAAATGGTATAACAAATATCTTGGCCCATATTCTTTATGGAAATGTTTGTCTGGGAGAAAAAAGTCCAGGAGTCCATGGATTGTAGGAAATGTCGGTACTTGACTGATGAAAGGTTTCGAAATTGCCCTCCAGAATGGCTGCTCCACTCTGTCTTCTGATGAAGGTTGTCATAGCATCCGATGCTTCAACTGACATTTGAGTTTATCCTGTTTTGTGATTACTGTTGATTTGATCACCATGAAGTAATAGCCTTTTCTAAACTTTTTTTTCCAATTCCATAAATTTGAGCATCTTTTCCTACATTTGTTAGCTAGCTCTGTGAAATTTTATTTCTATTCCTAATCCATGTCCATTTTTCTATGTATTACATAAATAGGTGCTGAACATTATCAAACTTTTTACCTGGACCTACTGAGACACTGATATTTTTTACCTTTTTCCCATTAAGTGACAAAGTATCTTGATATACTTATTCTTCTCATCCTTGGAATAGCTGTTACTTGCTCTTGGTACATCATTTGTAATTATTTAGGAATTTACTATTATTATACCTACAAAATAGGCTTATATTTTTCTTTCTCGTATTTTTCTATGTGATTTTAAAATCATGATAGCAATCATTTCACAAAATAAGACTACTTAGAAATATTTTTAAATTTTAATATTTTCATATATTTTTCTTAAGCTCATCTTAAGCCCTATTTTGTCATTGATATTCATTATGTCTGGAGATTTGTAGTTGTGAAGTTATTTTCAAGAACAGACTCTTCCTTAGCATGTACTAAGCTTTGCTATCTCATCACATGGCTGGGCTGCCTTGGTTCCCCACATAGCTGTCTCTGAGCGTCATCTTCACTCTTAAAGTTTCTGCCGCTTTACTCAACCTGGGCTGCTTCACAGTCTTTAGCTCAAGGAAGACTCACTTTATTAATGTGGAGAGTAGCTGTGTATTACTTAACTTTCTAAGAATATTATTAGTTTCATTTCTTTTGGTGTGAAAAGAGTTTTGAATATGTACTTATATCTTATAGTGGACCTTTTCTGTTTACATGTTTATGTGTACACTGTCTCTCTGTCTCCTAAATTATTAGCTCTTGAAAGGCACAGTCTGTGTATATTTCACACAACACATATTTATAGTATCAGTACTTAGAGTAATGACTTGCCTCTGATAGTTATTATAAGTATTTCTGAATGAATGAGTGAATGAAACCTATAACCCAGTGTCTCTTGTGGACTATGAATTTCAAAGCTTATTAATCCCATCATTTTTCCTCTCCTCTGCCTCAAACTTATTAAATTACATAAAATACATTACAGGTACAAGAAATGAAAACAAGGACATGAAGATTAAAAACTGATCTCAAATAGAAGGATGGCAATGCAAATATAAAAAGCTTTATATTGAAGTTTTTCCTTGGTTCTCAATGGAAAGGGCGAAAAGAACTGAAAATAACTGTAGATGATTAACTTTAGGAGCAAGATTACCTAAAAAACAAAAAGAATAGGAATTATTGCTCACATTGAATTTGACCTATTAAAGGGATATTTAAGTTGAACATGGTGCCATACCCTTGTAATTCCACCACTCTCAGAGTCTGAGCCAAGAAGATCACAAGTTGAAGACCAAGCAACTTAATGACTCAGTGAGACTTTGTTTCAATTTTTTTTTTTAAATGGCTAGGGATATAACTCAGTGCAAAGCCCCTGGGTTCAATTCCTAGTACCAGACACACACAAAAAAAACAATATCCAAGATTGTAATCTGTTGAGTAGACATTACATCTCGTATATGTAAACAAAGAGAGAATGGAAAGATAGATAGATAGATAGATAGATAGATAGATAGATAGATAGATAGATAGATAATGAGTTATCTGCACATTGCACTTAATTTACTTGATTAAAATCATATACTAGAAGTATTTATGAGGCAAAATGTGTGTATGAGCTGAGTTAAATGGCTGGCAACCAAATTCTGTAAATATTCACATAGAAGAGACAGAGAAAAGAAAAGATAACAAAAATAATCAAACAAAATGCATTTTGTCAAATAAGAAAAATTCCAGATGTAAAGATCAACACAGACAGAATAAAAACATATAACATTTATCAAGCATTATAAATGTGCTCTATTTTGGATTTGGACAATTATGGTTAGTCCAGAATGGCCTCAAATGACACAGCTGGGTTATCGTGGGGTAGTTTATCCTAGCCTAGGCTTATTCACAAGTAGGTGCAAGATTCCAGGAAAGAACTGAAGAGTACCAATGTGTTTAAAAATTTAAGCTCCAAACTGACTTAACACCTCTCTTCCTTATTCTATTAGCCAAGGAAAGTTGCTAAGGCAACTAAATACTAGAATGGAAATAGATTCCACCTCTTGATGGAAGGAGTTGTCAGTGTCATATTGCAGAGGATAAGACCAGATTTTTTCCATTGATTGAGGCCATTAGTGCTACCAATTGACCCCAACAAGTGAGAAGTGCATTCTAGGACAGGTGTCCTTTTACAAGAAATAACTGAGGAAATACTGTATTTGGGTTTTATTTGCTTCAAATTAGAACCTGTGTGTAGAGGCTTAGAAATTCAATCATTTTTGAGTGCAGACTACTGGCATGGCACTGTACTGGAGGCTGGAGGCTGAACAGGGAGGCGGCACCCCTACCCACCAACTAGGGAACACATAGAACCCAGCAGTAATTTACAAAGCAGTACAGCACAGGGCATATTAGGATCAGAGAAATCTTTCAAGAAATCTTTCAATCATCTAAGGCAAACCTTGTGGCATGAATAGACAGGAAGGAGAAGGTCTGGAAAGGAAAAGTTGAACATGTACCAAAAAAGAAGTATCTGGAAACTTTTGCTTTTTTTCTATCCTAATGATACATCTCTGTGGAGCCACTCTTTATGGTATTAACTGTTTTCATCTGTTTCTTACTGCTCCAACCTGTTTTCCTCGTATCCCAGTCACCACCACATCTACCATGTTCTCTGTAACTTTCACTGATTTACCCTCTAAGTGGTAAACTTTCACTGGTTTACCTTCTAACCACCTTGTCTCTCTTCATTCTTCTGCATACAGGATTTAGCAGAATGTTTGCATCGCACTCTCCTGGGCTTGGGCTTCTCTTCCAAGTCTTAAGCTTCAGGAAAAAAACAAAATTGTGTGTTTTATTGTTCATAAAATTAAGTGACACTCCAAATTACTGTGTTTTGAAAGTAATCTGAGTTTAAGTTTCTATTGTGATGACTCCAACAAAAAGAATGAAAAAGAATTTCCAGGAACTAATATCAAATTCCAGAAAATAATGCCAAATTAATGCTCGAAAATGTCTATGGGCTACAACTTTTTTTTTGATTTGTTAATGGAAAAGATCTTATAAAGTTCTATAGCCAGGTTGTCTTTAATAATAATAATAATATAAAAAATATGTAAGCACATGGCATGAAAATACTTGTAGGTGTACGTAATGAGCACTTTTTAGCTACAAAAGTTGTATAATGAAACAAAAACTCTCTGCTAATTTCATTAGGGGTCTATTAAACTAGCAGGACTCTAATATATAAAGGGAATAATTGTCTTCATCAACAGCAGGAGGACAATTTACCAGAACAAGAAACCATTTAGATGGCACAAATAAGTTATATTTCTTCTCTTTTTCTTCCAGATAAATTAAAAAGATTAGCATTAAGGTTATTTATGGTTTTCAGAGTTTTCCCTTAATTTCTCTTCTTGCATAGTTTTACCATCACTTGTTGTCAAGTCCCTTCCATGTATCAGACACTCTTAGTTACCCATCCAAAGACCAGTGTCCCTGCCTCCTTCCTCAAGAAGATTGATCTCACCCTAGCTCCACAAGTGAAGCCTGATTCATGTGCCACTCACAGTAGTTTCATTCCCCCTTGGCATAAACATGCGATGGGACTTTTTCTAATGGGACAGAAGAGTTAGGCATCCAGAGACTTCTGGGAGTTTATTATGATCATAAGTAGAGGGTAAGGAAAAACAATCACACACTTCAGGATCTCACTGTGTCTCCATAGGGCATCTGTGACTATGAAAACTGTCTTGGGACTCTAAGGAAAAGAGGCCACCATCATGAAAATAGCAGAGACAATGTAGAAAGAAACTAGATCCTTAATGAGTTTATTGTATCCTCTAATTGATTAAGTTTGGACTATCCCTACACTACATGACAAAATAAATTTCTAATGTTTAAAGATTTTTGGAGTTGGGGCTTTACTGGTACAGATAGCAGAAAGCATGAAAGCAAATAATACCCTCTACCTAGATATTCTTTCACTGTGAACTCTTGTAGGACACAATTGGGATAAATCCAGTTACACATCAAACTGCTCCAGATTTAACAGAGGTAACTCACCAGAATGGAACCACAAGGATTATCATGCTAGCTAATCTTGATTGTCAGTTTGACTTGATTTAAAGACTCCTGGAGAGATGACTGGGTTGTGAGGGCACCACCTTCATCAATGCGGACATAACCTTGGGGACTATATCTGGTTCCTGGTCCCTTCCTTGATGGCTCTTTCTAACCTATTCTGCTTCCCAGCCTCCATGAGTTGAGCAGCCAAGCTCTGCCACCCCCTTCTGTTATGTTTCTGCCTTACAGCCAGTTGGCCATGCATTGCAACCTCTGAAACTAAGGTAAAATAAGCTTTACCTCCTTTAAATTGGAGGGGGTCAGGTATTTTGTCCCAGCAACTGGAAAGTCTATGGATACGAGACCCTAATCAAATTAGCTGTTACAAGATGATCCAGAGAAATCAAATCCATTAAACAGAAATGTGAATTTGTCTTAAAGTACTATTTACTCTACTGCAATATTTCTATTTTATTGACTGCAGAGAAAAAATAATGATGCAAGGTTGTAGTAAATAATGACTTCAAGAGTTAATTGAAGCAATAATCCTTCTGGGTATATACTCAAAGAATAAAGATTAAATCAGCACTGAAAAGTATCTGAACTCCCATGTTCACTGTAGCATTATTCACAACAGCTAAGATATAAAAAAAGCAGATGAACTGATAAAGAAACTGTAATATATAAATATATATAAATATATATATGGTGTGATTAAAACATATAGTGAAAGTTTAAATTTTAAAAATGTAATTACAGCAAGAGACATTACCATTAATCCCCTTCAAAACACTCATCCTTACTTCAAACACACTTATCCCGTCGTTCTTGCCACTTTAGGACACAGTTCTGGAGGTCTTCTTTCTGAGTGTCTTTACAAGGTGGGATTAAAAATTCAGTGAATGCTGCTGCTAAGTGACAACCAGGGGAAAGGAAGGCTCATGAAAACATTACAGTGTTTCCTCATCCACCCTATTCAACCCATCTGGCACCTCTGGCTCTTCCTCAAGGTCAAAATGACCATGAAATGTAAATATCTTGAAATGATTCAGGACATTGAATCAGTCACAACCATACCAATCAAGACACTCATGATAGAGGAATTCCAGAAAGGCTTCAGAAAGTGGCAAGAATGATGAAATAAGTGTGTTTGAAGTGAGGGGAAGTGTTTTGAAGGGGATTAGTGGAAATATGTCTTTTGCTGTAATAAAGTTTTTCAGTTTAAACATTGACTATATTTTTATGACACCATGTACAAAATGGAACATTACTGGACCTTAAAAAAGGAGATGTCACCACAACATGGATGGACCTGAGGACATTATGCCAAGTAGAATAAGCCAGACATAGAAAAATCTTGCATGACCTCAATTATATGTGGAATCTTAAAAAATGAAAGAAAAAATAATAAGAAAAGGGTCAAATATACAAAGATAGAGAATAAAACTGACTGTCAGGAACTGGAGTAGGAAGGAAATAGGGAAGTGTAGACCAAAAAATAAAATGTGATAGATATGTAGGATGAATAAGTCTCAAGATCTAATGTACAACATGGGTACCATCATTAATAAAATTATACTGTATAAGAAGTGTTAGTTAAGTCAATTTTAGGTGCTCTTGTCACAAAAAGGTAAATATATAAGATGACAAATTAATCTGCTTCACTGTAGTAACCTTTTTACTATCGATATGTATTCTATAGCATGCTATAAACCTCAAGTACACTAATTGAAATTTATTTTTTAAAATGAATCAACTAAATGATTTCTTCTTAAATGGAAAAAAAAATTCTCTACAGATAACCTACATTAAAAATGTGTAAGTTAGGGCCGGAGATTTCGCTCAGTGGTCCTGCTGCCACCCTCGAAAACACAAGCTCCCGAGTTCCATCCCAGTACCAAAAAAAAAAAAAGTATAGGTTATATAAGAGTAAAGTGTGTTTCACTAGCCTCGCATTAGAGACAGTGTATTTTAGGCTGAAGAATTGGATAGTCCTGGATTAAACTTGAAAATTATTTAGCCTTTCTATGTCTACATTTCTTAATCTATAACATCAGCATTATTATACTAATTTTCCTGTAGGACACATATATGAGTAAGCTGCAATAATGCATGAAATGTCCAGGCACACAGGAAGTGCTCTGTATCTGTTATGGTTTGGATCTAAATCTCCCTCAAAGTCTAGCTGATGGGCTTTGGAAAGTGGAAAAAGAGGGCATTAATCTCATCAATGGATTAATCCACTAATGAGTTTATAACTGAATGATCTATTAAGAGGCAGGTCCTAGTTCAAAGCAGTAGCCCTTGAGGATGTGCTGTTGAGGACCGTATTTTTCTCTAGTCCCTTCCTCTGACATTTCCTCTCTGCTTCCTGGATGCCATGAGGTAAGCAGCTTTCCCCCACCACACCCTTCAGCCATGTTTCTGCCTCACCACAGGCCTGAAAACAAAGAAGCCAGTTGATCGTGGGCTAAAATCTCTAACACTGTGAGCCAAAATAAACTTTTCCTCCTTTAGATTGTTTTTCTTAGATATTCTGTCACAGCAAGAGAAAGCTAACACAGTATCATAAGCTGTTATTATTGTACTTTGAATTAGTATTAAATTATAATTGCTTAAAGAGAGGCTCCCCATGTCAGTGATAATAAGCATGTTTTCCATCCCCTAAAGTTGCTTCAGTTAGTCCAGGCTTTTGAGCACAACACAGGATAAATTTCCAGAGATTCACTGGAAGAAGTGCAGCAGTGACCACTGCCCTTTGAAATTCTCACTTGTTATCCTTACTGCTTATAAACTGAAATGTTGTAACCATGGCTATTGCTATTTATAATGTAGTCAGGAAAATCAGTGCTATGATGACAAAATGTGGAAGTCTTGTGCAGAAATTCCTACAAGATAGCAAAGCACCATAAGTGGCGATCTAAGTGAGAGTCAGCAATACTAACATTTGTTTTTCTCTACTCTTCTTACCTCTCTGATCTTCCTGTAAAATAAAGGAACTAAGACAGATGATCTTTGCAGTTCTTTTTAACTCCCACATTTCATCACCATTATCACCACCACAGAAATGGGGTAGATAGCGTCTGTTGATTGCATCCTAAGAACCAGGCTATGTACTGTATAGTCTAGGTCCAATTTAATCATACTAATAGCCATATGGGACAGATATTCTTTTCCCAATTTGAAAAACTTGAAAAATCAGACTCAGAGAGTGTAAATGATTTTCCCAGCACACCAACAAAAATTCTAATAATTTCCTATTCCAAATTGCTTACTTCTAGTCAACAAACAAGGCTAAGTACAGGACAAGTTTGAAGCATGTCATGATACAGATCCACTACAGCGTGGTACTTTGTTCTTACTTGAACAAACTCTATACATCTTCTTTAAAACAAAGACCATTAAATCATGTTTGTCATGCTATAAGTAAAATCTTCAAGGTCAATCCCCTATTTTAAATATCCTTTTAAAATAAATATATTCCAAATTTGTTTATCTAGAGAAATATCTTTGCAATATTTTCCACCATACTTCACTATAAATTCCATATATAGTCAATGACAGAAATTTTTAAAATAAGTAACACTGTATATCATTTGATTTTTCTGACATTTTTGTTGTTGTTTTTTAAGTTTCTAGTTCACTTAGCAGCTGGACATCTAACACATATATCACTTTATTTCGAAAAATGAAAGTCTATTCTAGACACCACCCTCTTGCCATTGTAATAGAATTACTGATTATATATACCCTTCTCAACAGAAAGAGGATACACAATTGCCTCCCACGGCTGTGATAGCAAGATGGCAGTTACAATTGGCACCTAGAGAAACAATACATAATTGCCATTCATGAAACTAACAGAAAGAGAGAGAGATTACAGGCACAATAGCCAAAGCCATAGACAGAATAAACAACCTGTACTCCTTATTTTGAGCGGAAGGGAAAAAAGGCAATTTACACTCAGAAGTACCATCTCAGGAGAAATCTTTTGTTGAAAGATGACTCACATTATGTCTTTCATAAGTTCCTTTTGCTCACTCTCCAGAAGAAATAAGAAAAGGTGACTATAAAATCCAAAAGCAAAAGGGGTTAAGCCAGCTCACAGGCACCAAGAGAACAAATTATGGTGAGTCTGCAAGTGACAATTATAAATGACTTAATGTACACTGCAGCTTTGGAAAGGAAGACATGAAATTAATGCTTCCTTTGGAGTTCAGGTTTTTCCTAGAAAATCAGATTTATACCCATAGTCAGTTACTGTATGTTGGTGGGGAATACACAATATAAATGGTATAATAATATGGGTATTGGGTTGTAAGCTATAACAAGATGCTATTGCAATGTGCAGATTTTAAAATGCTTTTCATCTTCACATTTCTTAATAATATTTTCATGTTTAATATCACGATTCACCAGGCATGTAACTCCTTCGTCTAAATTTGTTATCGGTACTAGAGAAGAATGAGGAGTAGGATGGATTTTTCTATTTTTACCAATAGAAATTTATACAGAGAAGAATCTGCTTGTAAAGGGACCGAGGCTTGGGGAGAATGGAAGACAGATTCTGGCGCTGCTGATTAACTGCTATGGGTCTGGCTGAACAAGGCTTATACAGATATTTTTATACAATTTCTGTGCTTATTTCTATTATTTTTTTTTAAATGAGGGAAAAAACCAACAATACTTCCAAGTCCCTTGAAGACAAACCCCAGTCAAAGCATGAGCAGAATCAGTATTAGTACTGCAGAGCTGTGAAGAATTTAACCACATATGTGCTCTCTCAGCAGTACAATCTATAAAAGACACAGTCTGGGAAATCCACAGAAGCATGAATTGTGCTCCAAGGGAGTAATATTTTTGAAGTTACAATGTTGAGATGTTTGTGGCAAGGCTGGTGAATCGAAAAGATAGCAAAAGCCCATGAACAGATAGTAATGTTTCTTTTATACAAAGAAGTCCCTATAATGCAAGAGACTGGTATAATACATCAAAATCTTAATACTCCAATGACTACCCTTATGTAAATTTAGCAAGTATCTTTGACATATTTTATCTTGCCTTTCCTTTACTTCATGTGATTAGGTGGGGAAAATACTCGACTCACTCTTATTACAAGTGAAGCTCCTACGTACCCAAGAAAAAGAAAACCAACCTCAAAGCAAACAGAAGAGTACAAAGCATTTAAGTTTTAAACTCATTATCCTATACTCTGATATTTCTTTTATTGGAAAGTAATGGTTTAAGAATCTATAACATAATATCCAACACCACGTACACAATCAACTTCCCAAAGAAACTTTACAAGGGCTCACCTTAAATATCAATAATCCCCCCCCAACATTTATAGAGCACCTACTTTGTATTGAGCATAATCTCAAGATCTCTACATGTATATACCTCTCAGATGATCCTCACAATAATTTCTTGAAATCAAACTTTTCTAAAATAGCAAACTAGTAAATTACGGAACAGATACTGAATTAATCTTTCTAGTTCCAAAACTCATCAACTAATATGCTGATTTCCAAAGGAAAAAAATGCAGATCTCAGGATTGTTCAAGCCAATGTGGGTTATGTGCTGCATTCCCCGACATGGACATTTACATGGTTGGCTACCACTTATTTAAAATAAAGGTTTACAAGAAAATAAGAATAGGGGCTGGGGTTTTAGCTCAGTGGTTCTGGTGCCTGCCTCACAAGCAGAAGGTCCCGAGTTTGATCCCCAGTACCAAAAAAAAGAAAAGAAGAATAGGCTAAGAAGGGCCTGGGATTTAGCTCAGTGGTTTCCGGTGCCTGCCTCACAAGCGCAAGGTCCCGAGTTCAATTCCTGGTACCAAAAAAAAAAAAAAAAGGCTAAGAAGAGCATCACAACACTACCAGCTCTTTCACCATGATATAGTTCTCAGCTTTTACTGAAAATAAACAAAAAGAATAGCAGCATATGGAAACATTTTTATACACAGAAAATTTTTATCTAAGACATGAGCCATTATGTCTTTGAATTTCACTTAAAATTTTATACAGTCATTTCCATCTATGTAGGGAGAGAGCTTTAAGGCTAAACAATTATTAACACATTCTTTAATTGGACTATGCTGCATAAACTGTTTGTTTCTCCATCTTGGCTGCCTAGAAGCTAAGAATGACAGTTCTTTCCTCCACTAGTGCAGCTTCTACAGTTTAGGGCTTTCATGTTTCAACTGTCTTCCTATAGATTAGGAGGTTGCCATAAACTGATGGGCAACCTCATCTTCTCAAGGCTTTCTTTTTTAACCCACTGATTAAGAAATACTGCTGCTAGAAGTATAGTCCCACAAATACTGGTATATTGGTTTGGGGTGGATTCCAAGAATGATAGCATCAAAAGCTTCCGAATGAGTGCAAATGTTCAGCTACGGCCTAAAACTATTAATACAGCCCTCTCATATCAAGAGTTCAATAGAATATCCTATAAGAGATAAAAGAATAGTTTCCACTGAAGACAAAACCACTGTTGCTCACAGTCTTATCTCAGAGATCCCTAAAACAAAGTATTCCAACAAATTCTAAATATCAATCTACACATGACTATCCTTCTATATAATGAACCTAGAGAGCCTGAGAGAAACTCCCCCTGGTGGAACAAAATGTAGTGCATCAACAGCCACTGCTCCTCAGCCAACATGGAGAAGAAAGAGTATTCAGCAAAGTGCAGAGGACAGGAATTCAAATAGTTTTCGACAACTGGGTAGCAAGAGATGGGCTTTGTCATGATTTGCTAAAGTCACTAGATCTACCAGGAGAACAGCACACAGGCAAAGCAAGCAAAGGTGAGAGCAGGTGTGGCTAAGCTTTGTGAGCATCTCTTTACTTAAAGGGAAGTTGTGTATGTGCCTAATAGTTAGAGAGGTTTCTAGAAGCAAGAGGTCTCATCTTTGAGAGCAGATTAACTTACTATGGAACTGTGTACAACAAAGCTGAACAGATCACACTGCAACCCACCCCAAGGGTCAGTAACTACACTGTAGCTAAAAATCAGAACACAGACTGTGGTCACTTGGAGAACAATTGGCCAGTTTTACATCCAGTGTGTCAGTGCCCAACAGGGAGAAAATAGCAAACTCACCAACCCCCTGATTTGTGACCACATATATGTAAATATACCTGGCCTCAGACTCCATCACACAAATACACACACACACACACAAGCACACACCAGTTCACATCATCATTCTAGGGCTGTTCTGAGAAAGTATCCTCCAGGCCAAGAAGAAGCCTGGATCTTCATATGTCAAAGCAACTCCTCCTGATGTCCATCCAGACTGTATTGAGACTGATCTTACAAACTGGAAATGGCTGAGTCTTGGCTACAGAGAAAAAAGTCATAGGATTAGGCTTACATTTAAACTCAAATGGAGCAAAACATAAACTGTCTTCTTAAGGAAGATTAGATGATCCCATGCCAAGAACAGCTCATCGAAAATTTCAAATAAGGGTACTCACATTTGTATATATTTAAGTAGTGACTATCCAACCAAACATCTCCATATATGACATTCTTCTTTTTTATTAATGGTTTGAAATATTTTGATTCTTTACTTATTATTCATGTCTTAGGAATTCTTTTTGATTTTTTATTTGAAAGTTACTTCAAATGACTCTCAGACCCTGATATATAAATAACATTTTGACATCTATTTTGATCAGTAGTGACTAATCTGACATGCGATCAGAAAACATCTACTGAACATAACAGTTTACTACAAAGATATGTTACTGGGTCATAACTTGGAATCCTACACATAATGAAACAAGGTACTTATCTTTGAAGTTCTTGAGTTACAGTCTTAAGCAGTTAAAACTTCTGTTCCTAAATTAGGCACATCTATATTCAGATAGGTCCTACGTCAAACAAGCTGTGTGATTTGGGCAAGATGTTTACCCAATCTCAGTTCTTCATCTGTACCCTGAAAGCTGATGGACACTTAGTTAATCAGGCTATTGTAAATATCTTACATAATAATGAACATGAGAAATCTAGCACTCTGGAAAGTAGTAAAAACAAATAAAACCAAGTGTGAATTACTGTTATTTCTGTCACTGATAACAGTAGTGATCCAAATCAGGAGAAAACAGTTTTTTAAAAATATCTGTATGTACTGTATCTTGGGCATGGTATTTCAAGGCCACCCTGAACTACATAGTGAGATCTTGCCTCATAAAAAAATAATTAATTAATTAAAAATCTCTATATGACAAAATCTAACATATTAGGGGAAAAATCACAGATCCCTCCATCTGCACTCATCCTATGAGTCATGTAAGTTTGTGGTTCACTACTGTCTCTATTCCTAGTCTATATAAGAAGGATAAAATAGTGTTATAAGATTAAATGCTGTGAGCCCTACAAATTGAGGAACATGGTGCTTGACACAGAGTAGATATTCATGACAATGCCAATGCTTACAAGAGATCTTTCCCCAAAAATTAGGGGGAATGGAGCTATAAAGTATCTGGATTAAAATGTAAATGTAAAGTCTTAATTATTCAAATGTTCAGTGAAAGTCAATTATTCTTCCATTAAAATGCAAATATGCATTTGTGCTCCTGCAGAGGTGCATTACTAAGAGTAATAGGCTGCAAAGTGCAGGGAGAGGAACAGCGGGGTGTTTGTGGCTAGACGATGGGAATGAGAATAAAGAATAGTGGTGAGTGCTGTACTTGGTTGGTGCTTTGGAGAGGAAGAAAAAGTTTAAAAAGTGGAAACTACCAAGGATATCCCCTACCTTCCTGGAAAGAAAAGAACTAATTTGACAGGGGCTTGATAGGCAGAAAAGGGCTAGTCCTTCTACAAGGGAATTAGCTCCTCTAGAAATGCCAGGAGGTGTTGGCTGACATGAAGAGATTGCTAAAATGTCAGTCTCCTGCTGCTATAATCTAAAAGGCAAGCTGGAACCATGACCAAAAAAAGTCTTGGTTCCTCTAAGAAAGAAAGCAGCTTGTAGGCAATATTCCATATGCATTTCTTAGGACTGCTGTAGTAATACCACAATGTGGAGGCTTAAAAAACATTTATTTTCTCACAGTTCTGGAAACTAAGATTCAAAATTAAGGTATTAGCACTACTATATGCAGCTAAGTTAGATACAAATTAACAGGCAGTCAGACAGGGATGGGGCCTCCAATTAGTCAGTGCAAAAGACCAGAGCACAACAAAACTGTTGCTGGAGGTGCATCTGTTGAAGGCCAGGCCTCACAATAAAGATGCAATAACGAGACCTACATGCCTCCCTAAGGGATAAGCAGTAATTTGGGATTATACTTCAATTAGCACCACCTGGTCCAGGAAGTCCTGCTAGGCATCAATCACCCAGGTGGGTGGCCAGAGCATCAGATACATCCCTTCCCCAAAATGCCTTGGTTCTTTCCATGTATCCCGGCTACATGACTTGTTTCCCTATTGGATCAGTATTAGCTAAGCAGCTGTACTTGTAATCCTATAGGCTGATTATATTTGACCCATGTTGTACATACTCACATTGTGCCTTTGCTGCATAAATTACCCCTGACAAAGGGCCTCAGTGGCAACCCACTTAGGACCCCTCCTGTCTCTCAGGAGCCATGTCTCAATAAACCTTCCCTGCTCTTAACCTCCACTGTCCTTTGGAATTCATTCTTCAATTTCAGGCCACATGAACACAACACATCTGACATCTGTCAGGTTGGGAGTTTTATTTCTCTTATATCATCAGGACCACACCAGCTCTGTAGGCTGTAGGGGGAAACCCTGCCTTGCCTCTTCCAGCTGCTGGTAGATGTTGACAATCTGTTGTCCTCATAATGCCTTCTTTTCCATCTCCTATAAAGACCCTTGTTATTGGATTTAGGATCTGTTAGGTATTTCAGAGCCCCCACAGAGCAAGCCCCCTCCTCTCCTTTCCCTTTACCCCACTCCGGCCACAAGGAACAGGGAACTTCTGCATAGCTAAGGCATGACCCCCCTTTGTTAGTGACTTTCTGCCTAGTTAAGGTCTTTCTGCCCCACTGGTTTCTTAGTCAGATATTCCAGTGAGACAGGGGCTTCCCGAAAGCGGTGACTCCATCCCCCGACCGAAACCTGTTGCTACACACCCCAGCCCCAATCACCCACCCCCACCAGTGGCCTAGTGCTCTCCCTCCTGCAAGATCCCTATATAAGCCTCCAGCTCAGCCCATACAGTTGCTGGTCTCCATTCTGCGAGTCAGCCCGGCAGGCTGCAGACTGCCGCCCCAATAAAGCTTGCTTGAACGTCCGTGTGTGCCCCCCTCTTCAGCGACCTTTCAGGATCCACCTGGCTAATCCAGGATAAAATCTCAAGATCTTTTACTTGATTACTATGATTATGTCTTCAAAGACTCTTTTTCCAAATACAGTAATTCTCACAGACACTAAGTATTTATGTGTGGATGTATCCTTTCTGGGTGACTGGGGGTGAGAGGATTTAAACTACTGCAGTCCAAAGATTCACTTCTGTCTTGTCTACAAAACACATTGCCCCATCCCAAGATCCCCCCAAATGTCAGCCTATTATCCTATCAACTGTAAACACAAAATCCCATCAAATTTTGTTGATGGAAAAAATCATAAATCTCATCATCTAAATAAGTATGGCTGAAACTTTAGGTATGATTTCTCCTGGAGCAAAATTTCACTCCATCTATGGATCTGTGAAACTAAAGAATAAGGTACCTCTCTCTAGACATAATGGTAGCAAAGACATAGTAGATATTAAAAGAAATAAAGGGTTCATACATCCCAAGAAGGTTTGAAGAGCATCAGGACATTCCATTAGTTTTAAGGCATGCTTTCCTACTAGTGAATCTCCTGATAGGAATATATTTTATAATTTGGATAGGATGCAAGGGTCTCAAATTTTCAAGTGTTTTTTTTCTTTTGCCTTAATAGTTCCTCCTTAGGGCCGAGGATTTAGCTCTTTAGGTCAGTGGTTCCATCGCCTGCCTTGCAAGTGCAAGGTACCAAGTTTGATCCCCGGTACCAAAAAAAAAAAGTTCCTCCTTCAATTTGCCTCTTTCCTCTTTTATTTACTATAGTCAAAAAGAAGACACACAGCCAAACCTTTAATATTTTCCTTGAAGGTATTAAATATCTAAATATCCAAATCTGTCATTTATGGGTTCTATTTTCTGTACAACTGCAGAACACAATCTAACCACAATTTCTTCCACATACACAGCTGGGATTATCTATTTTCCAGTTTACAATCACATGTTCCCTGTTTCCCTCTGTGCCCTTATCAGAAACAATTCCATGCATGGCATTATGTATATTTTCTGAAATGACAGACGTGTTCTCCACTTCCTTCTGAGCACTCACCAGATTCGGGGCTTTTCTACTACAGGCCTCAAAGCCCTCCAGACCTCTACCCATCATCTAACTGTAAAACTCCTTCCACATTTTTATATATTTGTTACAGCAGCAAGCCACATCCCTATAACAAAGTCTGTAGTAATTTCCTGTAGTTGCCACAACAAATGATCACAAAGTAGACTTCTAAAGCATAGAATTTTATTCTCTTACACTTCTGGAGGCCAAAAGTCTAAAGTCAAAGTATAGGCAAAAGCACACTCTTCATGGAAAGTCCAAGGGAGTCTTTTCTTGCCTCTCCCAGTTTGTGGTGGCTGTCCTCAGTCTTTGGCTTCCTTGAGTTGTGGTCAGAGCATCTGTCTTCACATTGCCTCTGTTTCCCTTCTCTCAAAGCTTCCCCTGTATGTTTGCTATCAGTGTGTTTATATTTACACACTTATAAGCATGCTAATAGAGCATAACTGTACAATCCAAATTCTAGAGAAAAAATAGTGTATGTGTGTGGTGGTGGGGCAGTACTTGCAAATAAAAAGGAAATAAGAATAGCAAGCATTCATTTGAAACTGCCCAGGGAGCAGCTGCTTAGATACCTGAGCATCAGGAAAGAACCTTCACTCTATCTCTTCATTCTTTCATCTTTATTTGGTCACCACTGGTCCCAAAGACTAGAGCAACATTCAGCTGTGCACAGCCAATAAACATATAAGCTAAGAACTAGAGCAAGAGGACTACAAAGGAGTGATACTAACCTGAGGAAAGTCCTGAGACTTGAGGGAGATGTGTGTAATGAGGCAAGGTCCCTCCCAATCGCGTGCCCTAGGACAGTCACCAAATTACAAGAAAAAAAGTTACAGGAGATTTTTTTTAAAAACCATAGTGAACTACCCTGGGATGAGGTTGACAGCCTTTCCTCTTTTCATCATAACCATCTCCAGTTCCTAAATGAGCAACTTCAGAATCCCCTCTGTGTGTGTATGTATTTTTTTATTAGTACACATCTGCAGTACATGATGATTACATTTATCGCGGGAATTGGTACAGGCACATAACACATCTTACTTCTTTGTACAAATCCTCTTGTAAAAGGTTTCTGTAATAGAACTGTGCCCACCATATGCTACCTGCCCATGCAAGTGCCCGCCTGCTGACAGACTGCTCTGGGCTCTACTACTCTGCTCCCAGGGTCTCTAAAATCAGATGTTGTGGTTGCTACACTACATTCCATATTCATCTAACTAATGATCTGCTTTTTTATTGAAAATTGGAGCATATCACAATCTGAGGAGAAAAAATAAACTCCAAGAATTAATAAGAAAAATTAATGCTTAAATGACTTTGACTCTCATAAATGTCTTTTTAAATGAAGGAAATAGTTTTCTTTTAGGTCACTGGAATTTCAGTCTAGGGTGAGTTTTATGGTCAAGTTATAAAGGTACTAAAATAGAATTTACCAAGAAAGCAAAAGAACACAAACTCAATTAAGATAGCACAGTCATCTCTCTTAGTATGTAAAGTAGGAACATCAAAAGGCAACTTTACAGAAAAGTCACATCTTCTGAAGGCTAAATTAAGATAAATTTCAAAAGCTCTCTTCTTAACACCTTGCTGAAGAAAATTGCATTTCTTTCTACTATATTTACTACAGTCTCTGTACTTCTTGTCTTTAATGACCAACCTCTTTGACCATGCTCTGCTGAAATCTCATAAAGATGAACTTCAATTTTGAGCACAGCATAGTGCCAAAGTTGCATAAGCTAACTGCAAACAGCTGTCCAGGGTACAGTGGCTAGAAGATAGAGGCACCTCTTTTATTTTAGCTCTGTTTTAGGACTGTCCTTGATTAAACTGAACAAAGAGTAGTATTTTCCTTAACATGCTGCTTTTTATCATCTACATACTTTTTGCATCACATGTGGAAAAAAAGGTAAAAAGAGTCAAGGCTTCTGGTCCAGCTGAATTACCCTGCTCACATTAAGTGACCTTGGCTAACTGGTTTTTTATGTTTCTGGGGTACTTCTTCACATACAGCCAGTCCCTCAGAGCCTGAGGCAAGCACTTAGGTGTCCTGGTGAGTCTTATCAGCTGAAAATTTTCAAGGATCACATGTGGGAGATGAAGGTAGATGTTATTACAGAATTAGAGTCAGATTTGAAAAGGCATTTGAGTACAGAATCAAAGCCTCTATCAAAGACCTTGTACTAGAAAACAAAAATCCCTGGACCAATAAATAAACACTCACTATTACTTTGAATCTGTTGAATTATTTCAAATATCTGCCAGCATTCTTTGCCTATTCTTGACCTGGTACTATTTCAAACCCTTCTCCCTTATTTTCATCTATTGTCCCATAGCACTAGCCCTGGAATACAGTAGATCTCTCCCAATCATTTACATTAATTCCTTTCACTGTTGGTTCTTAAGACCACTCAAGAAAAACTGACAGCACAGAGGAGTCACCAATGGAAGACTAATGATAAAGATATAATTGATGGCAAGGCATTAATGACACTTAGACATCCATTTGAAATTCTTCTTCTTTAGTAGCTTAGTTATCTTTGCCACATTTCCTCCCATCTGTAGCAGAGTGGATTTTCATTGTCAGCCCATCTTCTCATGTCAGCCCATCCTTCCCAGAGATGCCTCCTCTGAACTCCACCCCAGAAATCCCAAACTACAGATTAGTTGTTTTCAAAGAGTGTTCCTTTAATACAGAATAAAAATTATAATAAACCAATCAGTTTCTCCAGATGTACTTATTAGCAGAATGTTCATTAACACATTCCCACTGGCTTGGACTACCAGTGGTATATGCATGACTGTCCTATCAGACAACTTGTACTAGCCAATGGGACTGTCCCTTTCTGCCCAATGGGACAGTCGTGCATGTACCACTGGTGGTTCAGCGCCACCAGCCAGCCAGACATGTGAATTACAGCTCCATGGTGAACATGTTAAATCAATGCACTGACTATCGGCTTCCAAAACAAAACTGCTTCATTTCAGGAATAGATACTGAAAGTGAAGGATAGAATTTAAGAGAAATTAGAGTGTCTTTTAAAAATTGTTTTTAAATAATAGTTTTATTGAACTAAAATTTACATACCACACAATCTACAAACTTAAAGTATAAGATTCAGTAGATTTTACCACATTGACAGAGTTGAACAACCATGAGCACAATTAAATTAGGTATTTTGTTTTATCCCAAAACAAAACACCTACTCACTATTATCTAATGATTCCTTTTAACCTCTCTAATATATTTTGATAATTTTGTTGGGTTAATGTGAAGCCTAGCGTTGCTTCTAGTTAAAATCTAGGAGAATTTTGAAATGAAGAGAGTTGAAAAAACAGGTAGAATCGTTTCTTGATGACAGAATAAACATGAAGAACGATGCCATAATGCTTAAATTTACTCCCTACTATACTTCTTTCCTATAATAAACATTGGGTTAGCACTGGCATATGGGCAGAAGTCACAAAACGTGTTCTTTCCAACTGTATGAGGTTAATTATTATAAACCCCATAACTACTTTATCTGACCTACCCAGGGAACATGGCCATGTATTTCTAATTTTGAATTCTTCTTGACAATGAGACTTTAAAGTGATAATTAATTCTTCTTTCCAATACAATCTTATACTAAATACAATATGACTCCAACTCTAAGTTAGATTTCAATGGCTCAGAAGAACATACACTTCTAACTCATATTTAAGCATGGGACTGACTATATATTTATTTCACTTGTGAACAATAAAAAAGTTGGATCTCTGGCCTCCAGAAGACATATTTGTGCTTTAAAAATCAACTGACAGTAATTACAAAGTCTGAGCAACTCACCTTGGTAAACTTTGTGGGGCTAAAGATAATATCTAATATATTTGGCCTCTGGAAAATTGGTGAGGCAAACAGGTAAGGCTTTTATTTTTCCCTTATAGTAGAATTCATAGTCTATTTCCAACTTTCTTCTGTGTCCTCTCAACAAAGTATCTACTATGGCCAAAGTAACAAACTGCTTGTAAAAGGCTAATAGATTTTTCAGAGCTACCCCAGGAAAAGCAATGGCACCATAATCCATTTAATTCCCTCAAGGCCACTGGTCTAAAAATCCACATGCCTTCTTAATTAATGTTTTCCTCTTTTACTGCTTTCTGGATAAAATACAAATACTTTATAAAAAAATTGAACTGTGAATCTGCAATATATAGCCTCAAGAGTGATTGGATCCTAAGTATTTAACAAATGTCTTCTAATACATAATTAATGTATGTAAGAGGAAAATGGAAGATTAATTTAATTACATTTGAATTATACAAGAGTCTCTAGAAGAATATTCAACACTTAAAACAAAATTCAAGGCTAAGTAAATAACTATAAGATAGAGAAGCGTTACAATAATACATATTACAAGCAAGACACATACTGAAGTTATACTGAAAACAGATATATTTTGACCCAGATAATATGACTAGCAGTCCACCATCTGTGACTTAATATCAATAGAACTTCTCTTTTAAATTCCACACTTCTTTACAGAGAGATTTTTAAATATGATACTATATCGACCAAGGGAGGAGTTAGAATATACAATCTCTTTGCCAAAAAATCCCACATCTTTTAAAGAAGACATTTTTATGCTTTCCTTAGAGGAGACTATCTATCATTGAAAATAATTTTTTACTTTATTAAATAGGAAGACAATATTTTAAATAACTCTGAGCTCAAACTAGAAAAATAGAGGAGGAGAGGAATTTGATGAAAATAATTAGCTCCTTGTCTTCCAAGTTCAAGCAAGGGCCCAACATAAGAGGCTGTCTCATTGTTTGTCATGAAACACTGTGGGGAAGGGTTAGGAAACAGCTGACCAATCAATCCAGTGGTGGCCAGGTCAATCTCTCCACCCCATTATGGCCTGCTGGGAGCGCACTCCTGTGCCATGCAGTGTTAAAACACCTGAGCCTCAGCCGAAGCTTGAATATCCAGCCTCTTTTAGGATAAGGCTAGGTCTATCAGTGACAAGACTCACTCTAAACCCAACAAAAACTATGGACAAACGCGAATATGAAGGATGCATGAAGAAAATCCCATTCCAAATAGAAACTACCTATTTTCATCTCAATTATTGAGAATCTCAGAGAAAGCAGCTTATGACCACAAATCTCTAATGGTTATGAGAAATAACATTTCTCAAAATGTAATAATATAACATCAACTTCTCTTTTCCATTTTACTTGAATCATTGCTAATAAATCAGATTTATTTTTAAGCAATTGTTTTCACTTGACTGGAGAAGCTCTGTGGTACAGAGAAAGGACTAATCATGAATGGTCGAGTTATTTTTAAATTTAGGAGTATTCTTGGATTTTCACAGGAAAATGCATCGTTAACATTTTTTCATATCTTTATAGGCCACTTGCATAATGCCTCATGTGCACTTTATCCAAAAAGGAGCATTTAATGGAATCTGTCAAAAAATTTATTCCTTAGATTGGGGTTTAAAACACCATCATAACTACAAGGATGCCACCATGTGGCAAAAAGTATGATTTCTTAAAACCCTACTTTCTGCATAGTTATAACCTAAAGGTTACATTACAAAAATTCACAATTTAAAGGCTAGATTTAATGAGCGAGATTCTATTATTTATAAGAGGCTGTTGTCTGCCTTTAGCTCATTTATGACTCCCTCTTTAATTCACAAGTCTTCTCCAGATTTATTTCCAATGTAGCTCATTCAATATTTATTGAATTTCCGATTCTGCCAGTCATAGTGGCCTGGCTCAAGAAACACAAGACAAATTGTCTCTGTCTTCATTGTGCTTAGGGTATCAAAACCTTTACACTAAACTTGTTGATTTATAGCTTTAATTAAATTATAATGATAAAAAAGCAATTTCATTTTAAAGCTATGAAACCCAGTCCTGAAAAAGAGTAAGGTATCAAAAAGTATCTTTGCACTTTTTTCAAACACTCATATGTATTAAAGCACTTCTAATTGTGATCTTCATCCTCCTAGACAATTGCATACCAATACATTTGTCGATGCTAATGAGACACTGTGTACTTTTGTATAACTATTAAGCAATTAAAGACTCACTGAATAATGCACTTTCTCAAATGGCTTGTGCCCACCTAAATGACATTTCAAAGTGGTATTGATTTCAGGAGAATAGCCAAAATGGGTCATTTTAGCAAAGGAAATTCTGCTACAAGTGGATCTCACTGAATATGTACCTATTATCCTGCATATCCAAATAACCAATTTCAAGCACTCAATAAATCTTTTTCATTGAAGTAATTTAAAACTCTGCTATTATTAGAAAACCATTATAGGAAACTCCAAATGCTGCCGTCAATCATCTGAAGTTCAGCAAAATGGTAGAAAGAAAATAGCATCAAAGAACACAGCCAAATATTTTTACCTTAAATTTCACAATCTTAAGGCTCATGGATAGAACACTTCTGCCAACTATTTCTTGCAAGTGTTGTTAAAGATTATTCATCTTTGAATTAACTACCCATAAACAAAATGTTTAGAAGAGAAGTCAAAAATTATTGGCGAGCCCCGCAAAAGTAAAAGTTATTCATAAACACAAAGACACTAGAACAAGGAACGTAAGCTTCATTTTCTTAAATATACTTCATGGTTTGTAGAAAAACTTTACTTTCTCATGAAGACATTAAGGACTATATACTTCACAAGGTTGAGAATGTATGTTAAGAGAAGAAGAAATCCCTAAGCAACAAGAGCTTTCACAAATCCATGTGAAAATTAAATCACACAAAATAACTAAAATACATACCATCTTATGTAATATGATATATATATTGATATATATATGTGTATATATATATAGATATATATAGATATATATATATACTTAACGATGAAACAGTCTCACTTCTATGTGTTAGTATTGCAATAGATCTTACAGCTATCCAGGATTCATCTCAGGGAGCCAGCTCTGACTTCTGTTTCTTTCCCAAGATCTAATCTGTTCTGGATTCTTTTTCTTTACTCTGAAATTACTTGAAAATTATTCGACAAGAGTATGAACTATGAAGCTGCATTACTTAGGTTCAAATCCTACCTCTCCTGCTTTGGCTGTTACTTGGGTAACTAACCATGTAACTGTGTTTCCTTATCTATAAAATAAGGACAAGAGTATTCACCTTGCAGAGTTGTGATGAATGTGAGAGAAATAGTCAGAATACTATCTACCACATAATAAAATCTGTAAAACCAGTGGCTCTAATAACTATCCCTTGGTCTATTTTTTTTCCAGTACCAGGGATTGAATTTAGGACCTTGCACTTGCAAGGCAGGTGTGGTGCCACTGAGCCACATCCCCAGCCCAATCCCTTAATCTCAATCACTCTACCACTACCAAGTCCTTCCTTCATCACCTGATACCTGTAATTGCCTGCATCTGCTCCACCCAAAGTCCTATGTCTTCCCCTTCCATTACATCCAGTGTGGCCCATTAGTGCCAGGTAGTTCTAACTAAATTACCACATTCTGTCGCTTTGTTTGAATCTCACAATGATATCCCCAGATAGTCCTTATTAAGAAACCATCATCTTACTAGTACTGTGGAAATCTAATTTAGCCTTTCATACAGTAATTCTAAAATGAAGAAAAAAGTAGAAGTTATCAAATAGAATCTTCAGAAAGCTTGTCAAAGTATATAAGCCACCATTTCCTCCTCCTATTAGGAAATCCCTGGGACAGGGATTCAATTTACAAATTTTAGTTCATATTTGTTCATGTCAAATTTTTCCCTATGTGTGTGTCTTATCTCCTCTCAAAGTCTAAATTCTTCAGTACCTAAAGCATCTGTCTTTTGTAACTCATCCCATACATAACAATTAGGTGAATCTCATGTAAAAGACTTAGAATGTGCTGAAGATATAGCAGAATGGGATTCTGAGTGAGGTCCATACTAACGTTAAAAAATATCAAGAGACAACCATAAGATTCAAATTTTTGATAATATATTAACACTAATTTTCCAGTATATTTCTTCTCCTGCTCCCTCACTCTTGACATCAGAAGTATGGAGAATTGAAAATCTGCTTAGAAACTTTTTTAGAACTTTTCTTAAAACCTTAAATCTATACATGTTGCAAGGATTTGTAATATAGATAAGTGTGGAATGTAGAAACCTATTTTGTACACAGAAAATATAAGAGACATTCCTCAGCCTTACGTGGCCTGAAGAAGAAACATCCCTAATGTTCTTGAGAGAAAGGAGGAGGAGAGAACACAGGATAGGGGATGAGTGGTCCACAAAAGGAGCTTCTTGCTTGAAGCCAAGTGGGCTTCGAGGTCAGACCCAAGAAAAGGAGTGACTGAGAGATTCCAGACTGAGAGATGGAAGCATGGACACGTTCAGTGTCCTGTGTCCCAGTAACCACACAGAAGTTGTGGAGAGAGTGACTGGACCCCAAGGATGGAGTAAACAGAGTAATGGCACATGGGTAGAGAGGGGTTTCCATGATCAAAAACTGTCCTCCCACAGCGGAGCACTGCTAACTCCCCTTAGGACATTGTCACAGTCAATGAGGAAGGAGTGAAAAGCCCAGGTAGGAGATCAGAAAGGAAGCTATAAATAAATTTCATTGATTTTTAGAAAAAGGTAATTTCTTAAACTCATCCCACTCTGTAAGATTTACAGCTGTGTCTGCACAGCATGTTCTACCGCTGTCACTTGTACTGGCATTGTATGACTGTTAAGCAGGCTACAAGCATTATCTCACTTGATTCCCATGGAAGACTAGGAAGAAATTGTATTTTGTCATTTTAAAAATGAGGAAACAGACTCAAGAAATTGACATAGGCATTGTTATTTACAAATGGCAGAGCTTGGAATCAAATCTATATTTCTTTACCCCACAGCCTAAGCTCTTCACCACTACCCCTTCCCACCTCAGATGCCACGATAAGTTATCAACAAAAATGAAAGATTTCTCCACTGTTCACCAGAACACACATTAGTCACTCACCTGTATTCAATATCTTCCTTTTACAGAAGTTCATGAATGTTATTTGATGGCTTTGTGGCTGGAAGATATTCTAATGAGAAGCTACAAACAGGTATAATTAAACCCTAAATATCTATATAAATGTTCCAGTGTATTATAAATAGTTGGTTTAAAGTGACCCCTCAAATTGATATAATATTAAAATGATGTTTACAAAAAATTCTAAGGTCATTCTTTAAAATGGAAAATCACTTTTGTCTAGAAGTGTACACTAATACACCATCATATGATTTATTCCTTACAAAAAATGGTATGGAGTGAATATTATTATCCACGGTTTGCACAGATATCTGGGATAGTACAAAAATCAGAAGGATGGCAGAAGTCCTTATTCTCGTGCTATTTTTGAGCAGATTTTTAAAAAATAGCTATAATTAATATAAGTAAAACCATCTAAATAATAAATACTTTATTGTTATTAATAGAAAAGCATATAAAGCATGTATTCATGTATTCAAAAGTATAAAAAGCATGTTTTTGAGCCAACATTTCAAAAGCATAATGTAAAACAAACACAGGGCACTTGGGAATTTTTTAAATCTTAAAAAGTGTCTAAAACCTGAGCTACTGAGTTTTGTTTTCTTGTTTGCCTCATTATTTTCATATTCTTAAATGACACAGTAACCATAGAACCTCTCACCATAGGCCAAACAGGCCAAAGAGTGTCATTTCAACAAATGAGAGTTCTTTCACGTTTTTTCACTGGCCAGTCACAAAGGGAGTTTTGGAATCAGTTCACAGTAAAATGAAGTATGATAATATATTTCACATCCTATCCAATGCCTACCTGTAGAATTCACTGGGAAGACATTCTTTGAATTGAATTTTATATCAGTCAAATCAAAACACCTCTACCCTCCAGGCAGCTTCACAGAAGCAGATCAATGACTCATTCCTCCTTTATGAGACAAGAATCATCTCCTAGAGCATCCTCAACAAGTTTTCATCCATTCTCTCCCTAAACAGTATCAGTGATGCAGAGCCATGACCCATGCAACTACAAAAGTCATTGTCCTTCCTTGTGCTATAAAACCTCCCCTGCCTGTCACTTCTGAGTCCAGCATGCACTGTAGAAACCAGGGTGCTGTCCTGCATCCACAGCAGATCCCAGAGAAGGCATTCAACAAGTGTTTACTGAATGAAAGAACAAGTAATTTGCTGATGATATGATACTTTACATAGAAGACTCAAAAAACTTGGCCAAAAGACTTCTAGATTTAATTGGCAGATTCAGTAGAGTAGCTGGATATAAGGTCAACACTCAAAAAACAAAAGCCTTCTTATACACAAATAACAGACTCACTGAGAGAGAAATTAGGTAAACAATTCCTTTTACAATAGCATCCAAAGAAATAAAATATCCAGGAATCAATCTAACAAAGGAAGCAAAAGACCTCTACACTGAAAACTACAGCCCTCTGAAAAAAGGAGATTGAGGAGGATATAAGAAAATGGAAAGACATCCCTTGTTCCTGGGTAGGAAGAGCTAGTACAGTGAAAATGGCCATACTTCCAAAACTACTATATAGATTTAATGCAATTCCAATTGAGATCCCCGCAGCATACTTCAT